>JASPKZ010000009.1:2252500-2795000 GCA_030220185.1 Diploptera punctata
TAAGTGGGTGAAAATGGCGTTGTAAGATTCCGTTACATAGATAGATAGATGGATAGATAGATAGATAGATAGATAGATAGATAGATAGATAGATAGATAGATAGATAGATAGATAGATAGATAGATAGATAGATAGATAGATAGATAGATACAGGTCAAGCTAATATAAAGCGTGTAATAATAAATATGAAATTATTGAATTGTCATGGGTCCTCTACAAGTATACAAAATTTCAAGTCGATCTAATTATTTTAAGTGGGTGAAACACGCATTGAAAGATTCAGTTACATAGATAGATAGATAGATAGATAGATAGATAGATAGATAGATAGATAGATAGATAGATACAGGTCAAGCTAATATAAAGCGTGTAAAAAAGGAGGAGCTTTATTTAATATGATAAACAGAAGTAGATAATTATCGAGCTGACCCACGACTGTAATTGGTTGTAAAACAAAATTCATTGAAACGTGATTGGTCATTGACTCTAATTTGGGGCATGAGTTAATTAGTCATGGTATTTTACTCACAATTTGCTCTCACAATATAATTTAATTCAAAGTGTATCTGTTTCACAATTATTTTACAGTCTCTCTTGAATTCGCTCACTACAATTTATTGTCCCTTCACACTTCACTTGTCGCTGTAAAAAACACGATTAACTGATTTTCGTCTCTAGCGGTATATTATATAGGGAGGAGACGGAAATTTATCGATTTCTAATGGATACTGTCCAAAGGTAGAAACTTCTAGCCATGGATCTTTTCCGAATGGGGAAGTAGATGTGAATAGAGATCTCTGGAATGAGGGCCCAGACATTTCGATGATCTGCGAGGGTCTTTCGACTCAAAAATGTATTTACACTATTCTAGTCTTTGCCCGAGAAATTCAAGCGTGATCATTACGACAGTCACAATATATACGAGATGTTTCAGATTAAGTATTACAGACTTCTAGGGGTTCTAGAGGGGACTTAGTAGATAAAGTTTAGATAAGGAACCCATGTCCTGAAACGTACAATTTCGATGTAAAATAGGTTTGAAAATCGAAACACAACGGGGTGATATCGAGTGTCTTGTGTTTCAGAATAATTATTACAGACTTCAAGGGGTTGTACTACAAGTATGGTTGCACGTGGTGACCCCGTTGTTCGTAGCACAAACTATAACTGCAGATTCATTTTTACCCAATTAAATCATCCATTGGCAATAGATTTAGTCCTTCTTATTCAAACTACTTTTATTTTCAATCGATGAATGTTTTCATACCCACGCCCCACAAGACCTAGTGTGTGTGTGCTCAATAATTTCTGCTACCGCCAGAATTCGTGCAAGAAGATTTTCCTCTGACTCGACAGGTGTACCACAACCCCTAGAGTTCTGAATACTTATTCTGAAACACAAGACACACGATATCAGCCCATTGTGTTTCGATCTTCAAATCTACATTACATCAAAATGGTACGTTTCCGGGATATAGGTTCTCATCAGAACTTTATCTACTAAGTCACCTCTAGAACCTCTAGAAGTGTATAATACTTATTCTGAAGCACACACACACACACACATACACACATATATATATATATATATATATATATGTGAGATCAGTATAGCATTGGACAGCAGACGCGGGGTTTGTGCTGTGCGGTGACGAAGGCTTACACGTGCAGACACGGCAGTATACAAGCACGTTCCACGTATTCACAGTTGCAGCCAAATTGTGCTTCGAATGGATAAGGTGCTCGCTCGCTTTTCCTTGTGTACTGAATGGCGTGTATATAAATTATTCCAATTTTTAAAGTTGTATCTTATAAAACAGGCGTGTATAAGTGTAAACTGAATGACGTGCGTATAAGTGTAAAGCGTAAACTGTATAATGGCTAATAATTTTTCTATTGAACAACGTGTATTTATTTATTATCAATATTAGTTAACTCAGTCTGCCAGCCAAGTACGAAGACTTTTTCAAACACGATTCCCGGGGGTAAAAATTGCGTCACATTCATCACAGTCCATAATATGTACAACAAATTTTATAAAGAGGTGTCAAAAATGTATGTACAACGAAGGTGAACAGTTCCTACTTCAATAAAGTTGGTAAGTACGACAATTTATAAAATAGTTACGAAATGTGTGTGGTTGTATCACCGCGATACTAAGCTGTCTGTTCCCAGCCACGAGTGCGCCAGCAGTGTATAATGAAATCCCCGCGTCTGCTGTCCAGTGCTATACTGATCACACTATATATATTGAATTAGACTTTCACGGCCGGAGTTATTATGAAGATGTTGAAGAAGATTTCCAGGCTGTTGGCCGTGGTCTAGAGACTCTATATACATTTTAACAGAAAACAACTAAAAGTTATTAACTGTGTTAGTACTGATGTTGAGTGATTCCGGGTTCTGTGGCCGTGGTCCATAGTTGGTGTTGATACCAGACTGCGGAGGGCATCTTCAGTGGCGAGTGCTTCTAGGCGTGTTTCCTGGTCGGAAGCTCTACTTAGAGCTGTGTTAGTACTGATGTTGAGTGATTCCGGGTTCTGTGGCCGTGGTCCATAGTGGTGTTGATACCAGACTGCGGAGGGCATCTTCAGTGGCGAGTGCTTCTAGGCGTGTTTCCTGGTCGGAAGCTCTACTTAGAGCTGTGTTAGTACTGATGTTGAGTGATTCCGGGTTCTGTGGCCGTGGTCCATAGTTGGTGTTGATACCAGACTGCGGAGGGCATCTTCAGTGGCGAGTGCTTCTAGGCGTGTTTCCTGGTCGGAAGCTCTACTTAGAGCTGTGTTAGTACTGATGTTGAGTGATTCCGGGTTCTGTGGCCGTGGTCCATAGTTGGTGTTGATACCAGACTGCGGAGGGCATCTTCAGTGGCGAGTGCTTCTAGGCGTGTTTCCTGGTCGGAAGCTCTACTTAGAGCTGTGTTAGTACTGATGTTGAGTGATTCCGGGTTCTGTGGCCGTGGTCCATAGTTGGGTGTTGATACCAGACTGCGGAGGGCATCTTCAGTGGCGAGTGCTTCTAGGCGTGTTTCCTGGTCGGAAGCTCTACTTAGAGCTGTGTTAGTACTGATGAGTTGAGTGATTCCGGGTTCTGTGGCCGTGGTCCATAGTTGGTGTTGATACCAGACTGCGGAGGGCATCTTCAGTGGCGAGTGCTTCTAGGCGTTTTCCTGGTCGGAAGCTCTACTTAGAGCTGTGTTAGTACTGATGTTGAGTGATTCCGGGTTCTGTGGCCGTGGTCCATAGTTGGTGTTGATACCAGACTGCGGAGGGCATCTTCAGTGGCGAGTGCTTCTAGGCGTGTTTCCTGGTCGGAAGCTCTACTTAGAGCTGTGTTAGTACTGATGTTGAGTGATTCCGGGTTCTGTGGCCGTGGTCCATAGTTGGTGTTGATACCAGACTGCGGAGGGCATCTTCAGTGGCGAGTGCTTCTAGGCGTGTTTCCTGGTCGGAAGCTCTACTTAGAGCTGTGTTAGTACTGATGTTGAGTGATTCCGGTTCTGTGGCCGTGGTCCATAGTTGGTGTTGATACCAGACTGCGGAGGGCATCTTCAGTGGCGAGTGCTTCTAGGCGTGTTTCCTGGTCGGAAGCTCTACTTAGAGCTGTGTTAGTACTGATGTTGAGTGATTCCGGGTTCTGTGGCCGTGGTCCATAGTTGGTGTTGATACCAGACTGCGGAGGGCATCTTCAGTGGCGAGTGCTTCTAGGCGTGTTTCCTGGTCGGAAGCTCTACTTAGAGCTGTGTTAGTACTGATGTTGAGTGATTCCGGGTTCTGTGGCCGTGGTCCATAGTTGGTGTTGATACCAGACTGCGGAGGGCATCTTCAGTGGCGAGTGCTTCTAGGCGTGTTTCCTGGTCGGAAGCTCTACTTAGAGCTGTGTTAGTACTGATGTTGAGTGATTCCGGTTCTGTGGCCGTGGTCCATAGTTGGTGTTGATACCAGACTGCGGAGGGCATCTTCAGTGGCGAGTGCTTCTAGGCGTGTTTCCTGGTCGGAAGCTCTACTTAGAGCTGTGTTAGTACTGATGTTGTGGATGTGAGTGATCCGGGTTCTGTGGCCGTGGTCCATAGTTGGTGTTGATACCAGACTGCGGAGGGCATCTTCAGTGGCGAGTGCTTCTAGGCGTGTTTCCTGGTCGGAAGCTCTACTTAGAGCTGTGTTAGTACTGATGTTGAGTGATTCCGGGTTCTGTGGCCGTGGTCCATAGTTGGTGTTGATACCAGACTGCGGAGGGCATCTTCAGTGGCGAGTGCTTCTAGGCGTGTTTCCTGGTCGGAAGCTCTACTTAGAGCTGTGTTAGTACTGATGTTGAGTGATTCCGGGTTCTGTGGCCGTGGTCCATAGTTGGTGTTGATACCAGACTGCGGAGGGCATCTTCAGTGGCGAGTGCTTCTAGGCGTGTTTCCTGGTCGGAAGCTCTACTTAGAGCTGTGTTAGTACTGATGTTGAGTGATTCCGGGTTCTGTGGCCGTGGTCCATAGTTGGTGTTGATACCAGACTGCGGAGGGCATCTTCAGTGGCGAGTGCTTCTAGGCGTGTTTCCTGGTCGGAAGCTCTACTTAGAGCTGTGTTAGTACTGATGTTGAGTGATTCCGGGTTCTGTGGCCGTGGTCCATAGTTGGTGTTGATACCAGACTGCGGAGGGCATCTTCAGTGGCGAGTGCTTCTAGGCGTGTTTCCTGGTCGGAAGCTCTACTTAGAGCTGTGTTAGTACTGATGTTGAGTGATTCCGGGTTCTGTGGCCGTGGTCCATAGTTGGTGTTGATACCAGACTGCGGAGGGCATCTTCAGTGGCGAGTGCTTCTAGGCGTGTTTCCTGGTCGGAAGCTCTACTTAGAGCTGTGTTAGTACTGATGTTGAGTGATTCCGGGTTCTGTGGCCGTGGTCCATAGTTGGTGTTGATACCAGACTGCGGAGGGCATCGTCAGTGGCGAGTGCTTCTAGGCGTGTTTCCTGGTCGGAAGCTCTACTTAGAGCTGTGTTAGTACTACTCTGTTAAAATTCGAGCCAACCGACATGTTGTCAGTATGTTCATTATTTTTCTACTGTATAGCCTGCTTGATTCAAATGATTAATTTACCCGTGCAAAACAAAACTTCAAATAACATATTCTACACAAAATATGACAAATCCAAGATTAATGTGGGTTACGTTTGCTAGCTGTTTAGGATTGTTTGAAGATTGATGTATCTATCTCTGTGGACATGTGGTTGCCACGACTGCGGTCTCAGGTTGATGACAACGGACTGGAGACGAGCAGAATACGACCTCAGGAATATGATGACGAGAATGGCGACACATGGGTTCTATCACAATATATGTAGGATCAAGAAACATCACGAACCAGACTCCCATCTGTGCATCTGTGAGCTGTGCGCTGAACACTGCGACCGTTACCATGTTGTGTCGTGTCGGAGGCACGACGTGTCCCTGAGGGCTTACTGCGGAGGGGACTGAACGGTGGACCATGGTGAACTTAACATTATGGACATTGTGCGCTCTTCATGATTATTATTAATACTGGCGGTATCGGAGGGTTATTGGTAGTACGTCATGCCGGAAATGTTTAAGGTTTTCTCGGGATCTGAAACACTGGAGAAGGAATTAAGCGTTAAGTTACCTTTTGTATAGAAAAATAATAGGAGCTACAGGAAAAAGTGGCCAACGAAAAGATGTTTACAGATGTATAAGAAGATTTAAAACAGATGAAGATGTTCTAAAACCGGCTTAACAATGTAAACACGTATTCCATTGCTCAATGTTCTTTGTGTTAAATATTGATTTACTATTCCAGTCTTCCCTATTATTCCATTGTACTTCATATATTCTTCTTTCTCTCATTTTTGTTATTATAACTTCAACATAATCAATATTTAGTCTACCTTTCTCTTCAGCGTCTAGGGCGCAGCCGCTCTAACACTTTAATCTGTAGTCGTTCTTCAGTCAGTTTTTTTTTTTTCACATGGTCGTACAATATTGTAGTTGTTTCTGTTTTATCTAGCTACCTACAATGGAGTATTCCAATGTTGAGTCACATTCTCTCTTTTGTTTGGAGTTACTAGACCAAGTTAATTTAGTTACGCATAATTGCTACAAGATGTCATGAATGGTATGAGGTCAACATACCGACCCAATGAGACATTTAGCAGAAAACTAAGGTATTACTAGATGCATGACGTCGGTAAAGTTTGAAAATTTGTTTAGAGATCTTTTTATTCAGTTTTAATTATATTTTTATGAGCGTAAAAATCTTCAACTCGGGACCCACGGCTTAAAGTCCCTCCCGAAGGACATGCTCCTTGAATTGTTCTATCCTAAATAAAACCCATTGACCAGGGCCGGGTTTAAACCCGCGATCCTCGGCACCGGAGACAAGGATCATAACCATTATAGGCCTACTACATAATACAATATATAATTTGTTACTTGTTATTGCATCATTTCTAATCTTGTCTCTCTTCTATATTAAAACTGATATTCTCCAAAAATCCAATCTCATAGACAATGATTTAGAATTTGTTTGAAATTTTAACTGCCCAATTTTTTGACCCCTGTATTGCTATGCTTCTTACTGTTGTTTCAGAGACTCTTGATTTATTTTCATTTGTAAGTTTTTGTCCCACATATTGCTTATTATAAAACTACAAATTAAATTGGTATGGTCCTGAACAACGCATTCCAGAACAAAGGTTACCCAGAAAACATTGGAATGGTTTCACCTGGAAGAAGTAGGAAAGGAAGACCTCGAAACTCGTAGATACAAGAAATAAGAACTGAAATGATAACAAGAGGACTAGAGGGCACGGAGTGGATGGATAGAGACGAATGGAGGAAGAAAATAAAAATTTAGGCACAGAAAGATGTGTAAACATTAAAAATCTGTATATAAATATAATAAAACTACAAATGAAGATAAAGAATTGAAAAAAAAATTAGGTTACAGAAAATGAGGTATGGATGAAGAATATAAAGGACACAGAAGCTTGTAAGGTGTTGTATAACCAAAAGAATAAGAACAATAATAAGAGGAATAAAAGAAGAAGAGAAAATACAATTATTTTATGCTGGAATATTGATCTACATGTTGTGGGAATTCCATTGATATACCTACTTACCAACTCACCGGCACTATTGAACCCGCAGGTCCATGCCTGCGTGGACATAAGCTCTCCATACTTCCCCATCCTGAGTTAATATTATCCAGTCACCCTCTATATAATATACTTCCCTCAAATCACGGTTCATGTTATTCTCCCACTTCATTCTTGGTATACCAACTTATAATTATTTAAAAAACACAATTCCTTCTGTACTGCACTTTATATAAAATAAACATATTCTCTATGTTTGTGTGTGTGTTTGTATTATTGTGACCACGAATATAGTAAAGTCTTTCACACATTTATCATTTTTTTTCTCAAGTCGGAATTGTGAAATGTTGGTATCCACGCCTTCCAGAAGACTCCAATATACAAATTGAATGGACTGCCATTTTACAGTTACATGTCGAGCACAGTCCCACCCACCCCTCTTTACAATTCACACCAACTCGACCCATGAAATACCCAGAGGGATGTGATGCGAAGCGAACGAAACTGTTCAATTGTGGTTATTTACTTTGCTCGGCCACGCACCACGTTGTAAAGCAATGCATTTTCAAGCGCCGATATCATTATGATGGAAATATAAAACTAGAATCCAGTGCTGACAAATGAAGTGAAACTCAACAATTCAAAGCCAACTTCCATTATTCCATTTCAATCTTTCAGTAGGATAGCCTTACAAATCAAGCGGATATTTCAGCAATTTTATAATTTCCGACAAATTTTAAGTAATCAATACTAATGAAATGCATATCAAATTTCGTTGAGGTAAATAGTCATAAGATAAAAGTTAAAAATTGAAATGTACCTGTTGGCAGGTGCCGTCGTCCTCAACTTTGTTAAAATAGTGTATATACAATTAATTGGAGGCCTTTCGGAAGTTACATTCCATCATCATAAGGTTGAGCTTCTGCTAATAGCTGTTGTTGTTTACGATTATGTATACTCCAAGTCAGGCTTATTTATTTATTTATTTATTGTTAAATTGCACGAATGGGGGATGAAAGAGGGGAAAGAATCTTTCTTAAAGAAAAATCTGAATGAAAGCGCTCAGTATATAGAAAAATAATGGGTTTGGAGAATAAAATTAATCACGAATTGAGATATGTGCAGTGAATGATTGAAAGAATATTAGCTCAGGTTAGGGATGCATGGAAAACTTATTAGATGGTGGCAATAAGTTCCTTAATTAGTTAAATTATACAAGACGAATATGGAGATTTTGTCTAGGTATTCTGGTATGCCCTTCCTTTGCACTTGCTGAAATGAGCCTTCTTGTACAGAATGTTCGAAAATATTTAAATTTTCCGCGTCTGCCAGGGATAAATCGTTAGTAATTCAATGCCGTATGAATGAATTACATTTATAATTCTCTGATTTCGTGTCAATATGCAATATCAAGGAGAAAATAATTAAACTTAACATTTTCACTGTAGATATAAGATTGAGTGAAAGCACCAAAACAGGATTTGCATGTACAATGTGTCCAACGAGTTTGATGGTCGCCACATCGGTCGCTGTACTAATCGCAATGTTGGGCATATGAATTAAGTTTTGCCAAGTTATGGGTTATTATTATTATTTTTTTATTAATGATTTTCTCTACATTACAGTAGTTATCCTTCAGCCCAAATGTATTTTGTTCCGTCAAACATTTATATCCTTAGCATCTACTTCTTTGAAGTCTCTGCTGATCATGTTTCATCTCACTTCATCCATGCACTCTTCCCTGGGTTCCCCCTCCTCCTCCTGCCTTCAGCATTCCAATCCAGCATTATTCTTAGGATTCGATTATTCTCCATCCTCTTCAGATGTCCATACCATTTCAATCTTAGTTCTTCTACAACTTCAGTAATATTCTTATTATTAATATTTTAATAGGCGGGTCCGTGGCGCAAGCGGTTAGACGCTCGCCTCTCACCGCTGGGGTCCTGAGATCGAATCTCGGTCACTCCATGTGGATTTCTTGCTGGACGAAACGGAGCTTGGGCAGGTTTTTCTTGTGGTTTCTCCCGTTTCCCCTGCCTCCATTTCTCTATACTCATCTATTTCGTTTCATTTTATTCATCTGCCCCTGTGATGGTGCGACAGACGTGGTCGGTTGGCACCCTTGTTATTCACACACCTCTCTATAAGGGCCTGATCTAATCTCATTCTTCGATCCGACCCTGAGTTGGACACGAGGTGAGGATATTTTTTATCATCATTTTAATATGCTTTGCATTTTTCTAATAAGCTTCATAGTGTGTAAGCCTATTATGTATTTTTAATTTAACTATAGATAATCCATAATTGTTAATATCTGTAAAATCGGATCCTAATGAGGTAGAAGAAAATTAACTCTCTTAAATCCATCAGGTTCGGCCTAAAATAAACCATCATTTTCTTATTATGATTATTATTGTTATTATTATTATTATTATTGTTATTATTATTATTATTATTATTATTATTATTATTATTATTATTAGTGCAGTATACGAGAAAAATACATAATTAAGACATATTACTTTATCAAAATTAATTAAGCTGTAACTTTGGCAGTCATTGATGATGTGGATATATTTAAACGATAAAGCGATACTGCAGTTTATCATGATATTTAAATACTCATAATATTTAAAACGTTTCCTTTCAATGTACAAGTTCAGAATTGTGAATCACTATTAAGACGCGCTCTTTTTTTTTTTTTTTAATTTGAATGGGAGGATTAAGGATGGAGTTACAAACGTAACTCACATCTTCAAATGTATTTAGTTTTATATGCATTACTGTCTTCATGTTTTCCTTCCATGTTAACTTTGGTCTCCCTCTGAACTTGGTCTATAATTACATTATTTTTGTTCTTATTGCACATTTTCCTTTCAGAGTTAATATTTTTCTTTTAGATGTAGAATACAATTTAAGAATATCTACGTCTAAAACAAAAATATTAGCTCTGAAAGGAAAATGTGCAATAAGAACAAAAATAACGATAAACAATGTAATTATAGACCACGTTCAGAATTTTAATTATTTGGGATGTCATTTAGGCAATGACAGAAATTTAGATAAACACACTAAAATACGACGATTCAATATCTATGTGACTCAATTAAACATACTTTATTGAATAAAACTAGAAAATAAACTATTTTAAAATTTTACAAAGTATATGCAGTTCCATCTCTTATCTATGGATGTGAAACCTGGACATTAACAAAGGCAGATAGTAAAAAAATACAGGCTGCTGAAATGAAGATGTTGAGAGCAATAGCAGGATACCAAAGGACGGGTAAAAAGGAAAACGAATATATAAGAACAGAATTTAATATATTTAATATATGTGAAAGAATAAAATATTATCAAAATGCTTATCTTCAGCACGTATTACGAATGAATTAACAGCGCATACCAAGAAGAATGTATAATTATAAACCAAAAGGGAGAAGAATGTTGGAAAGACCATTGAAGAGATGGAAGGACCAATTCGACCTATAATGAGATCGGAACAGGCCATTGGGCTTAATCCTTGTTGTTGATGATGATGATGATGACGATGATTCAGTTTGAAAATGTATCTTGAACTCTTTAAAATTGTTTTAGATGACTAGGTGTATAGTTTTTGAACACCCTGTTCCACATATAATTCATCAACTAATAAAAATGCCATCGTTTTTATGAATGCTAATGTAAGTCAATAGTTCACTGCATACCATTGTATAAACCCTGACCTAGGTCAATTGAAGCACGTGGCCAAATATTCATCAATTTATAAACATCATAAATAAAAAAAAATTACAAAACTATTCTCGTTTGTATCAATTGGTGTGGATTTTAGAGGTTAAAGGAAGTTAAGGCCATTGTTTGCAACTAGGCGACTGAAGGTGAGTTTGCTAAGGAGTAGAGTTAGGTAACGTAATTATTGTGTCATCATGTGGAAACCACCGGGTGATCACCTTCTAATCACAGCACCGGGAACCGGGGGGGGGACTCACTTGATCTCAGAATTTGAGACACGGAAACGCGTGTATAAAGTTACTCAAAGTAGAAGCCACACTTTCTGACTTTATACGTGAAACATAAGTACTTTGCCCATATATCCATTTAATAAGATGGTGCAACAGGCGTTAACTTTCGTAAAGGGTTTATAATAAGACGCTCCTTAATGAAGCCTAACATACACGGTCCACGTTAAAGTAATGTCTCATCATGTTAATAATCAGTACATTTAAATTAAAGTAGATGAAGAGGGCGGGCAAGAAAGTGGCATTAAGAACAATAGTAGTATATTACGATGCGAGGTTGGCCAGTGCTTTTTACAGAATCGAGGAAAATGTTTAAAAACCGGGTGATAGCGAAGTTTTTTATTTCCGAGATTCTGTAAAACACTTAAACATGCGTTGTACATTATATTTTGCGCGATGGTGTTTTCAAAATAATAAATAATAGTAAAATAATAACATATTTGTTGGAAATATTTGCGTTCATTATAAACAATTGACTAACGTTAATAATGTGGGCAGTGTTTATTAATTGAAGCAATAGGAGACCGTGAGACCAATTAGTGATAAAATAATAGTGAATGGCGATTTTACGCGATGGTGTTTTCAAAATAATAAATAATAGTAAAATAATAACATATTTGTTGGAAATATTTGCGTTCATTATAAACAATTGACTAACGTTAATAATGTGGGCAGTGTTTATTAATTGAAGCAATAGGAGACCGTGAGACCAATTAGTGATAAAATAATAGTGATAAAATGGCGAGTTTGCGCGATGGTGTTTTCAAAATAATAAATAATAGTAAAATAATAACATATTTGTTGGAAATATTTGCGTTCATTATAAACAATTGACTAACGTTAATAATGTGGGCAGTGTTTATTAATTGAAGCAATAAGAGACCGTGAGACCAATTAGTGATAAAACAATAGTGATAAAATGGCGATTTTACGCGATGGTGTTTTCAAAATAATAAATAATAGTAAAATAATAACATATTTGTTGGAAATATTTGCGTTCATTATAAACAATTGACTAACGTTAATAATGTGGGCAGTGTTTATTAATTGAAGCAATAGGAGACCGTGAGACCAATTAGTGATAAAATAATAGTGATAAAATGGCGAGTTTGCGCGATGGTGTTTTCAAAATAATAAATAATAGTAAAATAATAACATATTTGTTGGAAATATTTGCGTTCATTATAAACAATTGGCTAACGTTAATAATGTGGGCAGTGTTTATTAATTGAAGCAATAGGAGACCGTGAGACCAATTAGTGATAAAATGGCGATTTTGCGCGATGGTGTTTTCAAAATAATAAATAATAGTAAAATAATAACATATTTGTTGGAAATATTTGCGTTCATTATGAACAATTGACTAACGTTAATAATGTGGGCAGTGTTTATTAATTGAAGCAATAGGAGACCGTGAGACCAATTAGTGATAAAATAATAGTGATAAAATGGCGGCAAGTACGTATACTGCCTTATATTGTTTCAAATAAAGATCAGTTCATTAAAAATGCAGTGATTTGATCGTATAATGTATATTAACACTATCTTTTTTTATATTTTTTGTATATACATTGGGTATATAGTATACATAGAGGGCAGTGGTTTTACTTCCCACACTGTTTGTAATATGTAATATTACAGTATAGTTATTTTATTACAGTATAGTTATTTAGGTTGACAACCCCGAAATGTAGAAGTTGAACTTTTAATCATGGTCGCCTTTGTTGTAAGTACAACAAAATGCACTATCGCGCAAAAAAAATAAGTAAAGGTAGAACAATAACAGCTATGTTAGTGTCCTACGGAACTAGTATATAACCACAACAAAAAAGTTACAAATATATAATTCAATAGTTACAATTTCTGTCACATATGTAGCTGAACATTGGAAATTGAACAAAAACTTATGTTGATGGATGGGGATGGATTCCTTGAGGACAGCAGCAATATGTTCAAAATTGGAAAAAATAAGAAATAACGTCATCTGAGAAAAAACTAATATTAAATATTTAAGAGTAGATTGTGTAAAATACTAGCTGATTACTTGGCGTTGCTCGGAAATTCACTTATCCCGACGTTTTAATGAACTGCTTTATGCCAGGTTTGGCTTTGATAAAACAAAAATTGGGTCCGCTAGAGCGTTAATGGACTGTGGCATTGCAAGCGATGTTCCGCTGCCTCTTATGATATAGAATCCGGCGTTGCCCAGGAATTTACTTATTCTGATCTTCTTGGCCTCTTATGATAGAGAATCCGGCGTTCCCCGGTAATCTACTTATCCCGAACTTCTCGGCATTAATGGGCTGAAAGAAAAGAATGGTTATTGTGAGTTATATATAAATATGCGGTCGCGGACGTTTTTGGGATATTCAATTCTGTGTGCATTAATTTGGTATGTTTGTTATGGTTTAGGCAGCGTAAGCTATTTAAACGCCCACAAAGCATTTGTTTAGTGCAGAGATACGCCTTTTTATTTTAACTCCGGCCCTATAGTATGTACGGTAATATTTGATGTAGGTTAATTTTCCCAAACAATTCTCTAAATGATGGTGAAACCCCATTCAAATCAGTCAAGTAGTTTTTGAGTCATAAAGGGCAGACAGACAATCATATAGACTCACGCTTATTTTTAAATAAATAAATAGAAGTAATATCATTGGCATGGGCATGTACGACGAATGCAAGAAGAAAGGTTACCCATAAGAAGAAATAAAGAAGAAAGTAAGTAAGACCTCAAAACTCATGGATGCAAGAAATAAGAACTGGAATCAGATCAAGAGGACTGGAGGACATCGAGTGGATGGATAGGGTCGACTCGAGAACGAAAATGAAACTTAAGGCACAGAAATATGTGTAAAATTGAAAATATGTATGTAAATAAAGAAAACTTTTAAATTCACGCATCTAAATAATCGCGCCTTTCCGCAGTGGTCTACGACATCATGCTTTGGCGTAGAGTTAAGAGACGTGCGTTGGTCCAAGTATCCATGGGGGAAAATGTCTCATGGAAATTCGGCCTGTAATGTGAGGATTTAGGACAGATACAATAAGTAGCTACTCCAGGTTGAGAATAACAGCTATAACTGCTGGGGGATTTGACATAATGACCACACGTAACCTCTATACTGGCTAGATGATCTCCTACCGCTGTTAAATGATACATACGGATATGAGCCCAGCAGCCGTGTGGTAGATAAAATGCTCTCTATAACTGCCCCGCCATGGAGTTTAGTTATATATATATATATATATATATATATGGGAAACATGGGCTTACAAAATTATAAGAAGGTATATACGTATGTATATATATATATATATATATATATATATCTTCCTGTAATCTTGTAAGCCAACGTTTTCCTTAACATATATTTAGGCTCTCTCCCCCTACAGGGAAGAATTTGTACCATACGAATATAGTTACACTTGTTTTCGTATAGATGTCACTCGAGTGGTCCGTGGTCAGCGTTCCGCCTCATACTGACATCTAGGAAACCAAGGTAGTACTAGGACGGGAAAATTCGGTAAATTTTGCTTAGAGGCCTTTTCATTCAGGGTTAAGGATCTTTTACGAGCTTGAAAATCTCGGGATTCACGGCTTAAAGTCCCTCCCGGAGGACTTGCTCCTTGGATTTTTCCATCCTAAAAATCGACCCCGGCCGGGTTTGAACACTGAGACCCCGCGCTCGGGACCAGAGGCAAGGATCATAACCGCTAGTCCATACACAGAGACTCACACACACACACACACATATATATATATATATATATATATATGGATAAACAATATTTTAATGTTTAAGAAAATCTATGATCACAATAGGTAGAATTTTATACTTGCTTGTTTATTTTCGTAATATGTTATTGAGAGTGAAAATTATATAATTCTAAGATATTTTCCTGGCCGAAGAGCTATTCACTGCCCGATACGTCATGAGAAAATCGTAAATAGCTTCAGAAAAATCCGGCTGATTTCCATGAAGCTTCTCAGTAAGATAAATGTCTTCTGGAAGCGTTACGAGCGCTTCGCAGGACAAGGATGGTGGAAGGGCTGCTTCCTCTGAGCCTCCAAACAAGCTCCTCTGGGTATCCAGACGGCGGAGATGAGGTTCCTAAGACAAGTAATAGGATGTACAAGACTTGATAGAATAAGAAATGAGGATATAAGAGAAGAATTGAAAATACAGCCTTTATTGGATAAAGTCACGAATTACAGACAGAAATGGATTGATCACATGGATGGAATGAGTAAGGAGAGATATCCATTGTTAACAAGAAATTATTGGAAGACCTAGAAGACGTTGGGCTGATGCATTATGAAGTCGGAACGGGCAATTGCCTAATCCCTGGAGTGATGATGATGATGCTTCAGAAAAATGTTTATCTCCAAAGGGATTCGAACAAATACGCTTTGTTATCTTTGAGCCAATACGAAATGCATTACATCGCTTGGCCACTACGGCAGTAGATATCCACAGTTTAACATATTAGTAATAATGATCGTAGCCGTCTCGGTGGATAAGTCGTTAGTTCGCGCGGCTGCCCCGACTGAGATATCAGGGTCGAATGCTTGTGGTTCCGGAGGGGGTATTGGTGGTGAGCCACACCGGGATTTTTTCGGATTTTTCTCAGGGTTTTCCCGTTTATCAACACTTTCCAGCCCTCTTCCCTACCCCCAATATGTTATTTCATCTTCATTCATACTTTACTATCAGCCTTTACCTCACCTTATGTTGGGTAAAACTAGTGAGGTCTGGCAAACTACAGGAATTTAAAATGTATGGTTCTGGTGATCTAGTGGGGCACACTCGTGACCTTCATCATGACTCCTAGCGTGCGTGTATCAACTTAAGCTAGAATAGACTAAACGAGAGTCCTGGGCCCAGCCCAAATAATATGGCGGGTATGAGTCATGTGAAAATGTTTGATGTTTGTCGAACCCATGAACACCAAAACAGACTACATAACACTGTAGAGTAGACTTTGTCACATTCATTCCATAGAGCGAAAAAGAGAAATAGATCTTCCAGATCGCAGTGCTAGGATAGTCTGCACCCCAGTTTAAGTAGAACAGATAATGATAAAAAAATATTTTCAAGACAAATATATATTTTAGGCCTTATTTATGTTTTAATGCATGTTGTCTTTTCTGCAAGATAAAATATTTCTTTCAACAGAAGTTAAGTTCGTACTGGTTATGAAATCTGATAGAATTTTAGATGAAGTTGGCACAATATGGGCGCTTTATAGATGCTTCCTTGTGCTGTTGGAGATAAAGGGCATTGTATTATTGATTATGAGGGCCAATTAGAATGATAACCATTTATATATCTGCTAAGACAGAAGGAAGCATTCTACTGAGAGGCAATGTTTTATTGTTATTATTATCAGTACTTGACGATCGATTTCTCTCTTTTTTTTCATTTTGTTAGTTACCACGTTTTACGTCCAAGTGTTTCATTTTGTTAGTTACCATTTTTTATGTCCAAGTGTCCCATAAGGCTCTGGCGGCTGAGATTTCGGTTTATTTTCATATAATTCAATTAACTAAACAAATGTACCATATGAGCGATTCCATGAAAATGTCATACCGAAGTGAAAATTTTGAAACTGACGCAGGAATAATTTTGTTGATGCAATATATATCTGTAAATATCAAATTTTATAATTTTATAAGAAAATGTTTCAAATGTGCATTATTTTAATCTAATAATAGCGGTAGAACTTGTCATATTCCAAACCTGAAAAAATACGCAAAATTTTACCAATTTCTTGTTTAATGATTTGGTCGTATGAATTCGTTTTATTTCACAAACTCTTTTGTTAAACCATACTTTGGTCCTCCTTGGTCGTAAATTAAACAATATTAATTGAATTCTAATATTCTATATACCTTAAATGTGTCCTATAGTTGTTAACTGTAAGTTATGGTCAGTCAGTCACAGAAAACGGATAAAAATTACTGTACACAACATAATAATTGATGGATTAAAATTTCCTCTTGGATTCTACATTATCGGTACACAACTAACAAAAACATATATATATATATATATATATGACATTTTCTTGTAAAGTCATTATTTTTCCCGCTGGAGTCCCGTGGCTAACTGACTTTTTGTCCCCTCACTTATATTGCTAATACGCATAACGCAGTCAGTTGCTTGCTGGACTCCCTGTGTATTAACATAAACATGGTTTAGAAAATCTGGTAGACTGTTCGGCTCAGCTGTTTCATAAAATAATTACTGGCCCTTCTTCTGTGACAATTTGAGCTAAAAGACAGTCAGCGGAAGGATTTAAATGTAGAGTAATTACATGAAAATATCATACCGATGTGAATATTTTGAAATTGGCGCAGGAGTAATTTTTTCGATGAGATTTTTTTTGCAGATGAAATTTTCCGATTATAGATTTTAATGTTTGAAATACAGATTATTTTGATCTAAATTAATAGTAGAACATAATATATTCCAAAACCTGAAAACACATGCAAAATTAAACGAAATTTTGTTTTACGATTTCACTGTATAAATTTGTTTTGTTTCACCGACTCTTTTGTTATACCATATTTCGGTCGTTCCTGATCATAAATGTAATACTAATAATTGTATTATAATATTCTAGATAATTGAAATGCGCCCTATAATTACTAAGGGTTAGCTACAGTCAGTCACATAAAACATACAAAAATTATTGTACACAATACGATAATTGATGGATCCAAATTTCCTTTAGGATTCTACGTTACCGGTACATAACTAACAAAAAAGTATTAACAGCATTGTCGTGTAAAGTAATTAAGTTAATTATATTAATTACATTTTCATATTTTATTAATGACATTTAAATAATGCCTCATTATGCGATTCTTCAATATGTATGTTATTAAGTGAGTGGAATTAAAACAAGTGCGCTGTTCTTACGTGTTAGAAAATGTGTGTGTGGGAGTCCTTGAACTTGAAAGGTTCTAGCATTAGTTTGACCTTTGACATGACATGTGTGTCGTATTATCGGGGATCCACAGTGCGGTGTTGCGACATTGAGCTAGCATTCACTTTGTGAAACAGAGTCATGCTTGTTGATTGCAAAAAACAGTTTTAAATCATATGAAGTTTCTTGTATAAAAAATATAATTGGCGTAAAGTATATGTGATTAAGTATGTATACCTGTAGTGTAAAATAAAATTATTATTGGGTGTAGCGTTATTGGAAACCAACAGAGTGAAAATACGTATGACAACTCTGTGTTATGTGCGCCACGTGTAAACAATCAGTCATAAAGTAAGATTTCGCTCATTGTAAGAGATATCTTTAGATTGTTTAGTTTAAAAATAGAACTCATGTCAGCAATATAATTTGTAATCAGTTGTATGAAAGAATTATAACAGAATTTTCCATATTTAAATAAAAAATTCAATAATTTGTATTCTGTATTTTTCGTTAATTTTTTTTTTGTCTTTATAGTTGAGACGCGTGAAAGTTAATTTTAATGTTCTGGAACGAACAATGCAAATTCCATATCGGAATTTTTATTTATTTTAATGGTTCAATCTATTAACAGCATCAGATGAATTTTAAACAGTTAATATGGTTGTAATAAAATTATACTCATATTAGGCATATTTAACTATAGAGAAGGCCCTTTATTGTTAATAAGTTAATATTTTCTTTATTTTGTGAAATTTAAAATGATACTTGGTAAACAAGTTAAATAAATTACACTATTTATTTAATATTTTTACAGCATATCAAATTGTACATTTCCTATACATGATAAAAGGAGTGAAGTTCTTTATTCATCTCCATATTATCGCTTTTTATATATTATCCATCCATAGTAATTCTGTCCGAGGGTAGGTCTTTCACTGTATCATAGCATTTTCACGCTATGCTTGCAGCTTTACTAGGGAACTGTAGATGTGGTAGCTTCCCGTTGCTTTCCACACCGGTGAAGGATGATGATAACGATGATAAGGATGATGATGGCCATATGGTTTCGGGGACCGTTTGGGCCTTAAAGTTTTCTTGACATTTGTCTTACAGGTGAGGAAAACCCCCGATAAAAACCTCACCCAGAAAAACTGTCCCGACCGGGGATCGAACCCGGGCCCGCTGCGTGACAAGGCAGCACGCTACCTCGAGACCACAGCGGTGGACTTGTCTATTATAATTTCATATTATTTTGTAATATTTGTATAATATTTGCAGCTCCAGAATATTGAAGTCTAAATAAAATTCAGATATGTCAGTTAGTCACAGAATGTAGTCAGTCAGCCACACATCATATATTAGGTTATAACTCTGGTCTTAATTGTGATTTTTGTTTCGTTTTTTATTGAGAATGTAACTTGAAATGTGTCCTCCAAACGGTATTTAGAAAATTGAATTAGGAATCACACTTCAGAGAATGATGCAGATGAACATGTTAAGCTGCACGATGAGTTGACATTTATGTCAGTCAGTCTCACATACTTTGATAGATAATAAGTAGCACTGCTTTTCTAAAAAAGTTGTATATTTAAGCACAGTCTTAACCACACACTATTCTTCTATCATATCACGTAGATAACACCCCTAATTTCAATCAGTTCTAATATTTATGCAACCATTTTGCTGCAAAAGTGTTTTGTAAATGTCAGTCAATCACATATGGAATTGCTCATATACATATTGCGTTAACCAGTAAAACTAGAACTTCAATTCGACCTGCTGAAGAATTTGTTTAGTTTAAGTAATTACTGTCTGTCGCTATTTTCAAAAAAATAGTTTTTTGCACGATAGTACGTTTCGTCGTACTTACAGCAATGGCGACCATTATTGAAAGTTCAACTTCATACATTTCGGGGTTGCCAACCTAAATAACTTTACTGTAATATATATTACAAACCTTGTGAGGGAAATAAAACGATTGACCTTTATGTGTACTATGTAGGTTACAATGTATATACAAAAATATTCCCAAGAGATAGTGTTAATCATTGTATTTTAAATGAACTGAACTTTATTTGAAACAATATAAAACAACAAATACATACTTGACACCATTTTATAACTGATCGGTGTCACAGGCTGCCGTAGTCTCAGCTAATAAATGTAACTCACACTGTCAACGCTGGTCAGTTGTTTGTAATGAACACAAATATTTCCAGCAAAGGTATTATTTTACTATTATTTATTATTTTGAATCCATCGCAAAAAAATGACGCACATTGTTGAAATGTTTTACAGATTCTCGGAAACTAGAAGCCTCGCTATCATTCTGTTTTGAACGTTTCCTTGTTATTTCCGAACCTCGCATACCAATAAGTTCGATTTTAAGGCACGAACCTAAAATCGAAATAAAAAATTCAGTTATCGAAACATCGACCAATGCACAACCGCCAGATTACACTTACCTATGGCGTACAATTTGCCAACTATGCTCAACGTCTGATATATTAATTGAAAATATTCATGTGTTAATTTTTGCGATATCAAATCGAAGCGATTTACTCGCTCCGTTAAGACAAAATATTAAGGATGAGAAATATGAGATAAATTAGTATATGTGAGTACTTTAATTGTTATAATCTACCAGTAACTTCACTCGTGATAACTATTGGATAATCCTGCCATCTTTCGGCAAGAATCTTCTCCCACGACGCACGGTCGGCTGCAAACGCTATAAAGGTTGTAGTAGCTGTGATGACATTAGTAGAGGCCGAATTTTATATTTTGATGTGACGACTACTTAACAGAGAGTTGCATGATTATAATAAAAAACCAGATATGTCTCGTAGACTGCAATGGGCAGGGAATGTGGCTCGAATGGGGAATAAAAAAGGGACATGGAGACTTCTTGTATACAATAAAATTACACAGTGTTTCCTTACTGGCTAGATATGAAGCAGATAATTTTTAGAATGAGATGAAATAAATTGTCTTATTTTCCTTCTTTCAAACAACGCTTGTGATATCCACGGAGACAAGAATTGAAAACGTGCTAAAATAAAGCAACACAAAAGTTTGAAGTGCACATATAATTAAGTTTTGTTAACAGTAGTTTTGTATGGTTAGTGAATAGCAGTTGTTAATATGTACATGAGAACAGTGGTTTGTCTTAACTTGAGTGAGTTTACTTTGTGTTTTCTACATTAAAAGAGGATTTGCTTTTAGACCGGAGGGGAATAACGAGCTTTATTTTCTCTCAAATGAAGTGGAATTGTAATTGACAATTCCACATTCGGACAATGAATTCTTCCGACATTCAGGCGAGTTTGTTTATTCGGGAGACACAAGAAATCAACACTAGCTACATACGTAAATTCAAGCCTTTTGATTCTCCAGTTATTTATTATAAAAAAGGAAAATATTTCCGCTATAGGTCTATAACATAGTTCTATTAATTTCCTATTTCCGATGTTTGATTACCAAATTAAAACCTTTGACTCATAAGTCATAACTATCTCACTGGCAGTATCGAATCCATATTTTCATATAATATTAACAAGTAACTAATTCAGACCTTGTTTCAAATCCATTTTTCCCATATAAATTATAGTTTACGCTGCTATAAGATAAAATAATAAATTCCGTTTTGGTCGTTTTTGTCATAAATTGTTTTAATGTTCTTAAAAATGCAAATTATATTCATATAATTATCTCTCAAATCGGTAATATCTGCTGATATATTAGTTTAATTTATTTAATATCCCGAATAGTATACTTTAAAAATGAATGAGCAAAGATTAAAGTTGTGTCGAATTACGCAACATACAATAATAATAATTTACCGGTCTAACATGATTCTGTTTACACGGCGGTCCGGCACATATAATTAACAGGCACGAGTAATTAGTGTTTGCCAATTTATAGATTAACAAATACGGTACGTTCATTATAGCGTTTAGTATTTTGAAATGGCGTTTTTATATGAAAATTAGTATCCAATACCATAGATTTTTTTTTTGCTATTAAAACACATTATAAAATTCTGTTGATATTTTGGGTAATAGTATAATAACTTTTTTAAGTGTATATATACTGTTATAAAATTAGTAGGCTTAGCTGTAAGGCTATGCAAAGAAAAATGTAGGATAATGGAAATTTACCAATTCGGAGCTAAGTTGCAGTTGTAAACAAATTTGAATAAGACACAGTATTACTTCGCCGACATAGCTTATTTGGGGAACCATGGTGCTACATTTACCCGCCATATGACTGAATTGTGTACGGAACTGCCATCGATACATATATTGTTCTAAACATCGTATTTTGCGGAAAATAAGACTGAATACAACGTAAGATCTTACCAACAATTAAAAACTTCTATTTCTTATTTTTCCATCGCTGTGGTCTCGAGGTAGCGTGCTGCCTTGTCACGCAACGGGTATGGATTCGATTCGCGGTAGGGACAGGCTCCTGGGTGAGGTTTTTTCGGGGTTTTTCCTCATCTGTAAGACAAATGTCAGGAAGCTTAGGGCCCAAAGGTCCCCGAAAACCATCCGGCCAACATTATCATTATCATCATCCTTCGCCGGTATAAACTATAAAGGAAACCGAAGAATTGGACGTCCTAATATTGGACAGCACTGTACAGGACTTGAGGACATTGGATGTACAAGAATGGAGAAGGAAGGCAGAGAATAGAGACGAATGGAGGCGCATTGCACGGGCGGGGTCAAGACCTCAAACGGGCTGTAGAACCGATGATAATGATGATGATATATTGATATAATTGCCAACCTACTATTATTTTCGATATTCCTAAAATTTTGGCAACCACCTCTCATTACCCTTTAAGAATTTCACGGTAGTTCTCTTTACGTACAATCCA
The DNA here is from genome assembly GCA_030220185.1 of Diploptera punctata. NCBI lineage: Eukaryota > Metazoa > Arthropoda > Insecta > Blattodea > Blaberidae > Diploptera > Diploptera punctata. Next base: position 2,275,435 of record JASPKZ010000009.1, read on the forward strand.
TCAGGATATATATATATTCGGATAACTCGAGAGAAAAAAAGATGTATGCTAGGATAGATTTTTCATATCAAATTTAACGTATATTTTTCTGAAATATAAAATATTCGCATTTTATGCTTTGAAAAAAAAATTTAAAAAATTGACATATACACATTATTTATGTTTCCCTTTAGGAAATTACATTTTCACCTAATTTTACTCCACCCATTTTTGGTGCCTTTACGTGTTGTTGAACCAGTCTTTTAAACCCACGCACATTTTAGAAACACCCAGTTTGCCTGCAAGAAACCCGTTTTGCAATTTATCAAAGCAAGCTGTGGAATTAACAGAGAACGGTCTTGCGATATAATTAAACAAAACCTATTGTTTCTGCAGATTAAGATAAGCAACTGATGAGGAGCGAGACCCGAAAAACAACAGAAGTGCTCTTCTCAACATCAAGGGTGAAACATCCTTCTGGTCATTTCTCTGTGATCTTTCAAGAGGCGAAATAAACAATATTTCACAAATAAGATAATTTCGTAACTTGTAAATTTGAACCATTTCAAACAAGCATAGTGACAACTTATAGAATCCATATCGTATACGTTTTAATATTAATTCATAATTTTGGATTCTATGCTCTAAGGTACATAGGTTTAACTTATTTAATATTTTTAATGACACAATAGAAAAACGAACAAGTAAAAATTACTTTATATAATAATAATAATAATAATAATAATAATAATAATAATAATAATAATGAGTGACACTTTAATTCGTAGTTACTAGGTACAAAACCTTTACTTTATATTCTAACAAAACACAAAATACGCTGTCAAAACATAAAAAAACAGGTTCAATAAAACCTAAAATACACTTTAGTCATCATTTCATGTAACTACATAAATAAACTTATAATCAGTCTTGATAATGATAGCGTCATTACTGAAGCTCGTTGACTCTTTTAACTTTTTAATTTGGTGATTTGGGTTTTTATTGACTTCAACATTAATAAGATTCATGATGAAGTTCCGTTGAGGTATTATTCAAAATTAAAATATAAAATTATGAAATATTTACCTAAAAGGTCCGTCTCCTCAACTGTATTAGTTATTTAACTATAGCGCTTTCGGGACTAGTCCATCATCAGCAGGATTCAAAACTAGTGTTATACTGAAGATCTGGTAGAGCGGGTTACACGTAGAGGGTGCGTTTTCATTTATTAGATGGTCGTTGTTAACTGCCTTCAAAATTTCCATATCCTCGAGTACGTTTATCTTAGCTGGATTATTTTCTCTGTGCGTTATTGTTACGGTGTTTTCAATATCTAACATACGATGTCCATCATGGAAATATTGAAGGTAGTTAACAACAACCACCATCTGATAAATGAAAACGCACCCAGTACGTGTAACCCCCTCTATGAGACCTTCAGTGAGAAATCAGTTTTGAATCCTGCTGATGATGGGAGTAGTCCCGAAAGCGCTACAGATAAATAACTAATAACGTTGAGGAGACGGACCTTTTAGGTAAATATTTCATAATTTTATATTTTAATATTATTGATTTTTTGTAATTCAATTTTATCACCAAGAAGATCCTACTTATTAATATGTCATTAAATTAAAGAAAAATCGGATATGTTTCTCACCTTAAATTGATTGAATTAATTAATTTGTCAATATTACGGCATCTTCTCGTCAATTAGACGGTTCACTCAGCTCGCAGGAAGGTGCAAGTTAGCGAAGCACAAATTTGTTAACATGAAAATAGTTGTAATGGAAGATGTTAGAGTGTGGGATGTGACGTCAAGCCGCACCTCCTGTGGGGTCATGTGATTTATAACGATCTCACGTTCTCCCTTAATTGATTGCGTAACGTTTCCAGTATTACCTTAAAAGTAAAATTTAAGATGTTAATTCGACAATTCCACACTGTAACTATGACATTTTTATAGCATATTTATAACCGAAGAAATTCATTTTAAATAATGTAAAGGGAGACATGAATAAATTCCAAGAGAATCCATAATTAAGAAACACATTGCTAATTTGAACGTTCCATAACCGGTAAAATAAAATATTATACTGTATTATTTCCTGAATTATTGTTTACTTATTACAATCATATGTTGTACTTTAAAAAAAATCACCTTTTTCTTCTTCTTCTTCGTCTTCTTCTTCCTTCCAAGTATTAGGCCAAGGCCTGTTACGATCCTATAGAAAATTTTCCCTCCAGCGTTTCATAGGACGGCCCAGTGATCTTCGTCCTCGTGATATATAATTATAAACAGCTTTGGGGATCCGATTTGAACTCATTCTTTCTAGATGGTGGTTTCCAATTTAGTTGGCACTGTTTAATATATTCCAAAATTGGCATAGTCTTCAATTCTTTTAAGATATCGGTGTTCCTTTTCCGATCCCATCTGGTGTAACCCGCTGTTCTGCGAATGAATCTCATTTCACAAGCCTTTATTCTGCTTTCATGTTGTCTTTTTAGTGTCCATGCTTCACTACCATAGGTCAACACTGGTCTAGCCAAGTGTTATATAAACGTAATCTGGTGTTTTTTTTTTTGTACAAGGGATGGTTTCATAACTTGATTAATAATTCCCAAACTTGTATTATAAGTAGTAATTTTTTCAGGGATATCCTTTTCATCCAAGATAGAGATTGCACCTTTAGTAGTCTATTGTACCAAAATAAACACGTACTTAAGCAATTGATTTAATTATGTTATTCTGGGTTGTAATTTTACTATAAACACAAAAACTGAAAGGGACATACGTATGAAACTATCGAAATTTCAAATGATATGTGAAACTATACATAGAACATTAAAGAACAAAACAAGAAGAGATACTATATTGAAGTTTTATAAAACATTGGCAGTTCCTGCATTACTTTATGGGGGTGAAACTTGGGTAATGACCAAAAAAATACAAAGTAGAATACACAGTGTAAAAATGAACTTCCTTAGAAAACAAAAGGCTGCACAAGAATGGATCGGTTAAAGAATGAAGATATAAGTACAAAGTTAAATATATATATATATATATCCATTAAATGATAAAATCAAAGAATATAGAGAAAAATGGTTTAAACATGTAGAAAGAATGAACGTAACATTACCAAAAGCAGCATTTAACTACAAGCCAAGAGGCTCAAGGAATGTAGGAAGGCCAGTGAAAAGATGGACAGAACAACTGTGAGGCGGAACAGGCATTTTGCCTAGCCCGTGAAGTGAAGAAGAAGAAGAAGAAGAATGTTATACTGACGGACGTGTACACCTTAGGCACCTCTCTACGTAAGTTACTTAAGAAAAATAGTACCTAATCTATGAAGACCTAACTTTCAGTTTCAATTTTGAATATGAAATTGCTTCTCTAAAGGTGGAATTGAGGCTCTTATCAAGCTTTTTTTAAGTCCTCTGATCTCCCGCCGTTATGGATTTGACTCCTAAATATTTAGCCTCTCGTTTCCAGTACGTGTATCTATCCTCCAACCATATTTTAAACACACGATCACAACATAATCTCTTAATATTTCACAATATAGGACATCCCATCACTCCAGATCATACAGTATTTGCACTTCTCGCAACTGGAATTCCCTACCACAGGAGAAAATCAGGGGTTGCCAGATGTTAGCAGCATTTAAAATCTAAATTTATATTTGTTCTATCCTTGGCTTGATAATATAATTACTCCATATGTATTAATTGGCGTTTGTCGTTTATCATATTATTGTTATTATTATTATTGTCATTATTATTATTATTTATTATTATTTTTATCAAATAAAATACTGTATGCACATGAAATTTAGATTACAATTTTTAATATAGTTTAATCCTTTATAATTAGTAGATCTACACGTATACCATATATATATATATATATATGCACATAAATAATCTATGCTTTGAACATGTATTTGTATATTTGTGCTGGTTGAGTGAAAGAGATGGCCTTTTGGCCTTAATTCTGTCAGAATAAATGTTCTTTAATATGAAAGTATGAATGAATTATGTGTTTTGTCCTAGAGATGGTCCCGCCATTGAGCTTATTTAACATTCATGGAGGTCCTTAATGTCATTGTTTGATCAGGAAGTATGTATGATATAATCTTCTCCACCGTCTTAGTTTAACCTCTCTTCTTATAATTACTTTTCATGTCTCACGCCATCCGGGTCTTACAGTGGCACGATCTATCGGGAGAGGGATTTTAAACTTTGGCTTAAACACCCACACAAGGCAATGAGGGCCTCTCAGATTGAATGATAGGCTCAGTCGGAGCATCCTCCGAGACATCACGACATTAAGACGAACCACATACACACACATTGATAATTATTCTTAATCTTAATACAGGCTTTCCACTTTGCAGCAGTTTGCCCTTGATTCCTGCTTTCCAGAGATTCATGTCTTCCCACTGACCGATTTCCATACCCCTCTTCATCATGGCATCATATACTCCCTCATATAATGTTCTTCTACTTCTCCCCCTCTTCCTTCTGCCTGGTACCATCCAATCCAACACCTGTTTAGACCACTGGTCTTCCGACATCCGTTGTACATGTCCATACCACTGTAGAGCTCTCCTTGTTATCCTATCGATAACAGTTTCTTGTGCATCCATTTCTTGTCTGATAGTTAACATGGTAATTAATATGATAATTTTAGGTCTTAAACATTTCTGGCATTTGTCTTACAGATTGAAAAACCCAGAAAAAGATCACCTGGAAATTAATCCCGACAAGGGAATGAGCCTGAACCCTCTGCTTACGAGGCAGCGACATTGCCCCGAGTCCACAGCGGTGGACATGTATGATATCAGGAATTAAAAATTATTTGCCGACAGGTGTGCCCTGTAAGTTCCGGATGGTGTAGGACGTTTGAGAAGTTAATGTAATGTAGTGAGAGAGGGGGGGAGAAAACCCGTGGTTTATTTTCTATTTAAACAGGTGGGGACAGACTCCCCCTCCCCTAGCCTTGTGACTTGAATGATCTATTCTGTTTTTCTTCTGTATATAATACATTGGATATTAAATCATCTGTATTGTCTTCCGAAGGCTCTTAGGATGTTCGCTCAAGCATATACACATGACTGATAACGCAATTTTATTTGGGGTACGACCAGGGCCTCGAGGAGGGGCTACAACCCTCCGTTGGCCTATTCTGCCTCAACTTGACACACGCAGACTCTGAATCATGAGGAAGTACATTAATGTGCTCCTCAATAGATTACCATAACCACATATTTTAAATCACCTTGATTTACTAGGCCAGACTGGTCTTACCTAACATGAGATGAGGTAAAGGTTGATACGAAATGAATGAATGAAGATGAAATTACGTGTAGTGGGAGAGAAGAAGAGTTGAGAGTATTGGTGAGATGAAATTCGGGAAACTGGAGAATCCCGAGAAAACCCCAAAAAATCCTGGTGTCCCATCACCAATACGACTACGAAACCGTCAGGATACGAACATGGGATAAAATATGTATTAATTAATTAAATAAAAATAAAACGTAGTTTTATTTGATTTTCATATTTATTATATAATATTATCAGGTGTATATAAATTGAAGTGTGGCACATGTGACAATGTCTATATAGGACAAACTGGCATAGTCCTTTCATATCTCGGATAAAGGAACACATGAGAGCATATAACAGAAATTTAGAAAATTCAAACTATGCTAACCACCTATTCCAATTTAATCATTGTTTCGATCCAAATTTTGAAATTTTACATATTTGTGATAAGGGTAAGAAGTGAGATCTTTTGGAGGCTGTAGAAATTAATAAGTTTAAAAGTAGTAAAAAACTGTTAAATTCTCAACTTGATTTGAATGAATCCCCTTTGTTAAATTTAAAAATTTAAATAAATATTGTTGTATTGTTGCTTAGATCAGTTGGAACACAATTCATAATTTGTTAACATGTCTGAAGAAGGTACAGTGTACCGAAACAGCTGTCACTGAATTATATAGGCCTAATAAATATGAAAATCAAATAAAACTACGTTTTCATCAAGTAAACACCAACTCAATTGATTAGATAAAAATATGGTTTGCTGTACTACTTCAGCTGCCAAATGTCCTCATTTTATTTCAGTATTATTCTACTTTAAATAACATTTGAATGTGTATAATTTCTCCTGTAAAGTGGATGTTTGTAAATGACCTCGAGCACAAACTGTTCAATCTGGATGTGATATTTATAATTTATCTATACCTTTGCAATGAATTGCATTTACATTATTCTATACTAGCTACCAGAGTATACAATTGATATCATTTAAATCACAAACGCTAAAAAATATTCTAAAATCATACAATGGAACATAATTTCAAAAATAAAAAAAAAAGACCACAAAGCAGTAACAATAGTGAAATGTAAAAGTATCATTGAGGAAGCTTGTACAATGAAACCTCACTTGTGATGTGTACCCGCGTGGATAATAGAGTAAACATTCGAATGTTTAAAATTAAACTCTCAACTCGTTTCCGACACAGGGCCGGGTAGAGGGATGAGATGCAATGAAGCCTCTTACGCTGAAGATCTGTGAATTACAATTATGCCAGCCGACAACGCCTGACTCACCATCACCTAGGCAGATGAAATTAAATTAAACGAAATGAATAATATGAGTGGATAAATGGTGGAATTATACTTGTGGCAGGGGAAACGGGACCTCAATAAAGCATTTCCAGTCTCCGTTTCGTCTACTAGAAAAGCCATATGGAGTGACAGCGACTCGATCTCGAGAATTTAGCGGTGAGAGGCGAGCGTCTAATATTCCAAATTGGTAGGAGATCCCCAGGAAGACCACGACAAAAGTGGAAAAAAACTCACTTCCCAACCGCCTTTAGGTCTTGGATCAAGAGAAGAAAAATAAGAAGAAGTCTATCATCGATAAAATATTGTATAGAATGTAACATAGACCTATAAATTTTATCTATCTATATATATATATATATATATATATATATATATATTATAAAAGTCGGCTATGGTGGCGTAAGAGGTTAGACACTCGCCTGTCACAGTTGGGGTCCCGAAATCGAGTCTCGGTACTCCATGTGAGTTTCGTGGTAGACGAAACGGAGATTGGGCAGGTTTTCCTCGGGATTTTCTCCCGTTTTCCCCTGCCACACTTTCATTCCACCATTTCTCCACATTCATCTCATCCATTTCGTTTTATTTTGTGCGTCAGGAGTGGTCGGCCGGCAACCCTTGTAGTTCACAGACTTCTATAAATATAGGGGCTTTATCTCATCTTATCCCTCGATCCGACCTTGAGTTCGACACGAGTTGAGGATATTTATTTACTTTTTATTTAATTAATGTAACTAATTAAATAAATGGCCATATCGAATCCGAAGATTATTGGCCGCATGGACTCAGTTCTTCACCCTTCCCTGTTTTGAGCTAATACTTTCCAATCATTTATTGTATAATTGCCCACCGCTGTGGTTTCGAGGTAGCGTGTTGCCTTGTCACGCAGCGGACCCGGGTTCGATCCTCGTTAGGGGCAGTTTTTCTGGGTGAGGTTTTTATCGGGGTTTTTCCTCACCTGTAAGACAAATGTCAAGGCAACTTTAAGGCGCAAACGGTCCCTGAAATCATATGGCCATCATCATCATTATCATTGTTCACCGGTATGGAAAGCAACGGGAAACTACCACACCTACAATTCCCTAGTAAAGCTGCAAGCATAGCATGAAAATATTATGATTCCAGAGAAGGACCTGTCTTCGGGCAGAATTACTATGGATGGATTGTATAATTCATCTATCTCAAATCTGTGATTAATATTTCTTTTCATTCTTCCTATCAAATACTTTCATATAAGACATTTTCATTCCGCTCTTTCGTTCCCAATTCCAACCCGCCCATCGCACACTACGCATTTAACTATTCTTAATATATTTGGATTCTCACAAAGATCATCTTAGCTCACTAATATGTAGTTTTCTTCATTCACCTGTCTGTTTTCCTCTCTTTGGAAAACATTTTTCTAAGCATCTTATTCTTAAGTATTCTTACTATGTTTTTAATGTTTCGCAACCATGTAACTGAAATCACAATTTTATATATTTTTAGATTAACATTTTTGAACAGCGTTTCTGACTACATTTCATGAGGTCCCGGGTTCCATTCCAGGCCAAACCATAGGAATGTTTCCTTAAAGGGAATTATTCCTGTGGTTGCACATGGTCTGGAATTTAATTAGAGTTTAGGTTAAGAATTCTCCTGGCGCTTCATCATATCATCGGGATAACGTAACTACGCCTTCCAGGTGCCCCAACCTATGAAATGGATCACACTTCCGCCAATGTCAGGGGAGATAACCAAAAATATCATAAAAGACAACCTGGTGGCATTAGACAAAACAACTTAATTTTTTTGTTAGATAAATTGAAATATAAGAATAGCCGGGAATATGTAAAAGCATGTGCTTCGAGAGGGTAACCTATGTTTAAATCTTTCTGTACCTCATTTCTCTTTGTTATTAGATATTTGAATCCAACCACTTCAAAATATCGCAAATTCGCTAAATATCAAATCACATTTAATAATGTTTTTTTTTCCCGGATTACCATATATGTATGTATGTATGTATGTATGTATGTATGTATGTATGTATGTATGTATGTATGTATGCATGCATGCATGCATGCATGCATGCATGCATGTATGTATGTATGTATGTATGTATGTATGTATGTATGTATGTATGTATGTATGTATGTATGTATGTATGTATGTATGTATGTATGTATGTATGTATGTATGTATGTATGTATGTATGTATGTATGTATGTATGTATGTATGTATGTATGTATGTATGTATGTATGTATGTATGTATGTATGTATGTATGTATGTATGTATGTATGTGTGTGTGTATGTATGTATGTGTGTATGTATGTATGTATGTATGTATGTACATATATATATATATATATATATATACTCAGAGATCCGGGTTCGAGTCCCGTCCAGGCATTTATTTTTCTTATCATACCATATATATATATACAGAGTGTAACAGGACCACATCGACAAAATGATAGGCCATGGAGAGAGGATCATTTTTTGTGAAGGAACATAAATATAGTCGCAAATACGTCGCAGATGAAGGTGTTCACCCGTAAGGGTCGGAATTGAATACAAACAATTGTACACATATAATTTTATTGAAAAATACATGTTTTTACAAAAAGTGTTCAAACAATCGACCCCCTGCCTCATTGCATGTTTTATATCGTCGCAGCAATGATCGGCCAGCACGGCCGATCATGGCAGGATTCTTTTTGACGTCGCTAAAACACTTATTGTTTGAACACGTATTATAAAAACATGTATTTTTCAATAAAATGATACGTGTAGAATTGTTTGTATTCAATTCGGACCCTTACGGGTGAACACCTTCATCTGCGCATAACTCATAAACGACGTTTGCGACTATATGTTCTTTTACAAAAAACGATCCTCTCTGCATGGCCTATCATCCCCATATATATATTTTTTTTTTTCTTACATTGCAATTTATTGTAACATCAGCATTAACTTCTTATTTAGACCGGTAATGACTATTTAATGGTAAGAGTAACTTTTTCTCTTTTTTACAGGTAAGTTTGAAAAGTTTTCTTTGATTAACGCTACGCCAACTCTAGGAGTTACTGGCCTTTGGTGAGTAATTTTTTAATGTAATTATTGAATTTGGAACCATTTATCAATAATAATCATCATCTGCATTCATGGATTAGGTCTGTTGACCCTTTCCGACTTCAGCCCATCTGTTTCTAGGTCTGCCCACATCTCGGGTGCCTTTAGGTTTGTATTTTATTTGTTTTGGATATCTATCTTCATTCATTCTGTCTATATGTTGCTTCCATTTTTTTTTCTATATGTATCTATTTTATCAGTTATTGCAAATATTTCAAGTTCCTGTCTTATTTCTGTGTTCTTGATTCTGTCTTCCTTAGTGCACCCTTTAACAGATCTCAAAAATTTCATTTCTGCCGCCGTTATCCAGCTTAGATTTTGTTTTTTATATATCCAGGCTTCTAAACCATAGCGCAGTACCGGTACTGCCAACGTTTTATAAACTTTCAATTGGATCTCTCTTGTTGTTTTGTTATTTAGTGATCGTTTTATCGTACCAAGTATTGCCTGGAATTTTGCTATTTTATTAGTTATATCATTATCATAATTAAATGAAATGTCACATCCTAGATAATTGAGATGGTATTAATAATAATAAAGTAAAGTAAAGTGATCCCACAACAGACCCGGAGGTCCTTGGGGTAGTAGGAGGTTAAGGCTCCCACTTTTTCTAGACAATCGGCACTTTATGTCAGCCGGGTTGTCAGCCCTGCGTGACGGCCGCCTTTACCCCCAGAACAACCGTCTGGTACTCATTTCCGTTAGAGGCTGAGTCGACCAGGGCCATAGTGCCGCCAGAGGGTTTGGGTCAGTTTTAAAAATCCTGACCGCGACGGGACTTGAACCCTCGACCCTACGGCTTGTAGCTCAGTGCCTTAACCACTACGCTATGGCGTGCCCCATTAATAATAATAATAATAATAATAATAATAATAATAATAATAATGATAATAATATCACTTAGTAATTAATTACAATGTGGTTAAGTCCAGAATGTCTAACTTACTATGTTAGAAAATTTTATGAATTATAGAGGAAAAGTTATGAAAAACTTTTATGAATTAACCCAAGTTATAAAACGCGTCATCTGATGGATAAAAATCATTGCAACAACTAACAATGAACTAATATTTTCCAGGATGTTTTTATTATTCATTTCATACATCTCAATGATGGATAAATCATATTTGTAGAGAAAAATTATACGCTCAATTTGGGACTCGAACCCAGGACTTTTGGCTTTTCTAGGCCAATGCTCTACTGACTGAGCCATATTTATAACGTATATAGGAGAAAAAGATTACGTTTAGATTGGAACTCGCCCAGATGGCTCAGTCTGTAAAGCATTAGCCTAGAAAGCCATAGGTCCTAGCTTCGAGTCCCAGTCTGAGCGTGTAATTTTTCTCTTCAAATATAATATTTTCCTGTTATTCACTATAAAATTTAACTCATTGAAATCATCGTATTCTACGAGACATAACTCTTCTTACAGCCGTTTTCCCAATAAGTTTGCTCTGGATCGTAGCGGAGCGCTATAATACACGATTGTCTTGATACAGAGCTGTGGGACTTTTACTGGTTCGAGTCCCCATAAGGGAAGACATTTTATAATGTATTTACTGCCAGTATGTGACCGGTGGGGCACGCCGTAGCGTAGTGGTTAAGGTACTGAGCTACAAGCCGGAGGGTCGAGGGTTCAAGTCCCGTTGGGGTCAGGATTTTTAAACTGACCCAAACCCTCTGGCGGCACTATGGCCCTGGGGTCGACTCAGCCTCTAACGGAAATGAGTACCAGACGCTTGTTCTGGGGTAAAGGCGGCCGTCACGCAGGGCTGACAACCCGGCTGACATCAAGTGCCGATAGTCTAGAAAAAGTGGGAGCCTTAACCTCCTACTACCCCAAAGGCCTCCTGAGGCCTGTTGTGGGATCACTTTACCTTTTTTTATGTGACCGGTGGTAACCCAACATCGTGAGATACTTGGTTGACTACGATAAGTAGCGGTTGATAAACCACTTAAACAGCTGGGGAATCTGATATGCTGACAACATTTCGCCCCCTACATTAGCTAGATGATGGTCCACCTCTGAAGACATGTGGATGTGAGTCCAATAGCCGGATAGTAGATAAAAGACCTTGTAGGTCTAACGTGAAATCGAACATTGCTTCATATAATCATGTACGAGCTTTCGAACCCGTAAGTTCATGGCCGCGCGTACATAAGCTCTCCATACATCTCTTTCTTGAGCTAATGTTTTCCAATCATCCCTTGCATAATCAACTTCCCTTAAATCATGGCTAATGTTATTCTTCCATATCATTTTTGGTATACCAACTGAGCGTTTCCCCTCTGGTTTTCCTACAGTAAGCTTCCATGCCCCCCTTTCATTCCCCATTCGTTCCACATGTCCTGCCTATCGCAGTCTACGTGACTTAAATGTTATTATTAGGTATATTGTTTCCTATATAGATTATGTAGCTCACTGTTATGAAGTCTTCTCTATTCACCTGCCTGTTATGTCAAACAAATTTCGTAAGTACTTTATTCTGAAATACTCGTAATATTTATCCTCCCTTAGACTAAGCATCTATATTTCGCATCCATATAATATAACTGGGAGAATAACAGTTTATATATTTTCAGTTTAACGTGTTCTTGTGAAATTATTATTATTAGCCCTATTATTATTATTATTATTATTATTATTATTATTATTATTATTATTATTATTATTATTATTATTATTATTATTTTACTGCCAGTATTATTCATATTTGGGCTGTGATGTTGGCTACAATGTGGAAAGAGATATTGACTCCAAAATAAATAAATACCAGACGGTGTATGGAACAATACAGAGAACATTCAAAAATAAAATTAGAAAAGAAACAATGTATAATGTTATGGCCGTTCACACAATATTGTATGGATGTGAAACTTGGGCTCCAATGAAAAAACATAAGGATAGAATACAGACGGCGGAGATGAGGTTCCTAAGACAAGTTAAAGGATGTACAAAACTTGATAGAATAAGAAATGAAGATATAAGAGAATAATTGAAAGTACAGCCTTTATTGGACAAGGTCACGAATTACAGACAGAACTGGATTGATCATATAGATGGAATGAGTAAGGAAAGATATCCATTGCTAGCAAGAAATTATCAAGCAAGAGGAAGACGTGATGTTGGAAGACCTAGAAGACGTTGGGCTGATGCATTATGAAGTCGGAACGGGCAATTGCCTAATCCCTGGAGCGATGATGATGATGATTATTATTATTATTATTATTATTATTATTATTATTATTATTATTATTATTATTATTATTATAGAATGGATACCAGATTATAAATTTATAAATCCATAATTAGAAGCACGCTAACATACGGTGCAGGAACTTGGCAGTTGAATAAAAATTTGAGTTTGAAGGTTATGTCAACTGAAATGGATTGTTTTATACGCTCAACTAGACATTCTAAATTGGAAATAAATCAGAAATACAATCATCAGACAACAAATGAAAGTCCAAAATGCAATATTAGATTTTGTCAGATACAGACAACTAGAATGATATGGTCATATACGTAAGATACCAGAGAAATATTGCCCAGACAACATTTGGAATGGATTCCACCTGGAAATGGAAAGATAAGTCGACCTAGATTTAAATGAATGGATGATGTAAGAATAGGTATGAGTGATCTAGGTCTGGAATAATTGGAATAGGAAGATAGAGAAGAATGGAGAAAGAAGATACAAATTTAAAAAGTTTTGAGCACATGAAGATGTTTTTATTACATTGTAAACGTGTTCATAAATACATTATTATGATTATTATTATATAAAAAACGTAAACAATTCCGGATCATGAATATAATTCTAACTCTTTGGAAGTGAAGTACAGCACTTACCTATTTTCCATAGCGGTATCTCCTACTGGTAGGAGAACTAGTAGCTGAAGACTAGAATCGTAAATTTATACCTTTTAGTATATATACATGTCTCCATAAATGTGATTGCATCTACTCATCCCTTTGTTCAATGCACCCCTCTTTTAGAATATTTTATATGTAGATTTCTCATGATGCTTCACTGCTACCCTTACAAAGAGAAAATTGCACTGTGTGTATTTATTGATAAAATATTTATCCGCGAGCACGTATAAAATATGTAAATGTCTGCTTTATTGTTTTACTCTGCGATACTTCACCTTATAAATAAATAATATAACATAGTTTATAAATAAATAAAACAATGTACAGCATAGGGGTGAAAATACATGAATTGGAGGAATCCCCAGAGATGAGCACAAAATTTGAATAAATAATCAATATTCATTTATTCTGTTTCCTGTAGGCAATATGTTTCACGAAAGTGTGGATGACTTCAATTACAATATTCTATAAAAAGCTGCGCAGTCTCCAGAATTTTTATGTTATACAAAGAGAATCAGCGTAGTATGGGAAGGGCATGTGGCAAGATTTCATTCAGGAAGATGGCGCAAGCGGATACATTGTTGGATGCATATAAAAAAATAACTAGACCAAGAAGCAGATGACCAGATATATTTATAACAGGAACAGGAATTGGAAAAAAAAAAAAAAAAAACAGAACAGAGTGGAAAGAATTAGAAAAATCGTTCAAATAATGATGCAAAATCGAAAACAGAAAAAATTACATTGGTATGTAGTACAGCAGTAGTAGTAGTAGTAGTAACAGTGGTGAATCTACTACTAGGGTACATATATATATATCCATTCATAGTAATTCTGCCTGAGGACAGGTCTTTCACTGTAAGTCAAAGCATTTTCATGCTATGCTTTGCAGCTTTACTAAGGAATTACAGGTGTGGTAGCTTCCACACCGGTGATGGATGATGATGATGATGGCCGGATGATTTTCGGGGACCGTTGGGCCCTAAGCTTCCTGACATTTATCTCATAGGCGAGGAAAAAACCCGAGAAAACCTCGCCCAGGAGCCTGTCCCGCGGAAATTGAACCCGGGCCCACTGCGTGACAAGGTACCACGCTTCTCGAGACTACAGCGGTGGATAATATATATATATATATATATATATATATATATTGATCGTAAGGGCAGCAAATCGTACTTGCTTTTGTGAGCCTTTATCAAAAAAATAATTATGTAACATAACATTTAGTGTTTAGCTATGGCGCTAAGACAATCATTACATGGAATGACTCACTAAGTAAGTTCCATAGAGCCACTCTATTAATAGGAGTCTTTGAACTTCACGGGAGTCAAATTGGCTTTTCATTCATTTCTTCGTTCATTCGATTGAAAACTGAAAATCTCACTCGAACAAGGTTTTAACCAGCAATTTTGTGCGAGAGGGTTTTAGATGTAACACTTAATTTTATCTTATTGGTAGCGATGGTCAATTCACTGGCAATTGATGCCACATACTTTCAGTATGCCAATTACTTAGTTCATAAGTTGGGGCAGATTACATAAACAATAGTCGATGTTTCATTAATTTCAACTTCTTAAAATTACCTTTACTAAAGTTGATAGCTACAATTTTTTTCCACGAATTCTTCAATTATTGTATTCTGACTTTCTTATGAAGCATCTCAAAGACGATTGGTGAGATATTATAGCTTGGTGTTTTTATTTCATTTTCATTTATAGAAGTTTTAACAGTCAATGATATACAGAGTGATTCAGAAATATGGCTATACGTTTGATGGAATTTGGGACGAAAATATTATTATTAAAGGAAATATGATGTTATAATTGGAATGGGGATCCTTCAAATTACAACAATAGAACAAAACAAAACAAATCACTGCTCACGACCAGCTTGGCGGGTTGATTTTTATGGGCTAGCTTTGAACGCATCCACAATTCTCTTCGTTGTTTCTACATCCGTATAATGCGAGGGCTTCCAGGAGGTTTGATTTTCTGCGTCCTTCCCGTTTTCAGCAGTTGTTTTCTCCACTTCCCCACAGTCGACGGCTCCAATGCTACGTTAAACTCACGTCTTGCGGCCTCACGATTATTAGCATACTTACTGCCCATATAGCAATTGTAATTTGCTGTTGCATATTCAACGCCATTTTGACTACTGACATAAATTCTACATTGTTTTGTTTTATTCCATTGTTGTAATTTGAATAATTGCCTTTCCAACGGTAATTTCATATTTCCTGCAATGGTAATATTTTCACCACACAACGCGATCAAACTTGTAGCCATATTTATGATTCACCCCGTATCGGGTCTAGGAATTTTAGTTCTATCTATTAGGCTATATATTTCTGTAGTGTTTACCATGAAGGTATTGTTCTGAAGAAAATATTTGCCTTTGTGATATTTGTAATTAGTATAATTATGTAATATTTTATGAAGAAAAATAAACTTTATATTTTTCAAAGGATTTTGAAAGAAAATTCATCAGTGTCTGATAGACTAAGAAAAGATGCTGTGGCAACCTTCCTGAAAACTACAGGCTATAACTGTTTGGTTGCCCACTTATATCGTATTTTCTCCAGTATCAAGAAAGTACTGGTGATGCCACAGCTGATCAGACCCGGAACTTGGTGAAATGGGGGGGGGGTGATTTTTAAGTGTGTATGAGTGTAGTGGTTCTTTTAAGTTGAATATACTCGTTTCTTCACACCATTCTATGCTCGTTCCAAAAGCGTTTGTCTGATTTGTTAGCAGCTTGTGAAATTATATAGTGGCTGTGAAATTAATTTTATTGAAATTTATTTGCCTAAGTTGCCTTGATTATATTTTATAGGCAAGTATTAAAACTCCAAGAGCGACAGGCCTAGAAGGCACTTGGCCTACTATCCGGCTGCGACCTCACATCCACATGTGTTAATAGCAGAGGTAAACGATCATCGAGCCAGAGTACGAGTGACATGTGGTCAGCATGTCGGGTCCCCAGCCGTTTTAGCTTGTCTTCTCAACTTATTGTAACTATCCAAATGTCTCACGATGCAGGATGGGCAAGGGAATCATCAATGGAGAGGGGCTGCACCTCTTTTGTTAACAGGTGGGTTGATATGATTATTCTAGAAATTATTGAATTATAAAATGAAAATGATCTTTCTGTAGTATATCCGGTCCCATACTGGCAAAAATTCCATGAGAAAATATCTTCTCCCATGAGGACTCAAACCAGCAAACAAGTAGGCCTTATTAGTATATCTAATTTAGATTTATTTAAGTTTTAACATAAAATATATTTTTAGATTTTTTTTAAAATTATAGCTGATTCGGTGTTTTTATAACTCACGCTACATTATATTTCTAACTTTCCCTCTTTCAATAGTATCTGTCACCAATCCCAGCCCATATCCTATCCACGTCAGATGATCTGTGGCACAACCAATAGTTTTGTTGCCGAGAAATTCATTGTATTACGAACAAAGAACATTCAATGAAGTGTGTAAGTATAAATGGTTGTCCTTCTAACTTAACATTCTATTTGGAAGCAAGATGGGGAATATCCCAGAACACTAAAAATATTCTAATCTGTCTTTCTATCTCTTTACCTTAGTTTAAAATACAAAAATATATGTCGTAATAAGCTTGTTAATACTTTTACGTGTCCCATGTCTCCTGGACGTAAAAAGAGAGGTCCTGTCTAAGAGGATTTTTAACTCTGTGTCAGACATACTTTCTGCGTCAGACAAGAGCATGGAGGGCTTCCGAGGAAAAGTTATCAGCTCAAAGCCAGGGCCACCTCGAAATAATACGAACATTTAAGGCAAGTCACACCATTCGCTATACATAGTGAATATGATGTTGATGACTATGATAAATGTTCGGGGACCATTTGGGCCTTAACGTTTCCCGACGTTTATTTTGCAGGCGAGGAAAAGTCCCGAAAACCTCACCCATGAAACTTGCCCTGACCGGGGATCGAACTCGAGCCCGCTGCGTACGACGCATAGACATATTGAGACGATAGCTGTGAACATAATAATAATAGGGACCCTGATAATGATAATAATAATAATAATATATTCCTTGAAACAATCATAAATATTAACCCTTAAATTGGTAAAGTAAAATTTCTCGTGCCAGTAATTTAAATATTTTGGACAGCAATGAAATTAAAATCATGTAAAACACTAAGTTATTATTGTACGTTATTTGACAGAAAATTAAATAATTTCTACTCGTTTGTTTCTCCATTGTTCTATAAACGGTATTAAATAAATTAAATTAATATATCTTGTGGGATACATTGCCAATTTAAGTGTAATAAAGAGCACGGAGTGTTAAATAATGTTTCGGCATCTTATATTTTTTTAAAATATTATGTTAAAATTGTAAAATTTATGAACTTGTTTAAGGAAGCGCACAAATGAAGTGCGCTCGCTGGAAGGTATAAGCTCGAGAGATTTAAACAGTTGATTGACCAGATCTGGTTTCTGGCTCTCAGGAAGCCTCGCATTCCTATTTAAATAAAATCTCGTTTAGACATAACCTCCAGAGGTGTGTCTACTTGAACTCTCATCCTCTCTCTAAAAAAAAAATAATGATAAAAAAATAACCTGTCAGTTTGGTTTCGCTTCCTGCGTCAAAATAATTCATATCTCTACCATGTTGAAGTTTATCATGCATTTTATTTTCGGTGTGACATATTGACGTCTTATCAAACTGCGTATTCATAACTTCAACAATTGTCTTTAAAACGTATCAGTATATAATTGGAATATTTCTCTTTACATATTGATATAGCGAGTGAGTAGCCTTCTTAAACTTCTGTATTAAGTTGGTCAAAAGAAATTAGGCATATCCCCTAATTTAACGAATACATTTAATTAAACAAGTAAATTTACACTCAATATGTCAATACAAAACATATGTCCATTCTTTTAGTTGAGTATTTACATTATAGTTGTCATTAAAAGTAGTTTTCCACGCCTTAATTTAATTATCATCAGTTTTGTTTAAGGGTTTCATAGGAAATTAAAGTTGTTTATGCAATTCTAGAACTGTCATCAAAATCGCTAATTATGGCACGTGTGCGATAATCGTTCCTAAAGAAATATTGACATCGTAACATCCCCCTAAACATAGATGTATAAGTAAAGTAAAGTGATCCCACAACAGGCCCGGAGGCCCTTGGGGTAGTAGGAGGTTAAGGCTCCCACTTTTTCTAGACAATCGGCACTTTATGTCAGCCGGGTTGTCAGCCCCTGCGTGACGGCCGCCTTTATCCCCAGAACAAGCGTCTGGTACTCATTTTCGTTAGAGGCTGAGTCGAACCCCAGGGCCCTAGTGCCGCCAGAGGGTTTGGGTCAGTTTAAAAATCCTGACCCCAACGGGACTTGAACCCTCGACCCTCCGGCTTGTAGCTCAGTGCCTTAACCACTACGCTACGGCGTGCCCCAAACATAGATGTATACATTAAGAATTAAAATAATGGATCTTCTTGATGATAAACATTGTTAAGTTAAAAAACACTCCAGTCTTCCATTGATCTCAGTCTTGATAATGCCTACGTAGTAGCCGAAATGCGTCGACTTGTAGTTTCTAATTGTTTTGGTGAATGGAATGTGTTTTAACTTAATAGTTGTATACAAGGTACCTGCAAGGAAAAATTAAAATATTCAGTCGCCAGAACAATCACCTACTAGAATGCTTATGGATCGTAGTAGTCATGCCACGATAAAAGTGACGTTTATTTGATCATTGAAGCACGCAAGCCCCTCCACCATGGCAAAATAAAAATACTATCGGAGAGGATATACATCTTCAGATGTAGTAACCTTTTAATAGTTTCTAAAAGATTTTCCAGCATTTAATTTAAATATCCCAATTAGATTAGTTGAACTAGTAATATATATATATGTGTGTGTGTGTGTGTGTGTGTATGTGTGTCAATAAAACGTGTTTCTTAAAAAATGTATTTCTTATTGTACTTTCCTTTCTGTGAATTTGCCAAACAAAAAAAAATTAAAAGTTATTCTTCCAGTAATATTGTATGGATTCAAAACATTTTAAGAGAGGAGTAAAGATTACGAGTATCTGAGAAAAGAAGTTCTTAGAAAAATGTTGGATCAAAGGAAAACTAACAGGTGAATAGAGAAGACTGCAATGTTTTGAGCAATATATGTTCTTTATGGGAAACCTAATACAATGAAAGGTGTTGACTCATATAGACTCCGATGGGCAGGACGAATGTGATTGAAAGAGGCAATGGAAACATATTGTAGGAATTCCAGAGTGAAAGAGCCCAGTGAGTAGCTGACGAATCAGATGGGAAAATAATATTAACCATGATTTGAGGGAAGAGAATTATACATGAAAATTTGGGTTCGATAGTACCAGTTAGTTAGCTATTTTCCTTTCTTAGTTTTCATTTACTACTATAAAACTGTGACACTACATATGTTAATATATGCTTGTCAAAATTTGACACTTAATGAATCAGATAAAAGGAAAATAGAAGTAGTTCAAATTAATTTGTAGGGTTCCGTAGCAGGCTATACATTGTTAGATAAGAAATATAATGAAGAAATTAGAACCGAATTAAACATCTACAGTGCTATGGATAAAATACAAGATCTAACTGGCTCCAACATATAGAAAGAATGATACCCAATAGACTCCACAAATTTTGTTTCACTACCAATCCATGGGACAAAGGAATATTGGACACCCCATAACTAGATGGTGGGATACGGTCTCTCGATGTGGGAACAGGTCTATGGCCTAATTCCATTACGTAGAAGAATATTTTTCATTAACAAATAATTTGTTTAAATTTGATTATGGATCAAATTATGAAAATTGTATCCTATTTTATGGGGTTATTTTGAGTTGCTAAATTGAAATTGTAATTTAAGGTTAACACTAGTCAATCGCTACAACAGCTCTCTCAAGAATCGAGATTATAGAACGATATTCGAAGCTGGAGTCTCAGATTAAGGTTTACGACTTAAGCATAGTTGTTTCCTCTGCGCAATGGCACAGTAATATGTCCTGTGGGTTTCTCGCCTCTCATAAAACAACACGTTATCATTAGCTTGTGTGTCCCCACGCCAAAATTAGAGCAAAGTAGTTCCTAATGACAATCTCTGGCTTCCCTCCCTACCGGAACATGTTCAGAAACTCCTACCGTCTGCACGAGGTCTCATCTTTGCGTAGATCTGCAATAAACTGCGTTTATAACGCAGTCTATAAATCCCGATACCGTTATTAGGCCCACCTAAAATCTCATAAACAGATGAAGCACGTAAACAAACTAAAATAGTGAAAATGGTCTATATAAGTGTAATATTAGAAGTAAAGCGTTGGCTCCCAACTCCTTTCAAAAAAATGTTAAACTGAAAACATATAAAACTGTTATTCTCCCAGTTATATTATATGGATGCGAAAAATGGACTCTTACTTTAAGGGAGGAAAGGAGATTACGAGTATTTGAGAATAAAGTTCTTAGGAACATTTTGAACCAAAGAGAGATGAACAGACAGGTGAAAGAAGAATACTTACATAACAGTTAACTACATGGTCTTTATAGGAAGCCAGATATAATAAGAACAGTTAAGTCTCGTAGAGTGCGATGGGCAGGACATGTGGCTCGAACGGGGAATGAAGACATGCATGGAAGCTTCTTGTAGGGAAACCAGAGGGAAAACGCCCAGTTGGTAGACCAAGAATGAGGTGGTAGAAAAACATTAACTATGATTTGAGGGAAGTAGATTATACTAGGAATGATTGGAAAACATTAGCTCAGGATAGGGATGTACAGAGAGCTCATGTCCGCGCGGCCATGAACTTCGATAGTGCCAGTGAGTGGGTGAGTTAGTTAGTTAGTTAATTTGTTTGTTTGTAAAGCGTTGGCATACTATTATGCACTACATAGACACTTGTCATCCCAGTTCTCTAAAAACAGTTAAAAATAACTCTTATTCTTCCAGTTATATTGTGACGTATTGTAATAACAGAGTTTGAATTTCGCGGGTGATGACGAGGGTAGTGTTTTCGCAATAGATTCGTCAGTTGTTGACTTGCGACTTGAAAGATCTGCGCGGATGATCGAAGTGTCTAGATTTTCATTCCGGAAAGTACTGTATGCATCTATCCCTCGTTTCCAGAGGCTCCGAATCCCGAAACTTCAATGCTAGTAGAATCTCGATTGGACGCCGAGAAATTTCCTTCCCCGGCTTAATATAAACTGTTACCAGGGTGGAAGTGAGTTAGTTGTGTTGTGATAGCGATACAGTGAACTGAATCAGAAGAAACTGTGGCAAGTAAAAGTGGTAGCGACTGGAAATAATTGTCTGATAGATAAAATTTAAAACCAAGATTAATTAGTGCAGCAATTTGTGACGAAAATGCCACCGAAAGTTTATAGAACCAATTAAAGTTATTGTGGAATTTTACGCGATCGTCTATTGTGTTTTATTACAAAAAAAGTGAGAACGCCCCCCCCTGTATTAGCCACAATATGAAGTGATACATGATCTCTTATTTTAAGGGAAGGAAACATATTAATAGTATTTTAGAATAAAAGTGTTAGGACATTTTCGGACCAGAGAAAGAGAGAGAGAGAGAGAGAGAGAGAGAGAGAGAGAGAACAAATAGATGAATGGACAGGACTCCATAATAGTAAGCTATATTATCTTCGTGGGAAACCAGATATGACAAGGGATCCGCGTCGTTCACGAGCGGTTTAAGGCATTATGACTTGGAGCAGAGGTACGAAAATTGCGCCGGTCTGATTTCCCAAAGGGATGGAAATTTTTTCCTGGAATTTTTAAGAGTACGGTAATTGTGCCCATCGTGTAGTTACCGTAAGTTGCGGCTCCAGTTTGAGAAACTCTGATCGCAAGACCACGAGTTTTGCCTTGCATAGTTATTTATAATATTTATTCTCACGTGATCATTCAAGCACCAGATTATAAGAAGCGTTTCAGAATACAACAGAAGAAACATTTTGAAGCCCAATAGGGATCGAAAATGAGACAGAGTGAATAGAATAATACATGCACTTAAAACTTTTACAAGTAACATGATCCACTAATGCATCAGGATATTACAATTGCGAAATAAATCTTGAAATGCAGGATCTGGGCCAATTTTCCTACAAGTAAGAAAGATAGATGACTGCGTTATAGCATTCAAACTCCAGACCTGCAGACGCTATGGCGATATGATGTATATTTTTGCATACTAACAACCTCAAATGACAGGAAACAAAAAAAAAAGAGAGAGAGAGATACTTATGAAAGTGTCTTGAACTCCAGTTTTCTAGGGCTTTGTATATTCTGTCAGTTATGATTTATTGAAGCATCACAAATGTCAAATACCCTTATAATAGTATTAAATGTTCCAATTTCAGCTCCAAATAGAGGCCAGCAAATCCAGATATGGTATTTTTATTTAACGTACATGCCATTCTTCTAATCTACAACATGGACGTACATTTTAAATCAGAGTTCGCATAAATACCCATCGCTGTGATCTCGGGGTACAATGTTGTCTCAGACCCAGCGCAACTGGGTTCGAATTCGTCGGGGCAAATTTCCTGGGTGAGGTTTTTACCGGTTTATCTCATCTGTAAGGATAATATTCGAAAAAATCTCATCTGAATGACCCATACATTTCCCTTGTTAAAGAAACCCATTACAGATACACAAACGCTAATATGTCCTTAGTGTTAAAGCGTCTATAAATAATTAATCAGTACTGATACAATTCCATTGGTATATTATGCATAATATGACATTATAAAAGTGAATGCCTAGCAAAGATCAGTTTCCTTCTGCTGATGATGTAATCGTTTCCGAGAGCCTACAGAGTTTTCAAATTTTAACTGTTGGTAAGATTGAACTTAAACAGATATTCAGTTTTATAAATGAATAGTTGTCCCGTAAAGAGATCTAACGAAAATTTCGAAAGTTGGTTTTCAGTGGATTACTTATATATCCAGAGAATATCACGGCATGGTGCATGTAAAACTGTTCCAGTTGTCTTCTAGAACTGTTTTATTTATTTTTAAAAGTTGGCATTCAAAAAATAGTGATCTATATGTAACAAAATGGCGGAAGAAGTTAGTCAAGTCATGAGTAGCAATTTATGAGTTAGATCTGTTTTTTAGACAACTATTCAATTTTATATCGTATTTATAAATTACGTAATAATAATAATAAACAAGGTTGGAACATTATTATTATTATTATTGTTATTATTATTATTATTTGCAGATTTTTACAACTGCCATTGTTACACTGTTCGCAATATCCATTTCTTTACGTCTAAGCAGTTATTTTCTTCTATTCCCCTTCGTTCAAGACTTTATGCATATCATTCCTCCAGGTGTGTTTAGGTCATCCCAATTTTTTTCCTCGATGGTATCCAATCTAAGATCTTTGACCATATTGTATTTTCCACCGTAACTGTACCTCTTACCACTGTAAGTGTCGTTTCTGTGTTGGCTTGCTAGTCTCCAGTAGGTGTCTTATCAGGTGGTGGTTGTGAGAACGTTTATATGATGTGTACCGGGTAAATAAAATATCCGTAGCGGACCAAAACTAGCCTAGTCATCCAGGTTGAGGGTTATAGAAATTGGTACAGCTCCTTTTTCTGTATATCAAGCCTCGC
This sequence comes from Diploptera punctata, assembly GCA_030220185.1. NCBI lineage: Eukaryota > Metazoa > Arthropoda > Insecta > Blattodea > Blaberidae > Diploptera > Diploptera punctata. Next base: position 2,299,699 of record JASPKZ010000009.1, read on the forward strand.
ATTGTCATTACTTTGAAACATGTTCATGAAAACTTAATTAAAATGGTAACTGGTTCTCTGCCTTTAATATTTTCTCTCTTGAATAAAAAAATATAATTTTGTTAATATAGGGAACACTTTACAATACTATATAAATAATATTCTTGATACATATTCCGTGCGATAAGACATTAAAAGTAGATTCTGCTAGCTTTATCTATATCAAAAGTTGTCCACTCTAGAATATATCTCCTAGGTCTGTATCTTTAGAAAGCTCCTTTCAAAACCATCTTCGGTTTCCAACAGTCGTCGTGTATTAGATGAAAGTAAGAAGAAAACATCACAAATAAGACTCGCTCTCTATTCCAACTGATTTTTTTTTCAAATCTCTTTATACGGTTTCGTAGGGAAAGGCGCAATTGTATATATTTTGTAGAACTCCAGATAATTTTCCATTACATTATCACAAATTCAGTTCTTATTAAAATGTTTTCTTGATTATGCATTACAGGGACTCTTGTTAATCCCAACTTCTCTCAAAAAACATACAACTGAAAATATATTAATCTGTTAGTCTTTCAAATTACAATATATGGATGCGAAACTTGGACTTTTAGTTTAAGGTAGGAGAAAAGTTTACGAGTATTTGATATTAAGGATTTTAAGAAATTGTTTGGACCAAAGAGACATGAAGCTAGGTGAATGGAGAACGGTGAACTACATGATATCTAAGGGAAACCAGATATAATAAGAAAAGTAAAGTCTCATACAGTACGATGAGCAGGACATGTGGCACAAATTAATAATGTAAACTCCTTGCACTCGTAGGAAAACCATGAGGAAAACGCCCAATAGGTAGGCCAAGAATGATGTGAGATAATAACGTTAATCATGCTTACGGCCTTAATTCCATCAGTTAAATTAAATCATTATTATTATTATCATTATTATTATTATTATTATTATTATTATTATTATTATTATTATTATTATTATTAACCGTGTCATTGAATAAACACTTTAAATCACCTTATTCTAATAATTAAAACAATAGAAACTATGAGGAAGTACTTACACTTACCCCTCAAAGCTGTTACCTAAATCTTCATTTCTATTGCAGTTTATATTAACTAATTTTACTAAGTTTTCCACTCTTAGATACCTTCTGCTAAGTACAGGCAAATATATATTTTCATACGATAACATTTTTCTGTTTATTTTGTTTACAAATAAATGTATTGGGAAATATAATTAGCATAGATAAGCGAAAACAATATTCCGTAACCCTATAAATAATCCGCATAGGTACAATGTTATTAAAACTATATTACGTCCATCCATAGTAATTCTGCCCGACGGCAGGTCTTTCACTGCATTCATAGCATTTCCATGCTACGATTTGCAGCTCTACTAGGGAATTATAGGTGTAGTAGCTTCCCGTTGCTTTCCGCACCGGTGAAGTATATTGATGATAATGATAAGGATGATTATGATGGCCGAATGATTTTCGGGGACCGTTGGGCCCTAGGTTTCCTGACATTTGTCTTACAGGTGAGGAAAACCCCCAAAAAAACCTCACCCAGGAGCCTGTCCCGACCGGGATTTGAACCCGGGCCCGCTACGTGACAAGGCAGCACACTACCTCGAGACCACAGCGGTACTATATTACATAAATTATTTAAATATTTATAAAAATGCGAAAATTATGCAGTTGTTATGCAAATCAAAATTATGTTCAATATAATATTCAAAACGAGATTATTTGCATGCATATATATAAAGTCCTGTGAAAGAATATGCAAAAGGAATAAAATCCCGTCTTTAGTTATGATACAAGATGACCGGTAAAAATCTAATACCGGTCATTCTGAATTTCTATTAAGAGAAATAGATAAAAGTGTACATGAGATCATTGTTTAGCCTGAAGCACTAATGAAGGCTGGCAAATAAAACACAATATATAGACTTATTCCACGTTTATTATTACTGGTAAAATGGATGCGTAGTGCCATGGGCCTTTGGCGATGAGTTTGACTGTCAGTGCTCGTTAATTATATTATTATAATGAGTTTATTAATTTATGATCCCTGGTAACTGTACACCTACACAGTATAGGGAAGTGCATGGATGGGGAGGCTCTGTATCCAGTTTCTTTTAGACCTGACATCAGCAACCAAGTGGTATTCCATGTCGAGATATTGTCCACTGGGAGGTGTGTAAAATATGTAGCAGTCAATGTCCATCTAACTTCGTCTCCTCTTCTCCATTCTCTTCCTTTTCGTTATCAACATCAACGTATTTTACGTACTAAAACCAACATAAATTCATAACATTTCATTTGTTTCAAAACGACACTAACTTTTTTTTCTCTGGAACGAGTATAGTAAATCTCTTTAACGTTTCATAATATAATAATATATTTACATATTTTCCCATTATTATTATTATTATTATCATTATCATTATCATTATTATTATTTAACCCTCTTATATTCTATGTTGCCAATAGTAAATTATTCTTTATCATTGTCCTTTTGTTGCCTGGTCCATCATCAGTGAGCTCCAAATGTTATCATTAAATTTAAATTAATAGCCAATACATATAATTGTAAAATATCAAAAAATAAGTCAAAAGTAATGGCATTTCTTGGTAAATATGGAATTAGATAAAAAATTGTACTGGATAACAAAATAATGTAACAAGTATCACATTTCCAATATTTAGGATGTGATATAACTTATAGAGAAAATAAAGATATAGAAAATAAAGTAAATACATTTCAGGCTATTTGTGGAACCATAAAAAGAACCTTAGGTCGGAAAACAAGGAAAGATACGAAACTTAAATTATATAAAACAATGGCTGTTCCTTTGTTGTTGTATGGAAGTGAAAATTGGATAATGAAATCAAGGGATAAAAGCAGGATACAGTCTGCGGAAATGTTGTTTTTACGTAATGTGAAAGGATGCACAAGAGCGGATAGAATAAGGAATGAAACTATACGAGAAGAATTAAATATATATAAAATTGAATATAAAATCAGCGAAAATAATAAGAAATGGACAGAGCACTTAATGCGAATGAACAACGAAAGAATACCAAAAAGAACCTTCCTGTATATACCCAGTGGAACAAGATATGTTGGCCGACCACGTAGAAGATGGACTCCACTTTTAACTTCGCCGGAACAGGCTGCATAGCCTAAACCCTGTAGTAGAAGAAGAAGATTGTTATTATTATTATTATTATTATTATTATTATTATTATTATTATTATTATTATTAATTATGTCCACCGCTGTGGTCTCGATGTAGCGTGCTGCCTTGTCACGGGTTCGATCCCCAGTAGGGACAGTTTTTCTGGATGAGGTTTTTATCGGGGTTTCTCCTTACCTATAAGACAAATTTCAGGAAAACTTTAAGGCCCATACGGTCCCCGAAATCATATGGCCATCATCATAATCATCATCCTTATCATTATCATCATCATCATACTTCACCGGTGTGGAAAACAACGGGAAGCTACCATCCTAAAATTCCCTAGTAAAGCTGCAAAGCATAGCATGAAAATGCTATGATTGCAGGGAAAGACCTGCCCTCGGGCAGAATTACTATGGATGTATTATTATTATTATTATTATTATTATTATTATTATATTTGAAGAGAAAAATTATACGCTCAGACCGGGACTTGAACCCGGGACCCTTGGTTCTCTAGACCAAGTGCTCTACCAACTGAGCTACCTGAGCAAAGTACCGATCTAAACGCAAATCTTTCTCTATATACATTGTAATTCCCGTCCACCAAATGCTGTGAAGCCATGCTTCTATCTTGCAAATGGCTGCTCCTTTATTAAGGAAGACATATTTGGGAATTATACATTACAGCCAGTACGGCTTTTTTCAAGTTTTTATTATTGATTTCGTACATCTCAAGTCCCGGTCTCAGCGTATAATTTTTCTCTTCAAATATGATTTATCCATCATTGAGATGTACGAAATCAATAATAAAAATTATTATTATTGTTATTATTATTATTACGTTTATTTTAGTTATTTGAGGTGGAATCTTGGACAATAAATATACAACAGGAAGTAAAACTAAGAGCCAGTAAATATGTTTTCTTTGGAAGAGCGGCTAGGAATTCATGGAAAGACAAAATAAATAATGTATAAATAACTAAATTAATGAATAAAGAAAAATATGTAAGATAAAAGCATTACATGAGAAAATATTACAATAGCTCAGACATGTAATTAGAATTGAAGATAGAAATATATTAATGAAGTGCTGCCATGGCCACCAAGTGGGAGAAACAGGAAAGAAGGCCAAATAGAAACTAGATTGATGGAGGAAGAATATCTATGGAACTTAAAGGACTACCAAGATGTGCTACCGATGCATTGATTAGGGAACTATGGAGAAAGAAGATTAAATAGTGGACATTTTTAATTTCGTGTTATTATTGCTCGGTTAAGAAAACTACAGCATATAGAAATATTTAAGAGAACTCAAGATATCAGAGATGAATTACAAATATATAATGTAAACGAGAAAATACACAGAAATAAATGTAATTGGTTTGAACATATACAAAGAATGCTAAATAATCGTTTATCAAAACAGCTGCTTCATTATAAGCCTCTAGGCCGAAGAAATGTAGGAAGACCAAAACGTCGTTGGAAAGACGATCTACACCTGCAGCATATAGTGCACCGGGGAGCGGAACGGGCCAACAGGCCCATACCTTGAATATGATGATGATGATGATGATAACATTTTTAATTTCGTGTTATTATTTCTCGGTTAAGAAAACTGCAGCATATATAAATATTTAAATAAATAAATAAACATTTATTCTTTCAGGTGAGGCCACAAGGCACTTCCTTACACTTACATGCGTTATTAACAAGTACAACATAAGAATTTTAATAAATGAAAATAAAACAAGAAAAATAGGATATAGAATATGTTATGTTTACGCGTTGGGCATGGTTAGTGCATGCAGCTGCTCCGACTGGGAACTCAGGTTTAAATCCTGATGGTTTCATAAGTGTATTAGTGGTCGGCCATACCGAATTTTTTCAGGTTTTCTCGGGGTTCTCCCGTTTCCCGAATTGTATCACACCAACACACTCCATTCTCCCCTTCCCTCCTCTTCATGTCATTTCATTTCACATTCATTTCATATTACTCTTCACTTATCTCATGTCAGGTAATTAATTTGGTTGGCGCCTACAGATTTGAAAATATATGGTTGCTGGAATCTAGCTGTCTCATGACTCCGAGCCTGAGCAATAGAAAGAGCATAAGAGGCCAAGTGGAGGATTTTAGTCTCCCCCTTCGCGGCCATGGGCCCAACCCAAATACGTCGGGATGGGTAATGGGAGTAGAACCTGGTATGTCAGACCTAAAAGACGACCTACAACTTACATAAGACCGTAGAATAGTCTTTCATTCCATTCATCTCCATAATGGGGGTACGCCGTAGCGTAGTTAGTTAAGGCAATACGCTACAAACCGGAAGGTCGGGGGTTTGAATCCTGGTGAGGTCAGGATTTTTAAACTGACCCAAATCCTGTAGAGGCACCATGCCCCTGGGATTGACTCAGCCTCTAACGGAATTGAATATCAGACGCTTGTTCTAGGGGTAAAGGAGGTCGTCATATAGGGCCAACCACCCGGCTGACATCAAGTACCGATTGTTAGAAAGTGGGAGCCTTAACCTTCTACTAACCTAAGGGTTTCCCATTGCCTATAGTGGGAATAATTTACATTTGCCATCTCCATAACACTGGGATAGCGCAATAGAATTTACAAGTCGCGGTTCTCAGGGCAGTCTGCTGTCCCATTCTTAATAAATAAATAAAGTACATACTGTATGGTCCATTATTCATAAGATTTAGAAAACAGTGATCAGCTATATTTATCTATCCATCCATCCATCCATAGTAATTCTACCCGAGGGCAGGTCTTTCACTTCAATCATAGCATTTCCATGCTATGCTTTACAGCTTTACTAGGGAATTATAGATGTGATAGCTTCTCGTTGCTTTCCACACCGATGAAGGATGATGATGATAATGATAACGATGATGATAATGATGATGGCCGGATGATTTTCGGGGACCTTTGGTCCCTACGCTTCCTGACATTTGTCTTATAGGTGAGGATAAAACCCAAAAAAAAACCTCACCCAGGAGCCTATCCCGACCGGGAAACAAACCCGGGCCCGCTGCTTGACAAGGCAGCACGCTACCTGGAAACCACAGCGGTGGACCTATTTATCTGAGGCCTAAATTAATTGCCTATTCATCTTGTCGTGGAAATTGTTTGAAAATATTCAATACTGTATTGTGAATGAAAAGAATTTCGCAATTCAATAGGAAGCTTTTATTTACTTGGGATTTTCTGAATGACGACTTAAGATAGGGAAGAAGTTCCACTCCACTAACCCGCACTTATCAGAGCAATCTTAGAAAACAATACACCGTCTTAAACCAAAGAAATAAATCACAGTCTGGAAATGGATTACTACGATTTTCCTTCGATTCCAATACAAACGATATCTATCATTGTCGTGCATTGTCTTTCACTGGAATATCTCTCTATTGCGTAACATTGAAATTTGAATAAAATACCCTTAAATCACTACATTTCCTGGTTTTATGGAGATTAGCCTTTAGCTTACGTCCTACTGAATTTATTTGCAGTTGAATTAACTTTCCTGAACTAATACGAATTCTACCAAAATAAAACTATGTTTACTTTTTGGAAACAGTTTGCAGTCTACATTTCGTAGAATTTGCATTAACCTGCAAGAGTAGACAACTTGATGTGATGGAAGAGTTTAATTCGTCCATTACGTTCAGCATTACTCATTTTTGAATTTGCAAGAAATGTATTTGCTGTTTGTACATATGACAGTTGAAAAACAAAACAAAAATATGTACATTCAATGATTGCGATCCTGCGGCTGAAAATAATAATAAACATAATTTTAATAATAATAATAATATTGTCCAACAAAGTCAGAACTAGAAAAAATAATTATGAAAGGACGGATGTAATTGGTGTGGCGGTATTATGGAAAAAAATAATAATCTACAGAACAAATGAATGTATCTATGAGGCTATTGTATAAGGTATTATGTTATATGGATTAGAGACATGGACAATTAAAAGTGGCAAGCTAACAAATTATTAGAAACAGAGATGGATTACTGAAGAAGATCATCACGAAAGTCCAGATTAGAAACAAATAGAAATGTCGAAATCACAAAAAAATATGTAAGTTGAAAGAAATATGTTACAAACAATTGAAGAAAGACGTTTAAAATGGACAGGTATCTGAAGAAGATGCTATCGATAGAATCTCTAAAAGAGATCGGAGATAGCAGAATAAATCGAAAGACGAAGTGGAAAACTTAAAGAGGATAATACAAATAAAATTCATATCAAATTCCGTTGAGGTGAATAGTCATAAGATAAAAGTTAAAAAAATAAAATGTACCTGTTGGCAGGTGCCCTCGTCCTCAACTTTCTTAAAATAATGTATGTAAAACATTATTGACTCCATCATCTCAAATCTCTAGCTTCCATACTTCTCTTCACTCCATACATCCATCGTTCTCTAGGCCTGCCTCTGCCACTTCTTCCATTAGCTTTCCAATTAAGGATCTTCTTTGGTATTCTTTCTTCTTCCATTCTTATGAGGTGTCCATACCATTTCAAACGTTTTTCTTCTATTTTTCCTAATATTGTTTTCAACTTACTTGCATAATTTCCCTTATTTTATATAATAATAATAATAATAATAATAATAATAATAATAATAATAATAATAAATCCATTGCACATCAGACAGAAGAGCCAAAGCTTATTAAAGTGTGTTGTCATTAACGCCTAGCAGAAGACATTACATGGTCAGGTGGTTAACTTGATGAGAGAGAGATCAAATTGTATTTGCATTTACAATGAATTCAGCCGAAGCGAATTCCATTGCAAACGTGGAGGTATGGATATCACAGGGTAAGAAAAGAATTGAAAGACCTACAAATTGTTGGCGATAGCAAATACTATTTCTTGAGAGGGAACGGATCAAATAGTCCAATCTATGTAAACATATATATATTCATTGTAATATTGAAATGAATGTTCTCAGGCTTGCTGTTGACACACTATAGTTAATATAGTTCTGCCTAAACCGAGATTTGAGCTTGATATATCCAGCTTTACGTGCTGGTGCACTAAATCATTGTGCTACTTAGGCAATCCAGGAAGAGACACAAATCCGTCCCTGTTTGGAATTCTATTCACTTTACATGATCTCATGTTCAATTCTCGGTTTGGGCAATAAATGTTCTGTTCAGTTATATGTATAAGTCCTATGAAACGCTGGAGGGAAAAATTTCTATAGGATCGTAACAGGCCTTGGCCTAATACTTGGAAGGAAGAAGAAGTGCATTGTTTATAGTTTTCTATAATATGTTGTACAAGAAAACATAATATGAAATTTTACGAATTGTATATAAATTTATCATAAGTAATGCCACGAGTGATTTCCAAATTATCGATAAATTCACGACTCACGAAGTGAGGAGTGAATTTATCTAGAGAATTTGGAAATCAAGAGTGGCATTTGTTAGGACTATTTAACGAATAAAATTAAGCTGTTTACTCACAAATCATTATTTAACTATAGTTATTTTAAAATATTTATATATTTAATGTAAACGGCGATGTTTGAAAACAAATGAGAAACGATAGGTACGCTTCTACTGCTTCTTTTGTTTATCACTGCAACCAGATCATACTATTTATTGCCAAAGGAACGCAATATTGTAAGGAGGAGCTTTCTTTAATATGGTAATTATAACACTGATAAATATTTGGTGAAACACGACTCTGATTGGTTGTAAAACAGAAATCATTGAAACGTGATTGGTCATTGACTCCCATGAGTTAAATAGTCAGACTTAGATAACATTTTGAAATAACATATTGGGCCAAAAGTAGGATCTTTTGATGGTGGATCTGGATGTTCATATTTAGCTCGTCATATTGGACAAAAAAAGACACGAGAAATGTGGTTTTTATGTAAAAAATATACAGCTAAAGAGGTTTTGGATACGGAATTAATTAATAAAGTAGTAAAAAAATGAATTGGAGAAAGAAACCATTAAATATATATAAGACCACATAACGATGAACTACATGGTCTTTATAGGAAGCCAGATATGATAAGAACAGTTAAGTCTCGTACACTGCGATTGGCAGGACATGTTGCGCGTATGGGGAATGAAAGACTTGCTTCTTGAAGCTTCTTGTAGAAAAGCCAGAGGGAAAACGCCCAGTTGGTAGACCAAGAATGAGGTGGGAGAATAGCATTAACTATTATTTGAGGGAAGTAGATTATACAGGGAATGATTGGAAAGTATTAGCTCAGGATATGGATATATGGAGAGCTTATGTCCGCGCGGCCATGAAACTACGGGTTCGATAGTGCCAGTGAGTAAGTAAGGATATATTTATTTTAAAATATATTGTTTTACACTGACACCGCAATGAGCAAGCGCTCGTGCACGGAAGCTGTTCACTTACAGAAGTAATACATATAGAATATACAAAGTTTTTTCGTAAATGGAGAAGAAAAACAAAAAAAATGAATTTTCATTCAGAAGCCAGTTTGAAGATATAAAATGAATTCTGGCATATACAGAATAAAAAAAATAATATAGGGGAGAATAAAATAAAATACTTTTTTGTCTAATGCCATCATGTTGTCTATTATAACATTTTCTGGTTTTGTCCCCTGGCATTGGCTGAATTGTATTCCATTTCTTAGGTTGGGGCACCTGGAAGGAGGAGTTACGTTATCCCCATAATATGATAGGTGATAAATGATAATGAAACGCCAGGAGAGATCTTAACTTAAACTTAACCTAAATTCCAGACCATGGGCAACCATAGGAATAATTCCCTTTAAGAAAAAAGTCCAAGGGTTGACCGGGAATCGAACCCGATACCTCGTGAAATATTTGTCTATATATATATATATATATATTAATTTTTATAAATATATTAATTATCAATCCATATTTTATTGTAGGTTCTTACACGTCAGAAATGCTGACCACTAGCCCATGAGGCTCCTCAAATAAAATAATATAGAACAGATTAGTACCAAACGTAATCTAGCCTATATAATTAATACAAAACAATATAGAATATATTATTACCATACGTAATATATAGGCATATATCCATCCATAGTAATTCTGCCCGAGGGCAGGTCTTTCACTGCAATCATAGCATTTTCATGCAATGCTTTGCAGCTTTACTAGGTAATTGTAGGTGTGGTAGCTTCCCGTTGCTTTCCACACCGGTGAAGGATGATGATGATGATGAGATGATAATGATAAGGATGATGATTATGATGAAATTATAATGATAAGGATGATGATGATGGCCATATGATTTCGGGGACCGTTTGGGACTTAAAGTTTTCCTGACATTTGTCTTACCGGTGAGGAAAAACCCCGATGAAAACCCCATCCAGAAAAACTGCCCCGACCGGGGATCGAACCACAGCGAAGAGCATATATATATATATATATATATGCCTGTCCACCGCTGTGGTCTCGAGGTAGCGTGCTGACTTGTCACGCAGCGGACCTGGGTTCGATTCCTGGTCGGGACAAGCTCCTGGGTGAGATTTTTTCCGGGTTTTTCCTCACCTGTAAGACAAATGTCAGGAAGCTTAGGGCCCAATGGTCCCCGAAACTCATCCGGCCATCATCATCATCCTTCATAGGTGTGGAAAGCAACGGGAAGCTACCACACCTATAGTTCCCTAATAAAGCTGCAAGCATAATATGAAAATGCTAAGATTGCATGAAAGACCTACCCTCGGACAGAATTACTATGGATGGATATATATATATATATATATATATATATATATATATATATATATATGTACATATAATTAAAATGCATTGAGTGCATAAATAATATATATACATATATAAACAGTTTAGTGTGCGTTCTGTTTTTAGTGCATTCTTTTATTTTGTAGACGAATGTAAATAAAAACTAGGAATCCCATATTGTCGATGTTCTATAATCTCAATTTGTCAGAATCATATTGTAAGGTCGTTAGTTCCTTTGGATTGTCGCTTCAGATCTATATCGGAAGGCATTGATTTTTTTGTCACCTTGACAACCTTTTAGTGCACAATGCGCCGTTATAGCAACCATCAAGGAAGGAAGCGCTCAGCCATTATGGAATGGAGCTCGTATTGAACTGGTGAAGACAGTTAAAGTGCGAAACTTGCTTGTTTGAGCCTATTGTTCACTCTTTTTTCTTTTGACACATTTTCTTTCCTGTCGTGGTTACGTGGCCCATTGAAAAGTTATTTAATCAAGCGCAGGTTTGGAAAGGAAATTAAATTCAGTGGCATTTAAAAAATCAAATTACGTTTAAAGATAAAGAAATAATAATAATAATAAAAAAAAAATTGAAACGCTGTGCTTACAGACTAGCAGTCCGTTCCTTATTAGTCAGATACTGTCACCATCTGATATAAGATGAATGACTTGATAAATTATTATGAAAATTACTAAATTGTTTCCGTAGTTAAGTATAGCAAAATAGTTTGGTATTAATTAACTTTGTAAATAGACATGAGAAGTTATGAAGATTACTAAATCATTACTGAAGTTACGTATAACTAAATATTCTTCCTTACTTCCCCTTAGTTTAACCTCTCCATTTGTAGGTAATTTACATTATCCCATGTCACTCGTACCCTACGAAGAAACTACCTGTCGGGGAGAGTATTTTATAAATTTGTTATTACACATACATACAGTTTTTTTTTACCAAACAGGGATATTGAAGACCTCCCTGGATGATATATCACCTCGGGCCACCTCCGAGACAACACAAACATTTAAAACATGACACCAACAGTCACTCACAAGTGCATACTAAACAATGCGAATGCAATGTGGAAGATTGTGATGGGCAGATGGTGTCAGGGAACTATCGGGTGCGGCAGAAACAATGACCCATTTTAAACCTGCTATTTTGTCATGAAGAAAATACAACTACACATTATTAGTTACATTGTTCGAAAGAATACATCCTAACTTTAATTATACATGTCACGTTTTGTAAATTATCTCCTTTAAGGTTCCTCCATTGTTGGCGATGCAATCTTCTGCACGATCACGCATATTCTCGATAACCTTACGAAGAGTGTCACCTGTTATGGCCTCGATTTCGGCGTGAATGTTGTTTTTCAACTCATAAAGAGTTTTTGGCTTGTTAGCATACACTTTGAATTTTAGGAATCCCTACAGAAAAAAAAATCACAAGCCGATAAATCGGGCAAACGAGGTGGCCAGTTGACATTGCTAAAGCAGCTCTTACTCTTGCAATGTTGCCCGGGGTGCGAACCGTACGTATCCTACCAGGTGGCTTATTGTTTGTTGCAGAATCTGTTACTCTGAACTGCTGGACCCATCCCGCATTCGACTTCCGAGACGCAACTTGGTCATTCCGACCAATGTTAAAATGTTACCCGAATAAACACAGTGTCCATACGACACTGTCATCTCATTTGAAAGACGTTTCTATTGCAAACGCACGGTGTCCATTTGACCAACGCTCCATATTGACCGAAACAGTGCTTTGAACTGCACTATGCATTGTTATCAATATCAACTCTCTAGGAAGCCGTATCCAATAATGACGGGCAATTTAAAATGAGTCATTGTTTCTGCCGCACCCGGTGTTTGTGCCTTAACGTTTCCTGATATTTGTCTTACAAGTGAAGAAAAACCCCGAAAAAAATCACCGAGGAAACTTGTCCCGAGTGGGAATCGAATTCGGGTCCGCTGTATACGAGGCAACAACTTTACCGTGAGACCACGAGAGTGGACACACAGTTAAATATTTTGGCCAACTTGTAAGATAACTTTATTAGTAATCCAAATATCGTTGTCATCAGTTCAACAGCACAGGATGGGTTCTGACTTTTTGTACATCCGTGCAGCTTTTATTTTTAATAATTAGGGTCTCCTAATAATGCATTTTTTTGCTTAAGGAGTTAGTTAAGCTCACGTAACCCCGAAAATGGAGGTCCAGGTACTGTTATGTCGGAGTAACTATACCCTAGCCGAAAGCGTCCGGAAGAAGCGGTGCGGCGGATATTTCGTCCTGGATCTTTCCTAGAGAGAAGAGCTGGTTTTTCTCTATATATGGCATTTCCTGGATTTTATGTGTCTAGCTAGATCTTCCAGTATTGGCTATTGACATTTCTCACTTGTAATTCATTTTATCTTTATTTTGCATGCCGGAGCTGTTTTTCGACTAGCTAAACTAGATCCACCGTATTTAGTTTAAGGACAGTTGTTCCTAGGAGAATGTAGTTCTTCACCACGCACAGTTTTGACTGCAGCGTCATCGGTAAATAGGTATTGCTTTTGTTTCCACTATGTCCTGGTAGATGAATACCAGTCGTCACTTTACGCTAATTCCAAGGTAACGTTGAAAAATACCTTATCAAATGATATTTGGATACTTTTAACGATACATTTAATATCTGAAGATAAGCTAGAATATTTATTATGGTAAATGGTGATCATAATCTGGCAAATATAATGGATATATTATAGTCATATATAAAACATAATAGTAAAAAACGCATTGGCACAATCGAACCCGTAGGCTATTGGCTTTGCGGACATAAGTTCTCCATACAACCCTTTCTGGAGCTAATATGTTCCAATCATCTCCTGTACAATCTACTTCCATCAAACCATGATTAATTTTATTCCCATATCTCATTCTTGGCCTACCTACCGGGAGCTTTATCAGCACAAGATTTTAATGATATCAGATTTTTAGAATCAGATAATATATATAGGTATTTATTTTGAATATGGGTTTATCCCTTTTCACAGAGTACTCCCCTTAATCTTGGAATTCAGTTTAAGCACAATTTCAAGTTTATTATTATTGTAGATAAATCCACCGCTGCGGTCTCGAGGTAGCGTGCTGCCTTGTCACGCAGCGGGCCCGGGTTTGATACCCGGTCGGGACAGTTTTTCTGGGTGAGGTTTTTATCGGGGTTTTTCCTCACATGTAAGGCAAATGTCAGGAAAACTTTAAGGCCCAAACGGTCCCTGAAATCATATGGCCATCGCAATCATCATCATTCATATTCATCTTAAATTACGTTTAGGATTAGGGACTCTCCTGGCGCACCATTATCATCATCATCACCCATCATATCATCGGGGCAAAGTAACCCCGCCTTCCAGGCTGCCCAACCTCAGAAGTGGGTTACAAGTACGCCATGCCAGGAGAGACACCAGGAATGTCGAAAGACAACCTGGGGCATTTGCAAAAACAAAATCATTGTAGATAAAAATATGAAATTAAAAATTTTGTTATATATTTCGAAGTAATCGTCATTTCTGAAAAAAAAAATGTCATGAATTGTGCATGTAATATCTCTAAATGAAAATATTTGGTTATATTGCCTATGTAATATTGCTGTATACGGTGAGATGAATTTGATCAGAATTCAATGTTAATTAAATATTACATGATACCTCATATCCAATAAACTATGATAAAATTGTACGGTATATTCTGTAAGCGTTTCTCTGTTATTGAAAAAATGTGGATAACTGAGTAAACTTCAAAGTAAATTATATATAAACACTGGAAAGCATGAAAAATTCCTGTTTATAGTGAAATATGTTAGCAGTAAATAATATAAACAATCTGAATCAAATAACAAGCTTAAAAATGTTATACTGAATAAAAGCTTAGAATAATAAAAAAGTTTAGCGAAAACAAAACAAAAAATGTAGAAAGAAAGCAGAAGGAATGAAAGAAAAACAAACAAAATAAGCCAGCGTAAAAGAAACAAAATAAAACCACTGGTTGATGGGGGATAAAAGGAGATAGAAAAAAAAAGGAGCTTGGACTTGTAACTGCAGATTCGACACTCAACATCTGGCATGATGGCGGTTTGGAGACTTAATCAAGCATAGCCCAAGCAAGAGGTATCTTCTCTCTCTGAGCAATTAATAATTCACAATTATCTTCCTCCATTAATCATTTAATTTAGAAATGTTTTAATCAAATCAACTACAAAGGGATTGAAAATACAGAGTAAACTCCTAGGACTTCTTGCTTCGTCTGAGCACACTTAAATGAATGATGTTCAAAGAGAAACTCTTAGTGTGTTTCTCAAACTATTGCGAGTTGCTTTCAACTGTCGGAACGTTGGGTAATGAATGAGACTGATATTTGTAACTTGCAATCTAAGTTTGCAACTGGAGGAGAGAAAATCATCTTCGGCACAAGGATACGCGCAATATGTATACAATTCTAATGTTTCTGTTTTAAAATCTAACTAGTTGTTCCACATTTGCAAACCGAACTCAGTTACTTTTACCATCAAATTTAGGTTCAGAGTTTTGGGATGTGGATTAAAGTAAAGTAAAGTGATCCCACAACAGGCCTCAGGAGGCCCTTGGGGTGGTGGGAGGTTAAGGGTCCCACTTTTTCAAAACAATCGGCACTTTATGTCAGCCGGGTTGTCAGCCTGCGTGACGGCCGCCTTTACCCCCAGAACAAGCGTCTGGTACTCATTTACGTTAGAGGCTGAGTCGCCCCCAGGGTCATCGTGCCGCCAGAAGGTTTGGGTCAGTTTAAAAATCCTGACCCCCAACGGGACTTAACCTTCCAGTTTTTCTGGGTGAGGATTTTATCGAGGTTTTTCCTCACCTGTAAGGCAATTGTCAGGAAAACTTTAAGGCCCATCATCATTCATATTCATCTTAGATTAAGCTTAGGATTAGCGACTCTTCTGGCGCACCACTATCATCATTATCACCCATCATATCATCAGGACAATGTAACCCATCCTTCCAGATGCCCCAACCTCAGAAGTGGGTAACAAATACGCCATTGCCAAGAGAGAACACCAGAAATGTCCAAAAAGGACAAACTGGGACATTAAAAAAATATATATATTAATCATATTTGAAGAGAAAAATTATACGCTCAGACCGGGACTTGAACCCGGGACCCTTGGTTTTCTAGACCAAGTGCTCTACCAACTGAGCTACCTGAGCAAGTACCGATCTAAACGCAAATCCTTCTCTATATACATTGTAATTCCCGTCCACCAAATGCTATGAAGCCATGCTTCTATCTTGCAAATGGCGGCTCCTTTATTAAGAATACATATTTGGGAATTATACATTACAGCCAGTACGGCTTTTTCCATGTTATTATTATTGATTTCGTACGTCTCAACGATGGATAAATCATATTTGAAGAGCGTATAATTTTTCTCTTCAAATATGATTTATCCATCATTGAGATGTACGAAATCAATAATAATAATAATAATAATATATATTAATGTTTGTTTCTTTTTACGTAAGCCTATCTTAAATCAGAACTTTGAGCAAAATATAACGTAACATATTGTTGATCCGATGCTCAAATTATCGCCTTTGAATGTCTCGGCCGAATAAACAAATAGGAGTTAGATTCGGGTCGTGTGCAGCCACCAAACTACCTTTCTAGACGTTCTTACGGGAAAAATCAATCTCCGGATACATTGATTCTAGGAAGAATCAGTGCTCGGGCCTCCTCTTCGAGAGGGGCCCAGATTGGACTTCCAGATCGCTCCTATCGTCTCATATAAAGAGAGGTGCAAGTGGGTACGGTCAGTTGTGTTCAAAGTGTAGACGAGTGTAAATAACTGCGTGATAAAACAATTTGTGAAATAGGAGACTATTAGTATCAAATTATTTTTGTGTAGTTAGTGGATTGTTGTGAAATAAATAAAGGAAATATGGAAATTTTATATAAACACCAATTAAGTTAATTAAGAAACTCGATCAATATTTAAACACCACAACTCGCGCTCCAATATAAACAATTTTAATTCATAAGTATACAGGATGATCTCAGATTAAATTCGTATTAATTTCCTACATATAGCATAAATCAATGGTTAGTATGACGTCACAAGAAAAAAAAAACACGTTTATAGACCAAATATGGTTGGCCGGACTCTTGCTAACCACATATGTAAGAAGGTATCACGAATTAATTTCACCATAACTTAAATATAACTATAATATTACTGCAAACCCCTACATTTCCTACAGATGTTAGTAAGTGACAAGTAGTTAGCTTGTCGCCTCAAAGAAGCACCCAACAGACAACATGGATGGTAAAATGAAATTAAATTATGCTCAGAAGCTCTAATTTAAGCTTGAGATCTTTTACGAGCCCGAAAATTTTCAATTCGACGGTTTAAAGTTTCTTCCTTAGACTTATCCGTTTGATTTTTTCAACCTAAAAATCTATCCACCCCGGTCGGGTTTGAACCCTCAACCCTTGTGACCAGAGGCAAGGAACATAATCTCAGGCCTCAGACACACACACACACACACACACATATAACCGGCTTCCAATATAAAACCGGACCGGCCTCACGGAGTTTCACCCGGCACGCAGTGCTGTCTCTTCCTCCCGCAATTCAACCCTGCCTGCTACCCGTCCTTGAACTGTTTCTTACCTTATAGAAAATGCTGGAAATGTTGTCCTCCCGCAGTTAAACAGGCATTATACCGAGTAAACACATTTAGATTGACACGCTGTAGTTCGGGCACTGTCAAGTTTCTGATTTCATTTCTTATGTTGTCTTCAGTTCTTCCAATGTGTGCGGATTTGTTTTGTACACTTTGTCTTTCAGGCTACCCCACGAATAAAAATCACACACTGTTAGATCTGGGGAGCGAGGGGGCCATACACCAGCACTAATCACTCTATTTTCAAATACTTCCCTAATTTTATTCATGGACTCCTCTGCTGTATGAGCAGTAGCAGAATCTTGTTGAAACCACCCATATGATTTCTCTTCTTCAGTCAGTTCAAGAAAAAATGGGGTCAAAATGTCATTTCGATACCTCTCTGCAGTTACAGTCTTCTCGTAGAAAATCGGACCGATTATGCGCTTTGCGCAAATCGCACACCAAACTCCAATTTTCTGATCATGAAGAGGCGTTTCCTGTATTCGATTTGGATTTTCAGAACACCAATAGCGAGTATATTTAGTCACAAGATCGTGGATTGTCGATCTGGAAGGAGGTAATTGTCCAGGGAAGTTCCGAATAAATTCCTCGCGAACGCGACGAGCTGATTCGTATTTATAATAACATTTACACATAAATGCGCTGCTCTAATGTCAGCTGACATCTCATCTTGTCGAACGATAGTAAACTGACTAGTTCAAGGACGAGCGGCTGGCAGAGTGAAATGCGGACGAGGAGAGATCGCTGCCTGACGGGTGAAACCCCGTGAGGCCGGTCCGGGTTTATATTGGAAGCCCGGTATATATATATATATATATAATATATATATATATATATATATATATATATATATGTGTGTGTGTGTATGTGTGTGAGTATGGTTAAGAAAGTTGTCTTGGGTTTTCTGCGTCATTGAATCAGTGGCCAGAGGACGACCGTTTAAATCCATGACGCGGAAAACCGAAGAAAATTTTCTTAATCATAGTTATATCCGCGAAAATCTACAACATAACATATGTTTGTGTATGTATATATACACACCTGGATGTAGGATATTCATAGGTACTTATTTAACATTTGTAAAATAAGTAAAATGATAGGGTAAACCTTTATTAGGATCTATGTAAATGCGAAAACGGATTATAGTATATGATATGAAAAGAAAAATAAATGCTGCATAGGCTATATAAGAAAAATAAATATTTGCGTTAGGATACTTTTTTCTTATATATGTATACTACATATATAAGAAAAGTAAATGTTCGTGTTAGGATACCTGTGTGGCTCAGATGGTTAGAGCGCTAAATGTATAGAGTTTAGAGACACGGGTTCAAATCCCGACACAGGCATTTATTTTTCGTTTCATATCACATTTGTCTTCATTGCCAAATGTAAAAAATATAGTTATAACATATATATATATATATATATTAGTTTGGAGACAGAATATTTTAGTTTGATGGCATTAGATTTGGACTGTTCTAAAATGATAATCTCACTCTAAGATTTATATTCGTTTCACCAAAGTGACGTACTCCTGTTCCTGAGCATAATTAATTCCAAAAATGTTTATTTTTTTACATTTATATGTAACACTAGGCCTGAAAACTTTTCAGATAATAAGATTTTACTTGTATATTAATTTCACGTTACTTACTTATTTCAATCTTTTCCTCTTCAAATGTTTTTTTTATTTTGTTTTATTAGAAGAATGTTCTCTTTCCTGTTTTGTAAACTGAAGTGAAGGTATATTTTCCGAGGAACAGTATTTTATAAACAAACAATTTTTCACTTAGATTGTTCATCTCAATTTCATTGTTTACGTAAAACATATATGTTCTTCCATGATTTATTTCCTAACCTATAAATATTTTCTAACTAAAATATACTTTATAATTCGATAGATTTTTCGAAAACGTTGCGAAGAAAAAATATGGATCTCTAAGGTAATACTTTTATGTTACAGACAATATACATTTGTAAAACATTTAACCCATATTTTAACTCGGCGCGGCTTCGTGGCGCAGGCGGTTAAACGCTCGCCTCTCACCGCTGGCGTCCCGAGATCGAGTCTCGGTCACTCCGTGTGGGTTTCATGGTGGACGAAACAGAGATTTGGCAGGTTTTCCTCAGGGTTTCTCCCGTTTTCCCCTGCCACAAATTTCATTCCATCATGTCTCCATAACCATCTCATTTATTTAGTTCACCCGCCCCTGTGACGGTGCGTCAGGAGTGGTCAGCCGGCACCCTTGTCATTCACAGACCTATATAAATATAGGGGCTTCATCTCATCTCATTCCTTGAATCAACCTTGACTTGGACACGAGTTGAGGATATTTATTTGTAACTCATTAATAATTAAATAAATAAAGTAGGAGTCATGCAAAAAAAAAAGTAAAATTTGGGATATCTCCTCCTTGTTAATACATGATGCAAGCGATATTTTTACAATACATATTATTGAGGAAAATGGAAAAACAAGTTGTGTAAAACGATTTTAACATGTTATAGAACTGTCAGAGATGTGGAGCATATTGTATAGAAATATTATTGCCCTGTAAAATTTTAATGGGCGTACATCTTTCTTCCCCTGAAAACTTCAAATGTTTACATATTTTAATTCAACATAATATCAGTTTGTAGAGAAACTTATATCATCAGATTCATCGACAACTTTCCAAGTTCTCAGGCTAGTCTTTAGTATGACGGATTTTTTGAGTTGATAAGTATTCCAGGAGATGTCAGCAGGAGGAGGAACGTTGACCACGGACCACTCAAATGACATCTATACAAAAAACAAGTGTAACTAATTTAGTATGGTTCAAATACTTCCCTGTAGGTGGAGACCGCCTAAATCTCTGTCAAGGGAAACATGGGCTGACAAGATTACAAGAAGAAGAAGTATTCCAGGACGCTAACCCCATGGTGACCTTACAGTTGTTTCACGAGTCCATCGTATTTAGCCGGGTGAACTGCTAAGCACTTTCAATATATCTCGAACGCACCGATCTTCCTATTGTACTCTAACCAGGGACGTGCCCTCCCACAGTATTGCGACCGGCGAGGAGCAGATCAAGCCCAGTAGTATGAGCTTTTTAATATATTAGGACGACGACCTGACGACCTCACAGTCGGTTCACAGTCCGTAGACTAAGCTGTGAGTTACAGGAGCCCCAGCTAAACGTGGCCCGGAATGCTAACCAGGGTCCCGTCCTACCTCCGCTGTGAGCCCAGCATGGATAGACACCAAACTCGAACAAGATATTCACATAGTACGACGGGATGCTCATCTCCTGCTGACCCCTCTTGTGGTACACGAGTCCATCGAATTTAGCCGGGAGGACTGACGAACAGATCAATCGACCATATCCTCTATTCGCCAACCGGGGACGTGTCCCACAATAATCTTCAATGTTGGACTTTGGCCACTAGTCCCAAGACTTATACCAGTAACTGAGCCTTTCATGCTCTGATAATGACATGTGCGTTCATATCGAAACTTTGGAACCAGTGGTCAGAGGCCAACATTGAATCTTTGACGCGGAAAACCCAAGAAACGTTTCTAATTATATAATTATGAACTACTTCACATTCGATCCATTTAACAAAAACTCATCACCTCTGTATGACCTGTAATCCCTATAAGTTTGTTAGGTGAGAATTTGAAACATTCTGCATTTTGAGTTTTATGTGCATGGTTGAATGATTTTAATTTCATATACTATTTACTCTATATGTCCAAACTGTACGGAAATTCAATGTATTTAGGCTCCTTATCGAATATTGTGTCCTTTATACTAAAAGTGTTGGTACATAAGAGGCAAGCTTATTATATCATTAATTTTGTCTTACCATTCATCAAAGGTTGAATGCTGGAACTAAAGGATGCAATGCAAATGTTGAAATGTATATTGATACATTTCCCTCTTCTGATGAACAGTTTGACAACATGAATTTGAAGCAGAAATGGATAGAGAGAGAGATAGATATAGAGAGATAGAGAGAGAGAGAGAGAGAGAGAGAAGAGAGAGAGAGAGAGAGAGAGAGAGAGAGAGAGAGAGAAAAGTGGGTAGGGAGAGAGATAGGCAGATATTCACTTCATACAAACGGCTAAACAAGAGCTCACTTTCCACATTTCTGGAAGGATTATGTGCATTCGGGGAATGGTTTGAAAGCACTAAAATGTTTACCGGGTCACCGACCAAGGAGGTGTATGTGGTGGTGAAATTGCTTTGAAGCGTTTTGAGGAACTACAGCTTTCATTGCTTCAGATATCCATTGAATACGTTTCGATATAGTGATACATTCTCAAATAGAGTAGACGATAGCATTTTGTTATTTAATCTCTGGACAAAATCTAAATAGGCTATGTAAAATGCCTGAGTGCAATACTCATTTATTTACCTAGCCTTCTTTTAAGTTTGGTTTTTAGGCTAGATTTTAAATTAAGAGCTGAAAGTAATATGAAAATGTTCTATATTTTAGTCATTTTACATTGAGAAATGTATGCCTATATATTATTATTATTATTATTATTATTATTATTATTATTATTATTATTATTACTAAAGATCAGATTAGTTTAAGCTTCTCAGATTTCATTTATTTATTTATTATGTTTCCTCTGTATAATGCTTTCCTTTTTACACGCTTTATATTAGCTTGACCTGTATCTATCTATCCATCTATCCATCTATCTATCTATCTATCTATCTATCTATCTATCTATCTATCTATCTATCTATGTAACTGAATCTTTCAACGCGATTTTCACCCACTTAAAATCATTGGATCGACTTGAAACTTTGTATACTTGTAGAGGACCCGTGACAATACAATAATTTCATAATTATTTTCTAAAATCATGGCCAGAATCATCAGAAAATAAAAAGTGTTTTTGTATCAATGTAACGGAATCTTTCAACGCGATTTTCACCCACTTAGAAACATTGGATCGACTTGAAACTTTGTATATGTGTAGAGGACCCGTGACAATACAATAATTTCATATTTTGTTTCTAAAATCCTGGCCAGAATCATCCGAAAATCAAAAAAATGAAAACTGGTATAATAGGTTGGGGACTTGTCGAATTTTTAGTCAATCGTTGTAAGAGCTCAGTTGGTAGAGCGGTGAACTGTAGTGATATATAATTTCAGTAACCCATACGTCGCTGGTTCAGATCTGGCTGGGAGGGTTTTTTATAGAAGAGTATTACTTTTAGCTCATACTACAATAGTATAGAATTTAAAGATATTTACATTTTTATCTTATTCTGTAAAATATTAAAACTAAAAAATAAAAAATAAATAATAGTTTTAAAAAACTAAAAGAACACGCTTTATTAGAAAACAAAAAATGAAAAATAATTTTAATTTCCAATACGCTTGGGATAAAATAAAGTGGTCAACAAAAAAATCATCTCCAACACATAGAGAATAAAATTAGAGTTATCAACAAAAAGAAAATAATTTTACCAACAAAAGCGTGGGGTGCTTTTTATGATTTTTACATTTTCTTCTTAGAGAGCTTACTTTTACCAATATCTGTTTATTATCAAATATATTAATTGATATAGAGCACCCCACGCTTTTGATGGTAAAATTATTTTCTTTTTGTTGATAAGTCTAATTTTATTCTCTATGTATTGGAGATGATTTTTTGTTGACCACTTTAATTTTATCCCAAGCGTATTGGAAATTAAAATTATTTTTCATTTTTTAGTTTTCTAATAAAGCGTGTTCTTTCAGTTTTTTAAAACTATTATTTAATATTTATACATTCAAGATTACAAAGGACGAAGTACCACTTCAATGAGGGATCTATAGATACATGGGGAAGGGGTAAATAATATTTCATACTTTTTTTTTGTGTAGAAGTGCATATGATCTTCATAGGAAACCAGGTATAAATAAACAAATATCCTCAACTCGTGTTCAATTCAGGCTCGGGTCGAGAGATGAAGCCCTTATATTTATAGAAGTCTGTGAACTACATGGGTGCCAGTCGACTATTCCTGACGCACCGTCACAGGGGCGGATGAATGAAATGAAACGAAATGGATGAGATGAGTATGGAGAAATGGTGGAATGAAATTTGTGGCAGGGGAAAACGGGAGAAACCCCGAGAAATATCTGTCCGAGCTACGTTTCGTCCACCACGAAACCCACGTGGAGTGGCCAAGACGGATCTCGGGACCCAGCGATGAGAGGCGAGCGTCTAACCGCTTGCGCCACGGAGCCGCCAGGAAACCAGATATGAGAGGAACAAATAAGTATCGTAGACTGCGATGGGCAGGACATGTGGCACAATTGGGAATGAAAGAGCGGCATGGAAGCTTCTTGTAGGAAAACCAGAGGGAAGAAGACCAGTTGATAGACCAAGAATTAGTTGGGAGAATAACATAACCATGATTTGAGGCAAGTAGATTCTTCTTCTTTTTCACTTCACGGGCTAGGCAAAAATTGCCTGTTCCGCCTCACAGTTGTTCTGACCATCTTTTCACTGGCCTTCCTACATTCCTTGAAACTCTTGGCTTGAAGTTGAATGCTGCTCTTGGTAATCTTGTTACATTTATTCTTTCCACATGTGTAAACCATTTCTCTCTATATTCTCTGATTTTCTCATTCAATGGATATAGCCTATATTTAACTCTGTTCTTATATCTTCATTCTTTATCCGATCCAATCTTGTGCAGCCTTTTGTTCTAAAATAACTATATTTAAATAATGGTTGGTGAGTAAACAGCTTAATTTTTAGTCATTAAATAGTCATAACAAATGCCACTCTTGGTTTCCAAATTCTGTAGATAAATTCACTCCACACTTCGTGATTCGTGAAGTTATCGATAATTTGGAAAGCACTCGTGGCATTACTTATGCTAACATGTAACGGATAGGTCCTTCGGCAGAAACTTGAGCTCGAAGAATTTTGGGCTCGTGAAATAACTTGCGCCTAAATTAGAGCCCCTGAACATAACTTAATTAGCATTTCCCATCAATGTTGTCTGCTAGGTGTCTCTTTGAGGCGACGAGCTAACTGCTTGTCACTCACTAACATCTGTAGGGGATCCATCCATAGTAATTCTCCCCTAAGGCAGGTCCTTCGCTGCAATCATAGCATTTTCATGCTATGCTTGCAGCTTTACTAGGGAATTTCCGTTGCTTTCCACACCGGTGAAGGATGTTGATGATAATGCGAAGGATGATGATGGCCATAGGATTTCGGGGACCGTTTGGGCTTTAAAGTTTTCCTGACAATTGTCTTACAGGCGAGAAAAAAACCCAATAAAAACCTCACCCAGAAAAACTGCCCCGATCGGGGATCGAAGGCAGCACGCTACATCGAGACCACAGCGGTGGACCTGTAGGGGATGTAGGGGTATATTCAATGTTGCAGTAATATTACAGTTATATTTGAGCTATGGTAGAATGAATTGGTGAAATATTCCTACAAATGTGGTTAGAAGGAAGCCAGGCCAATCATCCTTGGTCTATAGATGTGTACTTTTTCTTGTGATGTCATACTAACCATGGATGTATGTTGTATGTAGGAAACTAACACGAATTTAAGCTGACTTCTTCCTGTATTGTTAATTAATTCAATGAATTGGATGGCGTTATGCATCAACCGGCTATACGCCATTATGTAAGTTTCGAGAATTTAATACTTTTAAGTTTAATAATAATAATAATAATAATAATAATAATAATAATAATAATAGCTTTATTTTACCTGGCAGAGTTAAGGCCTTAAGGCCTTGTCTACCACTCAACCAGGTTTAAAAAAAAATACAAACAAAAAATAGTCTTAAATCTAAATTACAATATATATCTATAAATATAAACGATTACAAGTTATGAATACAATACAATTAATATTTATAATGTATTTTGATTTACTCTAAATTTAACGAATTAAATATATATGTACAATATATATAAAAAACAGGAAAAGATTAATGACTAGTATAAAATTAAATAAATAGAGAAAAATTAATTATTAGACAACAGGTAACTGTATAAGCGTGACTTAAAGGTACCAAGTGTGCGGCAACCCCTGATATCTTGAGGAAGGAGATTCCAGGAGCGGGCAGAGGCTACTGTGAAGGAAGTAGAATAGGAGGAAGTGCTATGAAGAGGAATTGTTAGCAGACTGCTATCTTGTGATCTAGTGTCAATATTGTGGTAAGAGGATAACTTCTCAAATCTAGACGCCAGGTAAGTAGGGATGTAGGAATTCAGAAGCTTGAAAAGTAGTGAAAGAGAGTGCAATTTACGTCTGTCAGTAAAACGGAGCCAAGAGAGGTTATTAAAGTGTTCGGAAATATGGTCATAACGGCGGATATTGAAAATGAATCGAACGCAAGCATTATGAACACGCTGCAGTCTCTGCGACAAGTCATAGTTTAGATCATTATATATAATGTCACAATAATCGAAGTGTGGTAACACAAATTCTGCACAAGGATTTGTTTTAACGAAACTGGGAGAAAATTCTTTAAACGTCTAAGATAATGTAAGATGGAGAAAGTCTTTTTACATATGTGTTTCACTTGTGTTTGCCAGGTTAGATTTGCGTCTAGATGTAGTCCAAGATCTATTACTGAAGAAGAATAAGGGATAATTATATTATTTATAGTAATGTTTGGTAGTGTAGATATGTCAAAGGTTGTAAGCAGTCTTTGTTGTCCCATTAGAATTACTTGTGACTTGTTAGGATTTAGATTTAGACCGATACTTGAAGACCAGTTAAAGATGGATATGAGATCGTCATTCAATATTCAGTATTTATTGTAGCACCAAACTAACGATACTGAATATTTCAAGTTATTTTCCTTGTTATGTATCAACAATCTAAGAGCGGGAACATTTGGCGTGTAGTTGTATGAAGATCTGGTTTCATAGTCGTTTGTTACAAAACAAGAGAACCTCTTATAGGGCTGATGGCGTTTATATTTTCTTTAATAATAAGGCTACTTTTAAAAATTCGGCGCCAAAAGTGTGCGAACACTTACTTCATAAGCCAGTGCAACTGATGACATCAAAATATCAAATTTAGAAAATGGCGCTTAATCGGTTGCTGCATAACATCGTCAAATTGGAATTGTTTATATTGGAGCGCGCGTTGTGGTGTTTAGATATTGGTTGGTTTTCTTAAAATTAACTTCATATATGTTTACACATTTCTTCAATTATTTCCGGGAATTGTATAGTGTATATATATATATATATATATATATATATATATATATATATTAGCCTAACTCACATTTCTGTTATGTTGCATAAATTCTATAAAAAATCAGAATATGATTATATTCCGATACCAAGTACAATTATGAGAAAGAGGGATATTGAATTCCCAGAAAAAATACATAATTTATTCGTTGCTAAAAATATCTTAGAAACACCTTACCTGTATTGTATTATATCAGACTGATTGAAAAATACCACATTTCTGTGGAGAAATCTCCTGACTTCTTGTTATATAAAGTACTCTAAAACTTCGATTTAAAAAGAGGAAAGAAACTTGTGTAAAAGAAATGATAAGTCGTGGTTATATCGTTTTAAATTCAATGAAAGTTTCTCCTTTACAACTTCCACATTAAGGATAAAAAAAAAGATTTCTGTGCTCCGAACCGATGTGAATTTTATTCAATAGAATGCCCTTAACAACTAGACTTGCAAACTAAAGTAAAGTATAATACTGTCTCACAATCCACAGACATACATAATTATACGTTACTATTTTTATTATTATTATTATTTTTATTATTATTATTATTGTTATTATTATTGATATTATTATTATTGTTATTATTATTATTGTTATTATTATTATTGTTATTATTATTATTGTTATTATTATTATTGTTGTTATTATTATTATTGTTATTATTATTATTGTTACTATTATTATTGTTATTATTATTATTATTGTTATTATTATTATTGTTATTATTATTGTTATTATTATTATTGTTGTTATTATTATTGTTATTATTATTATTGTTATTATTATTATTGTTATTATTATTATTATTGTTATTATTATTGTTATTATTATTATTAGTAGTATTATTGTTATTATTATTATTATTATTATTATTGTTATTATTACGAGGGCGGATCGGAAAGTAACGCACAATATTTTTTTTTTAAAGTTTAATAGTAAAAAAAAGGAAAAAAATCACAAATGAACTTACATCTTTTACCTACTTTTCGACATAGTCACCAACTTTCTCAACACATTTTCCCCATCGTGTTACCAGTTTCAATATGCCCTGTCGTAGAAGTCCGTTTGGTTGGAGTGTAGCCATCTGCGCACTGCTGATTTCACTTCCACATCTGTCTCAAAGCGTTTGCCGGCCAGGAATTTCTTCATGGGACCAAACAGATGAAAGTCCGATGGTGCAAGATCCGGACTGTATGGTGGATGCTGGAGCACCTCCCAACCAAATTCGGCGATTTTCTGACGAACGACAGCAGCAACATGGGGGCGAGCATTGTCATGAAGAAGTTTAACGTTAATGTTGTGACGTTTGTCACGAATGGCACGACGCAACTTCACCAAAGTTTTAATGTAGGCCGCAGCATTCACAGTGGTCCCGTGTTCAGCAAAGTCCACCAATAAAACACCATGCATATCCCAGAACACTGTCACAAGCACTTTCCTGGCAGATTGAGTCACTTTGAATTTTTTTCTTACTGGGGAACCAACATGTTTCCACTCCATTGATGCCTGCTTTGTTTCGGGCGTGTAGTGGTACGCCCACGACTCATCACCTGTGACGATTCCTTCCAGAAAGTCATGTCCTTGTGCGGTGTACCGCGTTAAGTGGTCCAAGCTTGCCATCATTCGCTGGCCCTTGTGGTCGTCTGTCAGGTTCTTAGGCACCCAGCGAGCACTAACTTTACGGAATTTCAAATTTTCATGAACAATATCGTACACCGCACCATAGGAAATGTTGAACTTCTGCGATAAGGCTCGCAGTTGCACACGCCGGTCGTTCAGAATTGCCGCCTCAATGCCTCTGACATTCTGCGGGATTGCTGCTGTTGTCGGCCGGCCGGAGCGTGGCGAATCACTAAGGTTCACGCGTCCCTCTTGGAAGAATGTGCACAACCTGGAGACATTGCTACGGTCCACACAATCATCCTCATACACGCCACGCATGTCCCTGTGAATTTCACTGGGTTTATGCCCTTTGGCCCACAAAAATCGAACAACACTTCTCTGTTCCTCACAGGTGGACGACTGTAGCATGCGCGCCATCTTTGTTGCATAGTTCAAGCTTCTCTTGCAAGAGGTGCACCTGAGAAAAAAATACCATCTGTAGTGAAAACTTCAAACTATATCTCTGTGAAATTTCAACATTTTAGCTGCAATACCAAGGCAGAAAAAAATTATTGTGCTTTACTTTCCGATCCGCCCTCGTATTATTATTATTATTGTTATTATTATTATTACTATTACTATTTTTCTTTATTTCCCTTGTCAACTTTATAATGTGTAGTTTATAATTATATATTAAGTATCATTTGTCATAATTCTTATTGTATATATAATTTAACCCTGGTGAAGTGGAAGAGAAGACCTTACGGTCTTAACCCCATCAGGTAAAATAAATAAATCAAATAAAAAAATACATTCTGCTAACACATGATATAAGCTTCCTTATCCTATACTCATTTATTCTCTTGCACTATCGAATCTCAAGGTTCATGGCCTCGCGAACATAAGTGCTCTCCATACATCCGTATCCTTATCTAATGTTTTCCAATTATCCCTATATAATTATTCATTTTCCTCAAATCATGGTTAATATTATTCTCCGACCTCATTATTTGCCTACCGCTCGGTGTTCTTCTTCTGGTATTTCTAGAAGTTTCCCTACCCTTCTTTCATTCTCCAATCCCCATTCGTACCACATGTCCTACCCAGTGAAACTTAACTATTCTTACCATTTCTAGTTCCTGACCATCACATGTTAGTGCTTCTGGTTACAGTTCCGCATTCGATTCCCAGTCATACTGTAGGAATATTACCTTAAAAGGGATTATTCTTGTTGTCCCCATGGTTTGAAATTTTGGCTAAGTTTAGGTTTAAGGTCTCTCCTAGTGCTTCATCATCATTCATACCTATCATATTATCAGGATAATGTATCCCCATCTTTCTTGCGCCCCAACCTAAGAAGTGGGTTCCAATTCTACTACGCCATGAGAAACTACCTGTAATGTCGTAAACAACCCGATTTCATTGAGGGGGATATGTTTTCCTACAAATATCATATAGCTTACTATTATGTGATCTTCTCGTCTCCAACTACTATTATGTTCGTCTCTCTTGGTCCTATTCTCAAATACTCGAAATATTTTCTCCTCCCTTAAATTAAGAGACAATGTTTTTGGCATCCTTATAACTGGGCGAAGTTTTTTTTTTTTGTTTTACGTTAATAGCAAGCGTTTCGAAAGTAATAAATTATTCCATAACCACAAAAATTATCTCAATAGAAACTTTATCTATAGGAAAGTAGGAAGGCCGAAATTAAAATTTTAGGTTGATATAATTGAGGATATCAGGACTCTGGTAATAAAAACTAGTAAGAGCAAGCTAAATGCAGAACGACTAGGCAAGAGCCTTTTAAGAAGGCCAAGGCCTACAATGGGCCGACGTTCCATTTTGTGATTATGATGATACATTGGGTGTCAGTATCCACCCATTTTACGATGTGTTAGCTTATATCGATCTCAATTTCAAATGTCTTGTACAAAGAAAGGTAAAAAGAAAGAAAATTCATCTCAGTATCTCAACATCGTATTTCGAGCAGACAAAAGAAGAAATAAAAAAGAGAGGTGGTTGTAATACATAATATGAGCTTTAGTTGGACCTAACGTAGGAGTAATACAATGACATCACCGAAATACATAAAAGTGCTATTCTAGCAGTGTGTAAACCATGGGGCTGCTTATAAACGTGACCTGAATTCAAAACGTAAGTTCTCGTGTTTTCTCTTTTTTTTTACAAAAGTTTTCACAAAGGAGAACTATGAATCTAATGTAAAATAACCAAATATTGTATATCGGTTCTTTAATAAATCTATCTAACAGGTTGGTCCATTTAAATTGGAATAATTCCGTTGTCTTGATTTCTTACTATTAAGGATTGATGGATTTTTTAGGGTGGAAAAATCCAGGGAGCAAGTTCTCCGGGAGGGACTTTAAGCCGTGGGTCCCGAGTCTGAAGATTTTCAGGCTCGTAAAAGATCCTTAAGCCTGAATGAAAAGGCCTCTAAGCAAAATGTACCGAATTTTCCCATCCTAGTACTACCTTGGTTTCCTATGAGGTGGAACGCTGACCACGGACCACTCATATGACATCTATACGAAAACAAGCCTAACTAAATTAGTATGGTTCAAATTCTTTCCTGTTGGGGGAGAGCACCTAAATCTCTGTTAAGTGAAACATGGGCTTACAAGATACAAGACAAGAAGAAATGGGTGAGTGGGGCATAAACATTTCTCAGAATTGTCCACGATTACGATATTCGAATAAATATCCAATGTGCGTGATCTCCGATGATAGAATACATATTCCTAATAAAATGTAGACCCTAACTAGTTGGAATATTGCAGGCTACAGTAGTTGTTGCCGGAAATATTTCCAAATTCAAATTGTGATAGATTTATTGTTTACTTTTGTGACATAAAATACTTATTACTATTCAAGTTTTTATATATTTCGTAGCGACATTATACAGTGTGGTGAAGGAATACCTAATTACTTATTTTGTTCTTTATTGGGAGGTAGCTCTGTGCCGCAAGCGGTTAGACTCTCGCCTCTCACAGCTGGTGTCCCGAGTCTCGGTCACTCCAAGTGGGTTTCGTGGTTGGATGAAACGGAGCTTGGGCAGGTTTTCTCGGGGTTTCTCCCGTTTTCCCCTGTCACAAATTTAATTCCACCATTTCTCAATACTTATCTCATTCTTCTTCTTCTTCTTCTTCCTTCAAGTCCATCGTTTCCTTGGCCATCCCAAAGATCTTTTTCCATGTGGTTTGTAGGTGTTGATCTTTTTGGGTAATCTTGTATTGTCCATTCTGTCTAAATGTTATTTCCATTGGTATTTGTGCTCTCCTAGTTTATCGACTATTGCAAATAGCTCCAGTTCATTTCTTATTGATTCGTTGTGTCATCTATCCTTGCGTGTACATCCTTTTACGGATCTTAAAAATTTCATTACGGCGGCTTGAATGTGTGAGATATCTTTTTTTGTAAGTAACCAAGATTCAGATCCATATAAAAGAACAGGAACAGCCATACTTTTATAAAACCTGAGCTGAGTTTCTCTTCGAGTCTTTCGGAGGGTTCTTCTTATGGTGCCACACATCATTTGATATCGGTTTAATTTATTATGTATATCCCATTCGTAGCTATATGTTATATCTGAACCAAGATAGTTAAAGTGTGCTATCTGTTCTATTATTTCATTATTGATTATTATTTTTGCTCTTACTGGCACTTTGCCCTGAATAGCCATAATTTTTGTTTTTGAAATCACTTTGAGAAAACAAGTTTAATACAAAGTTATTTCAGGGGAGTCCTTAAACATATCGTACGCGGCGATACAAAATCTTATGAAGACAAGGATCGAGAAGTCTAGGAACTTGTACTGTCACATTGTGTAGGCAGGAAGACTACATCTGATGTACTGCTGTGATAAACGATTATGTTATATCGTCGGATGAAAACCAGACACACAATAACTTGCACCAGAATTGAAGAAGAAAATTCTCTTTAAATTGAGAATATTGTACCATAATTCATAAGCAACATCCTGTTCTTAGTAATTATCAATTCAAAGTAAGTTGTATTTGTTGTCAAATACAGCTTGGTGAAGAGTGAAAAAATGTACAATCCTCGTCAGGAGAAAGAATAAACTCTGACTTGCAATTCAATATTAACAATTCATTATGTGCTTTGTAAATAATTACACAAGCGACTACTTCCTTTGATAAACGTAGAACGATTTTTAAACAAACTGGAATACAATATTAAAAAAGATTCTTAAATTTGTCCTAATTATACTAGCTTTAATAATGTTTTATTATTCTTTACTGTAGAATGTCAAAAATAAAAAGCTTCTTCCTTATGAATATTAATAAAAAGAATTATAAAAAGAAATATGACAAATTATAACCTGTTACCAACTGCTAAGAATTTATTAATGTAATTTTTACTAATTTGTAATTATATTAATTTTATACAAGATTGATTTGACAAAGGAGGTATAACGAGCGATAATACATTAGAAATTAATCAAGGGGTCAGACAAGGATGCTCGCTATCTCCTGCACGTATATGGAGTGTATATGGTGGTAGAATTTTGTATGGATACAAAATATGGGATGTTTTTTAAACGTTTTTCCCCTTCTGTTTCGTTTACACTGTTTTTCCTTCTTGTTTTACCTTATTGTTATACATTTTTGTTAACTTTATTTTATTATCACAAATACACACACACACACACACACACACACACACACACACATATATATATATATATATATATATATATATATATATATATATATAGACGAGTTCATTGTACAATGGCAATCAACTTTAATCACAGGTTTTAAAGTTGGCAATACATTTCTAAATACCGTACTGTTTGTAGACGATCAGACAATCTTTAGCTCTTCAGAAATAAATTTACAAATAGCAGCGTATAAATTAAATTGAATAGCAAATACATTCAGTATGACAATCTTTGTAAGTAAATCGAAAGTAATGGCATTCAACGGAAAAACCATATGAGGTGTAAAATCAGCATTAATAACAGTACAATACAACAGGTGAACAGTTTCAAATTATTTAGGATGCAGTGTATAATAATACCGCCAGAAGGAAGATATTAATATTAAATAAGTTTTATAGAATGTGTGGCACTATAAAACGGACACTAAAAAATTAAACTTTGAGGAGTACACAATTAAAATTCTACAAAATTATGGCAGTGCTTGTCTTAACATATGCAAGTGAAAATTGGACTATTAACTGTTCACACAGAAGAAAAATAGAAACTGCAAACATGAAGTTTTTACGTTCAGTAGCAGGTGTGGCTATTTTGGACAGAAAAATAAATTAATATATTAGAAAATACTTAAATATTTTTAATTTAACAAATAGAATTGACAACATGAGAAACAACTGGTATGAACATATTAAAAGTAATGCCTGCAGATAGAATCCCTCAGCTGTTATTAAAGCTCAAACCAAAAGAACATAGAAGAGTTGGACGCCCATTTACTAGATGGGAAGATTCATTAAATCCCACTTGTGAAAACAGGTCAAAAGACCTAGTTGCATGAAGAAGAAGACAACTTTGATTTAAAATTATATATAATAGACCTAGATGTGTGATAATTTTTTCTTCTGACAAAATTTCATATAGTTTCTTCATCACAGTGAACTATTTATTATTCTTTTTTATTACAAAATTATTTTTGTAACCTTATAACTTTATTTATATGCTATTTTTATGAAACTGCATGATTAATTCACCATTAACACATGCAACAATATTTGTTTAGACGACTAGTTACAAAAGCAGAGGTTTAGCAACGTGATGCTCAAGTCGGTCGTGTTCCAAGAACAGCGGGGTTTTGTAATGTGTTGTCTACAGTATTTTATCTACGTTTAGAGTATTTTAGTAGGGCCTATATGTTGTATATTTAGGATATTTAATAAAATGTATTTATTGCAGTAAAGATATGTTTAGATATAGAGTAATTTGGGCTGTAGAGAGGGGGAAATACGATAAACCAACAAACATTGTTATATTCTGCAATTTTGGGTGCTAGTTTTATATGTGAATTTAAAGTAAAATTGATCAGAGAAGCGATTTTCGCGGTTCATCGGGAACAATTTTTAAAGCAGTCCAAGATGCACTTATTAATATACTTTCAGAACCTAAAAACCCGCTCTCTAAATAGTTAAAGACCAAGTTAATTTAGTTACGGTTATTTCCTCAAGCTGTCATAAATGGTATGCGGTCAATATGTCGACCCAATGAGTCGTTTAGCAGGCAACTGAAGTATTACTAGGATGAAGAAGATCGGTAAATTTGCTTAACGGCCTCTTTATTCGGGCTTAAGATTCTTTTACGAGCCTGAAAATATTCAGCCTCGGGACCCACGGTGTAACGTTCCTCTCGGAGGACTTGCTCCTTTTTTTTTTTTTTCATCTTAAAAATCCACGACCGGGTTTGAATCTGTGACACTCGGGACCAGAGGCAAGGAACATAACCACTAGTCCATCGGGGCCGACTTATATTTATTCCTAAGAATATTCTTATACTTCCTTAATTTGTGTTTTTTGTTACTTTTCATTAGTTACAGAGGACTATCAAAACGTATGCATTCACCTGTGTGATGACCAAGTGTAAAAAATAGTCCCAATGTAGACCAGTAAAATGGGGGAGGGGGGTTATAGCTTGACTCATGTGTAATACTTATGGGTCCTGGTCCTCCAAATTAGGGGTTGGATCGTTAGGTAATATCTCTACATCTAAGGAACTAACTCACTGGCACTAACGAAACCATACGTTCATGGCCTCGCGAACATAAGCTCTCCACACATCCCTATCCCGAGCCAGTGTTTTCCAATCATCCCCTATATAATCTATTTTCCTCAAATTATGGTTATTCTTGGTCTACCAACTGGGCATTTTCCCTTTGGTATTCTTATTACAAGAAACCTCCATTCTCCTCTTTCATTATCCATTCGTACCAAATGTCCCTCCCATCGCAGTCTACGAGGCATCTCTTCATCTAGAAAACAAAATATTGTTAAGAAATCTTTACTAAAGCTTACGATCCGCACTGGACAGGAAAGGATAGAGAAAGATGATAAAGAAGGCTAGGATACGATATTGGAATGTGATGCTAGTGTAAATGAACAATAACAAAAAGGCATATGCACTAGAATCCATATAAATATTTGTTAATAGCTGAAAAGTCGTATCAAACGTTGGTCTGCAGTAGCGTGACTGCATTATCAATGCTTCTTTTACAATTACGTGGGTTAAAGACTAAACAATAAATGTTTGAAAGAACTAAAATACAGAGGTGTGCACGTAACAGTATTTTTAAACCTTGACACGCACATCATGATTCCTTATCGTAATGATCTGTCAAGCCTGTTATCGCAGTGGCTGTTCCCTGTTAAAACGAACTTTTTAAAACCCTAACTCAAACAAGATAACTGTATATAGGTTCTTAGTCTATATCGCGGATGACAATTATCTTACATTCGTCATAATTTAACTAGATATTTAGCCTCTAAACCTTTGGTTTCCGTGACCAACACTTCTTGATTAGTCTTCTTATCACTTTCAAATAAAAATTGTTTTATATCTTACGTAAAACTCACAATGCGGTCTAAATTGCTTACTATTAAATTGTCGTATATCAGCAGTGTCTGATTATGTATAAGCTATTTAGGTATAAAGCTATGTATATATGGAAATTCGGGCAATGTGGACCCTTCTTTTTGAGTGGACCCTGTTAATATCATTGTAATTGGTGCTGCCCTCGAACAGAAAATATTTTAACTTCTTCCCCTCCTCAACTTTGAGGGTTCAAAGCCAGTTTCTTTTATTGTTTGTGCGAAGAAGGGTTTATTTGTGATATTTATGAAAATGACCACTTTAAAAGCTTTTCAAGCTAAGAATCAATTCTCAATTTCAATATTCAGCAGTAACAAGATATGGGTTCTTATCAGTTGATCCCTGATTTAATACTCAATACTGAATTCAATATTGAATCAGGGGTCAACTGATAAGAACTTATATCTTGTTACTTCTGCTGATGATGGGACTAGTCCCGAAAGCGCTAGAGATAATCATTTTTAAGTTGAGGAGACGGATCTTTTAGGTAACCATTTTATAATTTTAAATTATCATTTTTAATTTTATAAATAACAATGAAAGTATGAATAGTAGAATCGCTGTCACTTATATCAATCATTAGATTCTGCTTGCATTAGTGAACATTCATGCTTAGTTCCATCTAAAAATTTGAACAGTGTTATGGATTTCTGTTGTTTTTGACTTGCCACAAATTGAATTATAGGTCACGCTACAAGTCAGTGTAACTGACAGGTTCTGTGATACAAAAGATATTGCACATAGAATACTAAATTCAACAATTGAAAAGAGAAATACAGATTATAAATAAAATTTATCAAATTTCAAAATGCATATTATTGTTCGTATTCATATTATTTTTTTCATCTAGTATGGAAACGGTACATGTGATTTCAATCTTTACAAAATTTATATATAACCTATTTAATTGATTTGTATATTATATAAACTCAGAATTAAAATATAAAATTATGAAATATTTACCCAAGGTCCGTCTCCTCAACTTTATTAGTTATTTATCTGTAGCGCTTTCGTTATTAATGTTGATTATATAAACTCATAAAATGCCAATTCACTAAGTAGCATTTTTACCAAATACAATCATATTAACTATGAAATTATAACTCAATCTTAATAATATACTTATGTTAAAAGAAGTCATGTTGCAAATTTAATGTTATGAAATATACATGAAAAACGGAATAGCAAAAAAAAAAAAAAAACGAATACACGGTTTTGAAATATTAATAGTGACAACACTATTTTAGAGACGATATGCGACGGAACCTAATGATGTTGCGTAATACGTCAGTTTTAAACCTACCTTACCTCAGAACATATAAACTCTCCCTTCCCACATAACGCGCATGTAAACTAACGACAGTTAGATGGCAGTCTGATGTAGTGTTGGAACGATGTTTTCGAAACAGGAACAACGGATTTCGATAAAGATTGAATGTGCCAGGGGTCATACAACACTGCCGTGTGATCAAGTGGGGAAAGACACTTGCGGGGAATCTGCATTGTCTTGCAAAACAGTGGCACGGTGGGTAAAAGCCAGCCACCATTCCACTGTTCTGAGCACCCATCGTGCTACTGTTCTGTAAAACAATGAATGTCGCATGCGAACTGGCGACAGGATCAGAGCCTCGTGTTAGCTGGCAGTCTAATGTTGTTTTGTAACGATGTTTTCGAAACGAAGTTCGATAAAGATTGCATGTGCTAGAGGTCATACAACACTGTAGTGGGACCAAGTATTTCAAGAGGCTTGCGTGGAATCGGCATTGTCCAGCAAAACAGTGGCACGGTGAGTAAAAGCCAGCAGCCATTCCACTGTTCTGAGCACCCATCGTGCCACTGTTCTGTAAGACAATGAATGTCGCATGCGAACTAGCGACAGGATCAGTGCTGGCAGTCTAATGTAGTGTCGTAACGATGTTTTCGAAACGGAGTTCCATAATTGAATGTGCCAGAGGTCATACAACACTGTAGTGTGATCAAGTATTTCAAGAGGCTTGCGGGGAATCTGCATTGTCTTGCAAAACTGTGGCACGGTGGGTAAAAGCCAGCCACCATTCCACTGTTCTGAGCACCCATCGTGCCACTGTTCTGTAAGACAATGAATGTCGCATGCGAACTAGCGACAGCATCAGAGCCTCGTGTTAGCTGGCAGTTTAATGTAGTGTTGTAACGATGTTTTCGAAACGGAGTTCGATAAAGATTGAATGTGCCAGAGGTCATACAACACTGCAGTGTGATCAAGTATTTCAAGAGGCTTGCGAGGAATCTGCATTGTCTTGCAAAACAATGGCACCGTAGGTAAAAGCCTGTCACCATTCCACTGTTCTGAGCACCCATCGTGCCATCTGAGCACCCATCGTGCCACTGTTCTGTAAGACAATGAAGATTCCTTTCAAGCCTTTTGAAGATCTTGATGACACTGGTCGTGCTCTACGATCTCTATTATATTCAATCTTTATCCATCTCGTTGTTTCTGTTTCTAAAACATCGTGGCAATACTACATTAGACTGCCAGATAACACAGGGTTCTCTTCCTCTGTATGTAATTGACGTACATTCCGTCGAGTGGCATATCTACAGCATTATTTCCAGTATTAAAGTTCCAACCCTCATAACTGAAACTTCTAATTCTACTTCTTCATGAATGTAGCTACAAATTTGTAGATATCTATTAAGTTACAGAGGTGTTAAGTCATAGCGTGGAAGTTGGTTAAGACGATACATACAAGTCTGAAGATCGGTAGTTCGAGTCCTGGTGGGTTAGCAGTTTTTAACTGGCTCGACCAGGTGGTGACACCATGGCCCTAGGATCTACTCAGTCTCTGACGAAAATGAGTACTAGATGCTTGTTCTGGGGTAAAGGCGGCCGACAAGGAGAACTGACATTCCCTGGTGACTTGTAGTGCCGATTGTCTAGAAACGTGGGAGGATTAACCTCATGTTACCCCAAGAAGCTCCTAAGGCCTATAGTAGAACCACTTTAACTTATTAAGTTATAATTTCCAAAAAATCAATAGGACCTTGCAAAATGATATATATATATATATATATATATATATATATATATATATATATATATATATATATATAATGTGTATTATCCTCAGAACCGCACATTTAGGCAATATGTGTAAATATTATTTAAATTCAATTCATGGAAAAAAATAAGGCGTAATGGTCTTATCTCTGCCGGATTATATGATAAGTTATTATTATTATTACTATTATTATTGTTATTATTATTATTATATGATTATATGATAAGTTATTATTATTACTATTATTATTATTATTATTATTATTATTATTATTATTATTATTATTATTATTATTATTATTATTATTTTAACGTAGTTCAGTTATTTTTATGTTGGTGCGTTTCAATTTCATTAACAGTTTATCTGAATTGAAGTTGTTCTCGGGCTTCTTCGTTTCTTTTTATCTAATCTCATGAGTGCTAAAAGAGATCATTTCATGTCTTCAGTCTGAAGTATTTATATATCCCGTCATTCAATCATCCAGTTTTTACTGCTACATTTGAGTACCTTCTTGTGGTAATGTTATATAGACTTTTCGCAATTTGGTGTATACTGTGATTTATTTGCGTTGAATTCAATGTTCTGTGCGTCCAAGCGATGAGACGAAGTATAGAGATCTTATGTTACTACACACAGTACAATATTTGTGTATCATCATCAGCAGCAACATTACATCCCAATTCGAGCCTCGACTTCCCTCAAAATCCTCTTCTGGTATTTCTGCCTCTAGCAACCAGCCACCATCCCTCGATTGTCAGATCCTCCAAAATTCCATCCATTCAACGTCGTCTTGGTCTTCCCACATTCCTTTTTCCTTCAAATTTACATTCCATGATTTTGTTGGGTATCTCGTGTTCAGTTATTCGTTGTACGTGCCCAGCGCATCATAATATTGAAACTTGAATTGACGTAACCACATCAGGAGACTTTTAGAACTGATAGAGTTCAGTTGTTCTATCAGGATTTTTAGTGCTCCTGGTTTGTATAGAGTTAGAATGTTCATGTGACAATCCTTAAATCGTTTTATCTTCTTCATGCCAAATTACCAACAATCAATTCATTAGGTTTAATCTGACTATTTAACTCATGCCCCAAATGGGAGTCAATGACCAATCACGTTTCAATGATTTCTGTTTTACAACCAATCAGAGTCGTGTTTCACGAAATATTTATCAGTGTTAGGATTATCATATATTAAACAAAGCTCCTCCTTTTTAATATTCTGAACAGGTCTGACCGTTATTTTGCATTGACTGAGCCTATAACAAATACGGCTACCAGATTGTATATAATAGTGCTTACATGTCAACATTTGTAGCAATTGATTATACCACCAAAAAAAGAAACCACTGTTTGCACTTTCTTAAATGTATTTTTTCCCAGGTAATAATCGAGAAAAATATAATTGTCATATTTACATCATACGACATCAAAAATGAATCAATATACAGATTGATGTGTTTCATTTTTTCTCCACTAGAGAGCATTCTTACAATATTGCGTTCCTTTGGCAATAAATAGTATGATCTGGTTGCAGTGATAAACAAAAGAAGCAGTAGAAGCGTACCTATCGTTTCTCATTTGTTTTCAAACATCGCCGTTTACATTAAATATACAAATATTTTAAAATAACTATAGTTAAATAATGATTTGTGAGTAAACAGCTTAATTTTATTCGTTAAATAGTCCTAACAAATGCCACTCTTGATTTCCAAATTCTCTAGATAAATTCACTCCTCACTTCGTGAGTCGTGAATTTATCGATAATTTGGAAATCACTCGTGGCATTACTTATGATTATTTTATGTTGGTTTTTTCCCTTAGCTGATAGGTATAGTCTGCTCAGTCGTTTAGTTTACAGGTGGCATCAAAGGCAACTCTTTCCCTGTGGTTTAAAAAAATGCATTGTTACTGCCAGGTAGAGTCGGGGAGTGGTCGTTAAAGGCTTCTAAGACGCTGCTCCTTGCACCAAAAACTGAAAAGAATTTTCTGCCAATAATGACCTCGTATTTTAAAATTACGTTTCCATATCTACTCGACGTGGATATAATTATCTTAACAGCGTTGCAACTTTTGTCGTTTGCAGTATCTCTAGTTGTAAAAATGTATTCTACTGAAAAAAGTGACAACGCCGCTTCATATGCTAAATACTTATGCGTGCAAAATAGACCTACCTAACAACAAAGCAAAGCGCCTGTAAACTAAATGACAGAGCCGACTATATCAAGTATATCGTCAAGAACTCGTTACTTTCGCTCATATGACTTAACGCTATCCAATGACAATTAAATGGATGTGTCTGTAGGACTTTGTATGATTAAATGGCAATTATTTGTGTCTACTAGCATCAAAACTTGCAACACACTCCCCGCGATCCGTCTCTTCGCTTGGACGCACAGTAATTACTAGGAAGCGGATTTTTATGTTCTAAAAGTTAAGATTGCAATATAGTATAATGAGAAATTAGGCTTATGACTGTCTTTTGTTTTGGTTCCACACACAAACAGTTGAATAGTATAATGAGATGTAAGACTTTTGTCCCGCGCCGTAGCCGAGCGGTTAAGGTAGGAAGCCTTGGCGCAGAGCTACGGGACTTGCGCTGGTTCGAGTCTTCATGGGGGAAGAAATTTTCTCGTGGTATTTCGGCCAGTATGGGACCGGTGCCCACCAAGCATCGTGAGGCAATTGGGTAGCTACAATAAGTAGCGGCTCCAGATTGAGGAACCAGCTATAACGGCTGGGGGGACTCGACATGCTAACCACATGTCACCCCTACACTGGCTGTTGATCATCTACCTCTGTGATTGACACATTGTGGATGTGAAGGGCCAGCAGCCGGCTGGTAAAAGGGCAACCGCTGAAAAGTGGAAAGACCCTCAATCGGAGATGTAAGACTTTTGACTCTTTTATCTTGTTTCACACACAAACTGTTGAATAATATATACTATCTGCATTGCAACCTTGCCTTCTATTAGGCCTACATAAAAACCCGCTCCCAAGTAATTACATTCTTATTTGTTTCTCTCCAGATTAAGGTATAACTTAATCGGTTGTAAATCGGTTGTTAGCAGTGATTTTGCTTTCAGGATATTTACTTGTGCTTATAACACCATAATCAAATTATCATCTCTAGAGGAACTCTAATGAAGCAGCGAATTATCGGAGTAGGAAGATACTTTTAATAGGCGATTAAATTGTCCTCAAAATGCTTCTGAGTAATTATATTTAAAGAGATACCACATTGAGAGCATCTGCGCACAAATTAAACATGTTGTAATAAAGAACAAAGAATAAAAAAATACCATCAGATAGCTCAATTTGCATAGTATTCACAGATTCTGGTACAAAAACAATTTCCTGTTAGATTTTTATAGATAAATTTCTTTAGAGCATTAGATGCACAGTTTTTGGATATCATTAGACCTATAGTTTTTTATCTATTTCGCAAATGAGTTTCTTAGAAAAGTACATTAGGAGTAAAAAAAGGCATATCAAATTTCTATTCAAATAAAGAAGATTTTTCAAAGCCTTTGTTTGTATCCCTGCGGAGAATTAGTCAGACCTAAATTGTTCATTCGTTATCCATCCGTGACAGATGACAGTAAATGTTTCAGTTTTATAAGACATTTCAACTTCAAAATCTCTGAACCGAAAATTCTCTCTTCTATTATCTGTCATTAATTGATTTTTATTAATACAAGTGTGTAATAGACTTGCACTTTCAACCTTTTAATTTTCGAAATAATTAAAAAAATATATAACAAATTTCTTCAATGTTCAATTTATTAAAGTAGATATTTTCTTTAGTCCCGAAGCGTAGCTGAGTGGTTACGGCAAGAAGCCTTGGCATAGCGCTTCGGGACTTGTGCTGGTTTCAA
Source organism: Diploptera punctata (assembly GCA_030220185.1). Lineage (NCBI taxonomy): Eukaryota > Metazoa > Arthropoda > Insecta > Blattodea > Blaberidae > Diploptera > Diploptera punctata. The sequence continues at coordinate 2,342,687 of JASPKZ010000009.1, forward strand.
TCCCCATAAGGGAATACATTTTCTCATGGAATTTCGGTCAGTATAGGACCAGTGCCCACCCAGCATAGCTACCATAAGTAGCGTCTCCAGGTTGAGAAAATCAGTCATAACGGCTAGGGGACTCAACATGCTTACATCATGTCACCACTACACTGGCTGGAATGATCATCTTCCTCTGTGATTAACACATGTGGATGTTATGCCAGCATGCGGCTGGTAGGCCAAGGGCCTTCTATGTCTGTGGCGCCAAGGAGATTACTTTAGAGATTTTATTTAGTCAAACTCTTGTCTTCCTCCAAATAATATTTATATAATAAAAATTTGCCCTGCGTTTGTTTGTGTTCGCAAAACATGAAAGCATTCGATCGACTGATTTGAAATTTTGACACAACGTTGCATTCGATTACGTGCATATTTTTATAGTAAAGTGAAATTTTGACACAACGTTGCATTCGATGACGTGCATATTTTTATTGTAAAGTGAAATTTCGACACAACGTTGCATTCGATTACGTGCATATTTATATTGTAAAGTGAAATTTTGAAACAACGTTGCATTCGATTACGTGCATACTTTTATAGTAAAGTGAAATTTTGACACAACGTTACATTCGATTACGTGCATATTTTTATAGTAAAGTGAAATTTTGACACAACGTTGCATTCGATTACGTGCATATTTTTATTGTAAAGTGAAATTTCGACACAACGTTGCATTCGATTACGTGCATACTTTATTGTAAAGTGAAATTTTGACACAACGTTACATTCGATTACGTGCATATTTTTATAGTAAAGTGAAATTTTGACACAACGTTGCATTCGATTACGTGCATATTTTTATTGTAAAGTGGAATTTTGACACAACGTTGCATTTTTATTGTAAAGTAAAATTTTGACACAACGTTGCATTCGATTACGGGCATATTTTTATAGCAATGTGAAATTTTGACACAACGTTGCATTCGATTACGTGCATTATTTATTGTAAAGTGAAATTTTGACACAACGTTGCATTCGAATACGCGCGTGTTTGAGTTCAAATTACATCAATTTCCAATACCCCTAGCATTTGCTATAGAACTATCGATAAAGCGCAAGGGCAATCTTTGCAACTGTGCGGTTTGACATTTGAAATTACCTCATGTAAATTCGTTCGAATCGGAAAAATAGATAAAGTGTGTATGCACTGCAAAACAATGAAGTTTTATGTCGCTCAACAGTTCTTCATGAAACTTCTTTTTACTTATTCAAAGCTGAGATTTAATAATTATTTATATTAACTTATTTCTACAAATATTTTTATCTTGTATATCGTCTTCCGATAGAGCAGAATTTTGATTGGATTTTTCAACATTGTTCCGTTAAGTATTCATTTATTTACCATATCGCTTTCTTCCATTCAGTTCACTATAATTTGGGCCTATCTATTAAATTAGGATTTCTGTCCATCTCCATTTTCCGTGTATGTTCCTATATCGTATTTTATCGCCACTAGTTTAATTATAACTTGTTCTGACTTCATCATTCTTGTTTCTAAACCATTTATATTTCATATTCTCGATTTTAAAATGGATAATCTTCTTTAAAATCCATTTCTAACTAACTAACTAACTCACTGGCACTATCGAACCCGTAGATTCATGGCCGCGCGGACATCAGTTCTCCATACATCCATATCCTAAGCCACTGTTTTCCAATCATCCCCTGTATAATCTGCTTCCCTCAAATCATAGTTAGTGTTATTCTCCCACCTCATTATTGGTTTTCCAACTGGGCATTTACCCTCTGGTTTTCCTACAAGAAGCTTTCATGTACGTCTTTCTTCCCCATTCGTGCCACATGTCCTGCCAATCGCAGTGTACGAGATTTAACTGTTCTCATTATATCTGGCTTCCTATAAAAACCATGTTATTCACTGTTATGCAGCCTTCTCCATTCACGTGTCTGTTCATAGGAATTTGGTCCAAAAATTTTCCTAAGAACTTTATTCTCAAATGCTCGTAATCTCCTTTCCTCCCTTAAAGTAAGAATCCATGTTTCGCATGCATATAATATAACTGGTAGAATAATAGTTTTATATATTTTCAGTTTAACGTTTTTTGAAAGGAGTTGGGAAGTCAAGAGTCTCTGTAATGCATAATAAAATCCATTTCCATAATTCTCAATTTTTTATTTCACTGTTCGTTTATTTTCCACGTTTTTTCGCCGTGTAGTACTTTGCTAGGAAGGATTAAATATAATATCATTATTTTTAGATATTTATGCTTTCGACGTGCGTTTTATCCTTAGTAAACACTAAATCATTTGTAAAAACTTTTCCTTTAACTTTTAATGGATTGAAATTACTCAAAACTGAAAATGCAATTAAAAAAGGCAAGCTTCCATAAGTAACCTAATTTTTTTACGCTTCTTTAAGTTTATTTGATCTCTTGTCTCTATATTAATTTGACTTTTTTTTTCCTTTTCATATGCATTCTCCACCCAAGGATGGTATTTAAAATCTTCTAGTTTGCCGAGAATCAAACTCGGCCAGAAGTAGGAGGTAGGACACTATTGATCTCACCAGGTCGACGGACAAAACGTGTCTCTAGTGTTTGTTTACAATCTTAATATCCGGTCAAGAACGTCCAAATATATGGAACTCTATATTATGTCTACCTTAAAAAAATCGGAATACTTTTCAACCAAAGACGAGAATGGTAACCACTAGTTCATCACGATCAACAATGCCATTATAAATTTAAGGGTGATTTGATTTAGAGCGTTCCCTGAATCTATTCCTGTAGATGACAAGTAAGGAAAAATCCCCTATCTCATTGATTGGAAGGGCGTACAATCAAATTGATTTCTACTAATGTGTTAGGTGTTGCCATAGATACAGTGCTAAATAGCTCGAGGGATCCAACTTACTTCTACATTAATCTCTGTCACTCCTTCCTCGCCACTCAACCACAACTTCTAGGCATTTTCTCCCCTTTTTCATTACCGCGAAATGATTTTCCATGAAAATCTTAAATCTACACCACCATTATGATTATTATCATTATCTTCTTCTTCTTCTTCTTCACTTCACGGGCTAGACAAAATGCCTGTTCCGCCTCTCAGTTATTCTGTCCATCTTTTCACTGGCCTTCCTATATTTCTTGAACCTCTTGGCTTATAGTTAAATGCTGCTGTTGGTAATCTTGTTACGTTCATTCTTTATAATGTCTAAACCGTTTTTCTCTATACCCTTTCATTTTATCATTCAGTGGATATATATTTAACTCTGTTCTTATATATTCATTCTTTATCCGATCCATTCTTGTGCAGCCTTTTCTTCTTCTAAGGAAGTTCATTTCTGCGCTTTGTATTCTAATTTGTAATTTTTTGGTCATTACTCAAGTTTCACTACCATAAAGCAATGCAGCGACTGCCAGTGTTTTATATAACTTGAATCTAGTATCATTATTATTAGTATTATTATTATTATTATTATTATTATTATTATTATTATTATTATTATTATTATTGTCATTATTATTTTTTCCATGTCAACTCTTCATTATATAGCCTATGTCTATTTTAATCAAGATGTAGATAATACATGATTGTTATTGTATTATAATTTCATCCTGGTGAAGTGGAAGAATAGACCTTACGGTCTTAACTCCATCCGGTAAAATAAAATAAACAAATAAAAATAGAATCGCACAAACAAAACAAGCTTTAAACTCTGTTTGGTGGAATAAAAATATTACAAAAAATAGAAAATTAAACATATATCAAACCATAGTTCAGAGCGTTTTAACATATTGTGCTAACGTTTTACAAATTCCTACAAGGGAAATGAAAAGAATTTTAAGTACAGAAATGGATGTTTTAAGAAGATCAGCTGGAAAAGCTAGAATGGATAGAATACAAAATGAGGGAAATTATGGGTGTACAAGAGGAGCCGAACATCATAGACAATATAGAAAAGAAAATATTACAGTGGCATGGCCATGTCAAAAGAATGCTAGAACAAAGATTACCTAAAGTTATTATAGAATGGATCCTAATGGAAACGAGGAAAAAACGAAGACCAATGAAAACCTGGATAGAAGGTGTGCAAGCGGCTATGATTGTCAGAGGATTGGAGAAAGATTAATGGATGGACAGAGAGGAATGGGTTTGGTTTCCGGAAGACGGCGGCAGCTGTCATGATACCGGATGGTGATGATGATGATGATGAAATAAAAATAAAAATCAGACTAAATAGTACGTTACATTGAAATAAATAAGCTCATTCATTCTGTACTATTTGACACTGGTTTAAATTCCGTCGCCGGCTGCTAAGCTGGCGAATTTTTTCCTTCTGATTTTCATCAATCGTCAAGTTAATGTTGAGTTGAAATTTGATTACCACAACTTACTTCAACGTAACCATTATTTCATAACAGTATAATTAATATAAGTTTACTTACTCAGAAAAAAATAACATATGAAAAACATTACATTACAGTCACGCATGTTACTGAACATATCTTAAGATCCTAGATGCAATAAATATTTTCAATACTAGTAAAATTCATATCAAATTCCGTTGAGGTGATTAGTAATATGATGAAAGTTAAAAATTAAAATGTACCTGTTGGCACTATATTTTATACAATATTTTAACAAAGTTGAGGACGGCGGCACCTGCCAACAGGTATATTTTAATTTCATCATATGAATAAATATTTTGTTTTTACTCCATGGTGTAGCAGGCCTCGAAGGCCTTTGCACCACCAGCCGGTTGCTGACCTCGCATCTGCATGTGTTAATGACATAAGTATACTATCACCCTGTCAGTGTAAGGGTGACATGTGGTTAACCTGTCGGGCCCCCGCTGTTATAGCTGGTTTTCTCAACTGAAGTCCCTGCTTATTGCAGCTATTCAAATTCCTCATGATGCTGGCTGGGCACCGGTCCCTTGCTGGCTTAAATTCCATGATAAAATATTTTCCCCCTTGGAGACTCGAACCGGCGCAAGTTTCACAGTTCTCCGACTTAACCATTCGGCTATGGCGCGGGACAGACGCGATGATATCCGTTTATTTTTCTCAATATCAAGACAAACGTCAAGAAACGTCATAATCATAATCAACAACAAGGATTAAGCCCAATTGCCTGTTCCTATCTCATTATAGGTCGAATTGGTCCTTCCATCTCTTCAATGGTCTTCCCAACAATCATCTCCCTTTTGGTTTATAATTATACATTCTTCTTGGTATGCGCTATTCATTCATTCGTAATACGTGCTGAAGGCAAGCATTTTGATAGTATTTTATTATTTCACAGAGATTAAATATATTAAGTTCTGTTCTTATATCTTCGTTTCTCTTTTGATCTGTTCTTTGGTATCCTGCTATTGCTCTCAGCATCTTCATTTCTGCAACCTCTATTTGTTTACTATCTGTCTTTGTTAATGTCCAGGTTTCACATCCATATATAAGAGATTGGAACTGCCAATACTTTGTAAAATTTTAAAATAGTTTCTTTTCTAGTTTTATTCAATAAAGTACGTTAAATTGTGCCACATAGATAATTGAATCGTTGTATTTTAGTGTGTTTATCTAAATTTCTGTCATTACCTAAATGACATCCCAAATAATTATAATTCTGAACTTGGTCTATAATTACATTGTTTATCACTATTTTTGTTCTTATTGCACATTTTCCTTTCAGAGCTAATATTTTTGTTTTATGAAGAAACGTAAAAGCCCAAATAGTTCTAGAACACCATATGGACATCAAAATCATCCATACTATAATCGCCTAGATTATTAAAAAAAATGAACGAATGAATTGCGTGTCTTATTTTAGTTATTCATATTGTCTCGAATGCGGTGCTATTGATACTGAACTGATGACTCATCCAGGAAGGTCTTCCGTTTCCTTGTAAAAGTATATCTGTGATCCAGAGTTTAATACCCTCTATTGACATGTCATGTCCGAGTAAGGCTTGTATGACGTGGGGTACGTAAAGTAACTATAAAGGAAGAGGTTAAACTAAGGTAAATAGAGAGAAGAAACAAATAATGTAATCTAAAAATAAATGAATTTTACTTGGAATTGAAAAGTGTATAGCAAAAGTGATTAGTGTCAGCATTTGTGATACGCCGTAACGCCTCCTGGTATTAGCAATTTTCCCTGCTTCACATCTTTCCGTTAAACCAATCCCTTGATCGGTATTGTTTTTCACTTTGGCGTTCTCACTTCGATTACTTGCCAATACCACATCCAAGCCTTTCATTTCTCTCTCCCTCGCAGCCATCGGGCTTAAAAATACAATACGAGGGTGCCGTAAGTAATAGGTTCCGCTTCGGAAAAGTAGTTGTTCTGTTAAAACTTATGTGTTTTATAGGCAATCCTTGAAATTCACGTCCACGTTCTTTAAAATACGACTGCGATGTTTAAATTTTATTTCATGATACTAAATTTTCCACCTTTAACAAACCAGAAATTACATTGTTGGCGTAAAGCCAGCGTTACAAAATACGACACTTTTACAGAAAACATAATAATAATAATAATAATATAATAATATAATAATAATAATAATAATAATAATAATAATAATAATAATAATAATAATAATAATAACAATAATATTAATAATTTTTCGTTTTGAGAATTTTCCTCATCATTGAAGGTTTTCTCCAACCAATCTTTGTAATTAACATGAATTAAAAATAAATAAATAAATAAATAAATATAAATGACTACGGACCAATAGACAATTAGTTTGCAACAAACATTCACAAATATTCCTTAATTAAAGTACTCCATCGTTCTCTGTGTCTTCATCTGTTACACACCAAATTTCTTCATTGAATTTTGAATGTTGTTCTTCCAGGTTTTTCTTGGTCTTACTTTTCTGTTCCTTCTTTCAATTTCCCATGCATAGACGGCATTTGGTAGTCTTACATCCTGCATTATTCTTACGTGTCCATACCATTTTAGCCTTCTGTGTTCAATCTCATCCATTACATTTCTTTCTGCATTCATCCATTTCCTAATTTCTGTATTTCTATTTTTTTTCCAGTCGAGGTTTTCTGGCAGCTCTTCTCCAAAAATCCATTTGAACTTCAGTTATTCTGTTGTCCAAACTTCCGATCCATATAACATTATACTTTCTAGTATGGATTTATAAATTAGTTGTTTTGTTCTGTTAATGATGTTTTTACTCCATAGTATAAAGTTTAACATTCCTATGGTTTTTCTTCCATTACTAATCCTATTTGCCATTTCTTTATTTGATATTCCATCTTTCTCTGTAATTGATCCAAAATAACAGAAATTGTCGCTCTTATTTTTCTTTACCCCATCAATATATAATTCATCTGGGTCATTTGTAATAATAATAATAATAATAATAATAATAATAATAATAATAATAATGCACAAAAAACAAACAATTTAATTGGTTTGGTCACGTACAAAAAATGACAGAAGACAGATTCGCAAGAAGAATACTAGAATCGGTGTCACTTGGTAGAAGAAATAGAGGACGGCCTAAAATAACGTGGATTGGTGGTTTTCTGAGCAGAATGAGAGATAAAGGGTTGACCGATGAAGAATGGAATGGCAGATAGGTGTTGAGGAGAATGACAATGCATTAACTGGGTTCAGGACGATGTGAATCATTATGAACCTGCTAAATAAATACATCTATTTTTTTATTCAATGACACCACGCTGTCAATTTGACATTCTGGTATTCCCTCCTGGCACGGCGTTATTGTAACCCACTTCTGAGGTTGGGGCGCAGCGGAGTTACACTGATCCGATGATATATGATAAGCGATGATGCTGGTAATGATGCGCCTGGAGAGGCCTTAATCTAAACTTAATGAATATGTTAATGATGATAGTGATGGCCACATGATGTTCGGGGACCGAAATAAATATAATAATAATAATAATAATAATAATCAATAGTAGTAATAATAATACCTACCTAATACCTAATACAGGCTTCCCACTTGACAGCAGTTCGCCTTTGATTCCTGCTTTCCAGAGATTCCTATCTTCCCATTGTCCCTCTTCCATACTCCTCTTCATCATGACATCATATATTCCCTCGATACCATGTTCGTCTACTATTCCCCCCCTTCCTTCTACCTGGGACCATTCAATCTGACATCTGTTTAGGCCACTGGTCTTCCGACATCCGTTGTACATGTCCATACCACTGTAAGGCTCTCTTTGTTATCCATTCGATAACAGTTTCTTGTGCATCCACTTCTAGTCTGATATATGTATTTCGAATATGTTGTAGCCTGGATATTCTCATACTTCTCCGTAATAATAATAATAATAATAATAATAATAATAATAATAATAATAATAATAACAATAATAATAATAATAATAATAATAATAATAATCGTTATTATAATAATAATGTTATGCTCTTTGCCATTATTTCATTTAATGACGATCTTTAACAGCTGGTCATTAACGTTGGAATCTAATTCTGGGCGTAAAAGGGTCGAAAATATTGCTCAGAGGCTTCTTCTTCTTTTTCGACTTGAGGTTTTTTATGTGCCAAAAATCTACGAAACGGTACCCATTGCTTTCTTCCCTTTCCGAAGGAATTCGTCCTCAGGATATCTAAGCCCTGAAGAAACTATCGATAACACCGGGTTTGATCCCCCGAAACTTAGAACCAGAGCCAAGTGAGTTAGAGAGAACTTCCTTATCCTAACCTAATGTTTTCCAATCATCGTCTGTATAACGTACCTCTCTTAAATCGTGATTAATGTTATTCTCCCACCTCATCCATATTCTAGCTACTGTGCGATTCCTCTCTGGTTTTCCTATAAGGAGTTTCCATGCCTCTCTATCATTCCCCATTCGTGCTGTATGTCCTGCCCAACGCAGTCTACGAAATTAACTTTTCTTATTAAACAGGATTTTTATAAAGGTCATCTGACTTACTGTTTCGCAGTCTTCTCCAATCACCTGTCAGTTCGCTTCTCTTTGTTCCAAATTGTTTCCCAAAACTTTATTTATAAATGCTGGTAATATCTTCGCTTAAAGTAAGATTTCATATTTCGTGTTCACAAAAAAAAATAATCCATAGTAATTCTGCCCGAGGGCAGGTCTTTCACTGTAATCATAGCATTTTCATGTTATATTTTGCAGCTTTACTAGCGAATTATAGGCGTGGTAGCTTCCCGTTGTTTTCCACATCGGTAAAGGATGATGATACAAATAATGATGATGATGATGATGATGACGGGATGAATTTCGGGGACCATTGGGCCCTAAGCTTCCTGACATTTTTATTACAGGTGAGGAATCGAACCCGGGCCCGCCGAATGACAAGGCAGGACGCTACCTCGAGACTACAGCGGCGGACAATAACAATAATAGTATTAGTAATAAAGTAATAATGATACAAATAATAATTTATCTTTGCAGTAGCTGCATAAATAATCATGTCATGAGTCCTGAAGTGCGAATGTTATGTTGAGAAACTATATTAAATTGGATGATAATCATATCATTAAAATAATGTTAACTGTAACAACTGTAATAATAGTGTAAATTGTAATAAATGTGTTTTCTAGTAGCACTACAGTGCTGTAGGAAATCATTGCATGAAACTTTATAATACAAATGTGTATAACAACTATATTAACTTGCATAATAATTACCTTATTATTTAATTATCAGGTGCATTGCAACTTTCTGCATGTTGCTTGTTCATTAGTGACTTTCTACTTAATAACTATATTAACCTCATTATAAAATCTAAAAATAAACAATCTGTGTAACAGCGGCCTCCAAGTTCGAACTATGGTCTGTAATTAGAAGCATATTTTAATTTTTTTTATACATTTTCAATTCTTAAACCATTAAAAACTAGTTAGTTGTAATGAAACGTTGTAATAGAACTGTGATATAAGTTCTTGCATGACTGGAGACATTGTTTAAATAGTAATCAAAAAACATAAGTAAGTAATTAAGTTTTACATTGAGAATTTCTTGTTCCAAGTGGCTAGAATAATGCTCTTCTCTTGTGGGCCCTGAGTTCGCGTCCATGTGGTGTTCGTACTGAACAAATTGGAGCCATGGAAGATATTTATTGAGGTTTCTCCCGTTTTCCTCTGGCAAAAGCATCACTCTACCACTTCTCCATACTCACGTAGCCTTATTTATTTATTTATTTTTTCCAAATGGCCCTGGGGTCGACTCAGACTCTAATGGAAATGACTACCAGACGCTTGTTCTGGGGGTAAATGCGGCCGTCACGCAGGGCTGACATCAAGTGCCGATTGTCCAGAAAAAGTGGGAGCCTTAACCTCCCATTACCCCAACGGCCTCTCGAGGCCTGTCGTGGGATCACTTTACTTTACATTGCACCCGGTTCCATGATGTGCTGGATCCTCGTACATCATAGATATTCAAAATATGGACTTCATCTCATCTTAACCCTAGTATTGGCATTGCGCCGGACACGAGTAGTGAGTTTACTTATACTTTTATGGCTCTTATAATAAAATTAGTAATCACCGCTGTGGTCTCGAGGTAGCGTGCTGCCTTGTCACGCAGCGGGCCCGGGTTCGATCCCCGGTCGGGACAGGCTCCTGGATGAGGTTTTTTTTCGGGGTTTTTCCTCATCTGTAAGACAAATGTCAGGAAGCTTACGGCCCAACGTTCCCCGAAAATCATCTGGCCATCACCATTATCCTTATCATTATCATCGTCATACTTCACCGGTGTGGAAAGCAACGGGAAACTACCACGCCTATAATTCCTTAGTAAAGCTGCAAAGAATAGATTGCTATGATTGCAGTGAAAGACCTGCCCTCGGGCAGAATTACTATGGATATATGGATGGATAATAATTAGATTAACTTTCTATAACCTTCATCGGAAAAGTATCACATCTGATTACACAACGGTACAAAAGCGTAACAGCACTATGTTGGACTTTAGCCTCTCTTTTGTTAGGAGTTGCTAGTCCAAATTAATTTAGTAACGCTTATTTCCCTCAAAATATCATGAATGTTATGTGGTCAACATACCGACCCAATAAGACATCCAGTAGGCAGCTAAGGTATTACTAGGAATTTTGCTTAGAGACCTCTTCATTCAGATTTAATGATCTTTTACGAGCCTCAAAATCTTTAGACTCGGGACCCACGTCTTAAAGCCCCTTTCGGAGGATTGGCTCCTTAGATTTTTCTTTCCTAAAAAAATAATCGACTCCACCGGATTTGAACCCGTGACACTCGGAACCAGAGGCAAGGAACATAACCACTAGTTCACCGCGGCCGACATCACATCGGATTAGTTAATTTAATTTTGAAATCATATATAATAATACAAATATATTTAATAATAAAATAATAGCAATAATACTATCATCATCATCACTCCAGGGATTAGGCAATTGGCCGTTCCGACTTCATATTGCATCAGCCCAACGTCTTCTAGGTCTTCCAACATCACGCCTTCCTCTTGCTTGATAATTTCTGGCTAACAATGGATATCTCTCCTTACTCATTCCATCCATGTGATCAATCCATTTCTGTCTGTAATTCGTGACTTTATCCAATAAAGGCTGTACTTTCAATTCTTCTCTTATATCCTCATTTCTTATTCTATCAAGTCTTGTACATCCTTTTACTTGTCTTAGGAACCGCATCTCTGCCGTCTGTATTCTATCCTTCTGTCTTTTCACTGGAGCCCAAGTTTCACATCCATACAATATTGTGGGAACCGCCATAACATTATACATTTTTATCTTGGTTTCTTTTCTAATTTTATTTTTGAATGTTCTCTGTATTGTTCCACACATCGTCTGAAATGTATTTATTTTGGAGTCAATATCTCTTTCCACATTGTAGCCAACATCACAGCCCAAATATTTGAAACCAGACACCTGCTCTATACTTTGATTTTCTAAAATAATTTTGGATCTCACTGGATCTCTTTCTCTAAAAGCCATGGTCTTCGTTTTCCTTACAGAAATCTTTAGATCATATAATTTACATACTTCATTTAATGCATGCATAGATTTCTGTAAGTCGTCTTCATTTTTCTGTATTATGATTACATCTCAGCAAATAGAAGATTATTTATGCACACTTTATTATCTATTCTTATTCCTGGATTCACTAAAACTTTCCATTTATTTAAAATATCGTCTATATATATATATTGAACAAAGTGGGTGATAAACTACATCCTTGCCGTAATCCAGTATTTGTTTTGATTGTATCTGTTCTTTTGAATCCGGTATCTATAATTATATATGTGTCTTCATATAATTTCTTTATTGTTTCAACAAGGCACAGCGGGTATCCTTTCATTCGTAATATTTCCCATAATTTTTGTATGTTTACTCGATCGAAGGCCTTATCCAAATCTATAAATCCTATGTGAGTTTCTAAGTTATGTTCTCTTCTCTTTTCTATGAGTTTTTTTAGTGTAAAGACATTGTCTGTACATGATCTTCCCTTTCTGAATCCACTTTGATTTTCATTTATTATTACTTCTGTTATGTTTCTCAATCTATTATTTATTATTTTCATATATATCTTGTAGCCAGTATTCATTAAGCTAATCCCTCTGTAATTCTCGCAATTTCTCCGGTCACCTCTTTTAAATATATTCTTCTCAATTGCTGTTTTCCAAGTGGTTGGAATCTCATAGGTCTGCCAACATATATTAATTAAATGAAGTATTCGTGGTTTACACAATATTCCACTATATTTGACTAACTCCATATTTATATTATCTAAACCTGTTGCTTTCCTATTCTTAGTGGTTTTCAGAACCATTTCTAATTCATTTATGTCTATTACATCAATATTTTCCACTTTTATTTCTTCCTCATTGTTCTCTTTTCCTTCAATTTCCTCCTTTTTTCAAAGTTTTTCAAAATGTTGGATCCATTCTTGTTCTGGGATTATATTCAATCTGGTAGAATCTTTCTCAGTCTGATTTAGATGTCACACTAATTTATAACCTATTTCTTGTCTTCCATACATATCATGTTCTACTGAGCTTATAAATTTATCCCATGACTCCTGATGGGCTTTTCTTATAATGCTTTTAGCAATTCTCCTTTTCATTTTATATTCTTCATAAGATTCTTCTGTTTTCAGTCGTAAGTATGTATGATATGCTTTTTGTTTTTCATTCACTGCATTTTGTATATTCGCATTCCAAGTTCTCAAGCCCTTCCTATTTCTTATTCTATTTTTCTTTCCTAATATCTCATTTGCTGTTTTATGTATTACATTTGATATATTTTCCCATTCAATATTTATATCTTCTGACGTCGCTATCTCTGATATATATTTATTCATTCTGCTTTCATAATGTTGTCTAATACTTTGATCTTGTAATAAATATACTTTATATACTTCTTCTTGCTATTATCACTATTATTATTTTATTGGCATTACATCTACAGTTCCCTAGTAAAGCTGGAAGCATAGCATGAAAATGCTATGATTGCAGTGAAAGACCTGCCCTAGGGCAGAATTACTATGCATGGATGGATGGACTATCAATTTATAGCTTCAAGTTGCGTACATACCAACACATGATTAACCTTGTAACAGTACGCAGCATGATTTTCGTAGTGATTTTTTATGCTCAGGGGTTTACAAACTTAAAAAACTAATTATTATTATTATTATTATTATTATTATTATGTCCCTTAAACCTGTGATTAAGGCGTTTTACATGATACATACATACAATTTAGGAATAACCGGTCCATTGCATCGAAGTTCGCGTCTTCGGTGTCCACTGGTACATACATACATAAGGACTTTATTAAACTAAAAGTAAGATGAATACAATGTTATTTACAAATATGGATCGCACGGGCAGTAAGCCGTACGTGCTGTTGACAGTTCGTTACAATAAGATTATGTTTGGTAATAATATACATAAAAAAAAAAGAAAACAATAATATTACAATTAGATATCAATGCAATTACATTATACATTAACTTAGGTAGAATTATTAAGAATTAATGGCATTGCAATTCGTTAACATATTTATTTATTCCTGAATAAGTGTTGTTCTTATTTTCCGCGTTTTGTCCAGAAATCTACCCAAGTTTATCCAATTTTCTGGGTTTACCAGTAACTCGTAGCATGCCAATCTTTCACGATTTGAATTTAGAAATCTTTCCGGTAATAACTGATGCCTCCAATATTCTAAATCGTTACATTTTCCTAATATATGTATCTCGTCTTCAAAGCTCCCGCACACTGGTCATATTTGTATATCGAAGTGCATTGCCAGTCAGCTTGGATGTTCAATTATTATTAATATGTTCTTATGCTTAGTTCAAACTCTCCCTTTTAGTTTCATTTACGTGTCCCACACCACTCGGTAATTACACAAACACGACCTCTTGGGGAGAAAATGTGGAAACTCTTGATCATGTTAAATACTTTTTGCGACCACATAAGAACATGGAGGACCTCCTCGGACGAAGGAAAAAGTAAATCGAGGGGCCACTTCCGAAAAAAACAAGAATATTTAAGAAAAGGCACACCATTCAGTTACAAGTAATACTAAGCAAGGCGAATATATTATGAATGATTGTGATGGCAAATTGAGTTCGGGGACTAAAGTTGGGGCTTTAAATTTTCCTAACATTTGTCTCAATTCATAACATTAAAAATGTGTGTACCATTATGAAAGCTATTGCAAAGCATTTCATGATGAATACTTATTCTATGACGTGCGTTTAAGTTCTTCGCTCTAAATGGATATTCAGCCATGTGTTTGAATAAAATAATCTCGCTTACCTTTTTTCAATGTGAGAGAGAATGTTCTTAGTTTTTATCACTAGCCGAATAGCAGAGTGGGTAGTATTTAAAGAGGGTTGGAAAAGCTCAACGGACAACTGTACATTGAAATCCCACTGGATAAAGATGTGGCCATCGTCGACATGAACTTAAAAAAAAACTAGAAGGATTAAGTGCCGCTTGCTAACGGACAGCTACAAATTTAAAATGAAAGGAAATGAAAAAGTCTATATTTTCCCATAGTACAATATTAAACAAGATTTCTCTCACAAATCTAGGAAAATTAATTAATTTCAGAAAAGCGAAAATGAACATAATCTTCAGTCGATTTACTTTAATAATTTGTCTCCAATGTTTCATTTGTTCAAATACAGAATGATTTTCGTTTATGTATCTTCAAATATAAAATATTCATATATTTATAACATATTCCATTTTTCTGAATAGAAGATTTTCTAAAATCCTTAAACTGTCAATCCTATATATCAGGTTAATTTATTAATATTTTCATTAGAACAATTACTAAATTTGTGTCGAATTACTCAATACTCCTCCAGGCTAAATAAATAAATAAATAAATAAATATATATATATATATATATATATATATATATATATATATATATATATATATATATAATCTATCTACTGATATATATAGTTATAACATTATTTACATTATTTTGTTTTCACTGTTGTTCGACATATATAATATATAATTGACACGAGAAATTAATGTTTCGCCAATTAATATTGTTATTAATTATCTCCTAAATATATTTCATTTGATATATTGTCAATGTTCCAACTACAAATAATAATTGTATTTTTCAGAACACTGAACGGAAATTTTATATGATGGTATAATATATTTAAAAAAAAAAGATTTATTTTGAACGAAATATATTTAATTTTCATTTAAGCAACAGTCCTATTGATTTTACTCATTACGAATGCTTTCTTGGATAATTTATTGTGTGATTAAACCATAACTAACTAACTCACTGGCTCTATCGAACCCGTAGCTTCATGGCCGCGCGGACATAAGCTCTCCATAATCCCTATCCTGAGCTAATGTTTCCCAATCATCCCCTGTATAAGCTACTTCCCTCAAATCATGGATAGTGTAATTCTTCTACCTCATTCTTGATCTGGGCGTTTTCCCTCTGGTTTTCCTATAAGAAGCTACCATTCACCTCATTCATATATTGCAAAGCTTCCAGATTCCTGACTACCTTCTCCTGGCCATCTAACTACCTGTAAAGCTAATATATCCAAGGGTGATTTATCTATGTAAACCATAGAATACATAATTATTTCAATGTTTCCATTTATAACATAATTATTATTGCTTATTTTATTATATGGTGTTGTCATTCTTCCGCTACCTAGTGGCGCATTCACTCTGGTTTTCCTCCTTGTATGAATAATAAGCGTAATAGTAAGCATATTAATAATAATAATAATAATAATAATAATAATAATAATAATAATAATAATAATATAATAAAAGCATTTAGTGCTTCAAACTTCGGTAAAATTATAAATAGATTGATTGCTGATTCAAATTGCATTTGATTAGAATGGCATATTTCTTCTAATCTATTTTCAAAGAACAAAGTTTTCCCCTTTTTTTCTTCTTTATCTAATAATAATGGACCTAATAATAATATACTAATAGTATCATCATCATAGTACATTCACGAATTTAGGCCATTTGTTGACCTGTTTCGGCCTCAAGAGAAACACCATCCAGAAGTCTTTTGAGTGGACGTCCTGGTCTTCTTCTTCCTGTACTGTGGGTCGTCATATTTCAATTCCTCCTGGATTTTTTCGTGTTGAGACTTGAAAGTAGTTTTGAAGTTCCTTAGGACAGGTTACTGCCCGACGCTAAGTAATCCATTGGTAGGGCTGCTACCTTTTAGTCTCTGGACAGACATTAGGATACCGCATTTACTCAGTAACTGATGGAACGGTTATACCGCCGTGACTCGGTCCTCAGAGCCTCGTTTGTGAAAACGGGTTGTACCACGAGAAGGCGAGGATGAGAATTGGGTAGGAGAGGTTATACACACGTTACTACCCCTTACAACCCTACTAATAGTATTTATTTTTTTTTTAATTTATCCACAATACAATGGTTTTCCGTCACCCTCAAGAAATTCGCCTTCTGCAGTTGTAGCGGTCCTGGACATTCTCATCTGTAAGTCCTAGTTCACTAATACTTCTTCTCACAGCATCCATCCAACCTTCTTTAGGTCTTTCTTTTCCTCTTTTTGCACCTTTTCTCCATTCCAATATCTTCTTAGGGATTCTAATAGATATCATCACCTTGAGATTACCTTACCATCTTAATCGTATTTATTCAATTGTTTACAACACATTTCTTTCAACTTTCATAATTTTCCAAATTTAAACGTTAGTAATTTATTTTTCTACTCTGGACTTGCGAGATGATCTTCTTCAATAATTCATCTCTGTTCCTAATAACTTGTTAGCTCGGTATATTTTGATTTCCATGTCTCTGGTCCATATAACATAATACTCAATGGCCTTAAAGATACATTTATTTGTTCTGTAAAGAATATTTTTACTGCATAATACTGACTTCAAAATGACAGTTGTTCTCCGTTCATCTGTCATTATGTAATAATAATAACAATAATAATAGATTTACAATAAAACAATCATAATAATTAATATCTGACAAACCTGTTAACACGTGAATAAATTGTAATGATGTGGAAAATATTTTGTTGATTTTATCTGAATATTTCCGCAACTATGTAATCTAATTTTCTGTTCCCCAATGACCTGAAGATTGTATGATTGGCTCGTTCTTTCAAATCAAATGTGTAATATATATTACTTACTTACTCACTGGCATTATCGAACCCATAGGTTCTTAGCCGCGCGGACAGAAGCTCTCCATACATCCCTATCCTGAGCCAATGCTTTCCAATCATTTCCTTTATAATTCCCTCAAATAATAGTTAATGTTATTCTCCCACCTCATTCTCGGTCTACCAACTGGGTAATATATATTAGAAAAAAAACATATACATTGGTAATTTAATATTCAATAAAACTGGGACATAAATATTTTGATAACTGCTGTAGAATTTAAATGTAATTTACTTACTATGTAACAAGTAGGCCCTATTGCATCTAACTGTACATGATTTGGAATTATTCATAATATGGAATAATATATTTAATTAGAACCGTGTAATAGCAAAAAAAAATATGTAATTACTAAATCATTAACGCATGTTAGTGTTCGTATACAATTACATGTTTCAACGTTTAAAAATCTAAGTGTCAAATAAATTCTAAGGTTAACTTCTACCAATACCGGAATATTATTGATAATCAAATGCATATAAAACGCTAAACTGGAAAATATATAAAACTATTATTCTACCAGTTATATTATATGGATGCGAAACATGGACCCTTACTTTTAAGGGAGGAAAGAAGATTACGAGTATTTGAGAATCAAGTTCTTAGGAAAATTGTTGGACCAAAGAGAGATGAACAGACAGGTGAATGGAGAAGACTGCATACCAGTGAATTACATGGTCTTTATAGGAAGCCAGATATAATAAGAACAGTTAAGTCTCGTAGATTGCGATAGACATTACATGTGGCACGAATGGGGAATAATAGACGTGCATGGAAACTTCTTGTAGGAAAACCAGAGGGAAAACGCATAGTTTGTAGTCCAATAATGAGGTGGGAGAATAACATTAACAATGATTTGAGGGAAGTAGATTATACAGGGGATGATTGGAAAACATTGGCTCGGGATAGGGATATATGGAGAGCTTAAGTCCGCGCGGCCATGAACCTACGGTTTGATAGTGCCAATGAGTTAGTTAGTTCATTTAATCGAGTACATATAAATCTTAGAATCTCTGGTTACATTCTATAGGTCATTTATTTTTATTATTAATGTTTGCCATGTGTGTCCTGTAGGTCACTGATTTTAATTTTGATATTATGTAGTGAATATGATCAAATAGGCTGTGATAATTAAATTGTAGGTAGATTGGCAGGAGATTGCATTGGAATGAATGAAGATCATAGGGAGCATTTTGATAGTTTCATCAATTTGTCATTCCATTAAGCCTAACAGAAATGTATCAAACTTCTAACCTCGAATATATATAAGGTTAGAATGAGTAAATGTAATTTTAGCCAATTCCGATGTAATACAGCTATTGAGGATGTGCTCGTGAATATATGTTTGAAAATGTTTTATTAATCTTCATGGATTCTACACCGTAAATGGCCTTACAGTTTAAACGATAATTACACCGACAAAACTTCAGGGACTGATTCCTGACTGGAAATGAAGGAAAAAATATCATATAAGCATGTGTCCGGGAATGAACGATGTGCGTGCAACGACAACAAATCGTCCTGGCACACAGTACGTAGCGTAATCACATCCACGTCACAACAGATATTCAAAGTGGCCTCCATGGGATGCAATGCACGCGTTCACACGTCTTATCATGGATTGCCTCACTGTTTCGCATGTTCCGGCCTCTATCCGAATAATGTCATAGGCGACGTGGACACGCTGTTGAAGGGTAAGTACATCAGGAACTGGTTCAGCATACTCAACGCTTTTCAGATGCACCCAGAGGTAAAAATCCAGGGGGTTTTAAGTCCGGTGATCTAGCCGGCCATGCAACAGGGCCGAGAGAGTAATGTCATTCGTCAGTGCCATCTACAGTGGCAAAGATGCATTCATGGTCACTTATTCATAGGACATTTTTTTCTCCATTTCCAGTCAACAATCAGTCCTTGCAGTTTGTCGGTGTAATTAAAATTCACCATATATATATATATATATATATATTGTGTTGTGGAAAGCAACGGGAAGCTACCACGCCTATAATTCCCTAGTAAAGCTGCAAACCACAGCATGAAAATGTTATAATTGCAGTGAAAGATCTGCCCTCGGGCAGAATTACTATGGATGGATATATTGTTTGTGTATGTGTGTGTCTATTAATGCTCTAGCAGCCGCATTTTTTTAAAAATTGATTGTCAATATTTCGCGATTATTTAGAAAATGGCGTTCACAAAAAACAAAGTATTTATTTTTTCGCATTAAGTCACTATTATCACCATTGATATCGAGAATGTCTAGTTTTCATTTAGATGTTGGATTTTTTAGTAGACCTATATAAAATAATTTACCTTTAGAAGTGATAGTAGAATTTGGGAAAGCTCAAACACATAACATAAACAAAGTTTCCGAATTCTTACATTTAGATTTTCGAAAACTGCTTAGATAACCAATACCGGAACTTGGAAACTATCTAGTAAACAATACGCATAAAGATATTAAGTTTATCTTTATAGAAACAAAGGTTGATGCGGTAATTTAACAGAAGTCAACCCATTATGTCGTTTTTAGTCTATTATACAAATCTCCATTTACTTGCATTTACATCTACAATGGCGCAAGAACCCAATGTCGAGCCTTAGCTTTTCCTTTGTTAAGAGTTATTAGACCAAGTTAATTTAGTTACACTTATTTGTCCATAGATGTCATTAATGGTATGCGGTCAACATACCTACCCAATGAGGCATCTAGTAAGCAACAAAGGTATCACTAGTATGATGATGTCGGTAAATTTTGCTTAGATGCCTCTTTATTCAGGCTTAAGGATCTTTTACAAGCTGAAAATCTTCAGGCTCAGGACCCACAGCTTAAAGTCTCTCCCGGAGGACTTAATCCTTGGATTTTTCTATTCTAAAAAATCCATCGACCCCGATCCGGTTGAATACACGATCCTCGGAACCAGAGGCAAGGAACATAATCACTAGTCCACCGCGACCGACTTAAGTCAACTAAAATGTTGTAATAATTATCAGTATTAAGCTTTAATGTCGGCCGCAGTAGGCTGTTCATTATGTTCCTTTCCTCTGATCCCGAGGGTCGCGGGTTTAAACTCGGCCGGGGTCGATGGATTATTTTAGGATGGAAAATCCAAGAAACAAGTCCTCTCGGAGTGTCTTTAGTCCGAAGTTCCCGAGTCTGAAGATTTTCAGTCTCGTAATAGTGTATTACGATGTATGGTTGGGAAGTGGTTTTTATAGAATCGAGGAAAAATGTTTAAAAACCCAGCTACAGCGAGGTTTTTAATTTTCGAGATTCTGTAAAACACTTTACAACGTGCGTTATACATTATTTTTTGCGCGATGGCGTTTTCAAAATAATAGTAAAATAATAACATATTTGTTGGAAATATTTGCGTTCATTATAAACAATTGACTAACATTAACAGCGTGGACAATATTTATTAGTTGAAATAACAGGAGGCCTTGAGAACAATTATTGATAACATGGCCGCAAGTACGTATTTATTGTTTTATATTGTTTCAAATAAAGTTCAGTTCATTTAAAGTACAGTGATTTGTTTCGTATAATGTATATTAACACTACCTTTTGGATATTTTGTGTATATACATTGTACGTGGTATATATAGAGGGCAGTGTGTTTACTTCCCGCACGTGGGTGTAAATGTAATATTACAGTATAGTTATTTATGTTGGCAACCCCGAAATGTAGAAAGTTGAACTTTCAATAATGCGACCATTATTGCCACTATTGCTGGTAAGTACGACAAAATGAACTATCGCGCAAAAAAATATATTTAAGCCTGAACGAATAGGCCTCTAAGCAAAATTACCGACCTTCTTCATCCTAGTAGGCCTGATACCTTATTTGCCTAATAGATGTCTCGTTGGGTCGGTATGTTGACCGCGCTTCATTTATGACATCGTTATGGAAATAAGTGTAACTAAATTAACTTGGTCTAGTAACTCCTAACAAAGGAGAGGCTAAGGCCCAACATTGGGCTGTTACGCGAGATAGAGATTAAAGCTTTAAAAAGCTAACAGTCATTATTCATATTTTTCCTAGATTATAAGTTAAGTGACTTTTCGTTAGACACAAAGGAGTGATGTCTTCTAATAGGCGGTGGAGTTCTTTTGTTGCATACTAACTCCTATATAAATATTGGAGTTTATATATCACCCTGTGTATTTCAACTAAATAAATCCAGAAGAATGTCTTTGTAGAAGGAGAATCTTTTGCGGGCCATTTGTTGGTCATCATTGTCACGGAAGGAAGAGAGCAAATCCGTGTGCAGATCTAACAACATACTTGTATGAGCACAGTTTACTCTCCCTGAGGTAAAATAAAGCCTTTCTTGTACTTTCATTGTGTACAACTTTAAACTTTTGTATCTCTCGAGGAAAAGTAAAAGTTGGGCACTCCAAGTCTTCTAGTGAATCTTTCTTTTCTTCTAGAGGTATATTCTGAGGTACTTTTGTGTATCTCACTTATAAAAGGATTTTTAACAATAGCAACGCAAAACTTGTTTAATGTTACAGCAGAGTCTAAAAACTGACAGTTTATAAAATGATTAGTGGTGTCAGGATATTTATGTATTAAAAGGTAAGATTGCGTCCCGCGCCGTAGCCGAGCGGTTAAGGTAGGAAGCCTTGGCGCAGGGTTACGGGACTTGCGCTGGTTCGGGTCTCCATGGGGGAAGAAATTTTCTCATGGTATTTCGGCCAGTATGGGACCGGTGCCCACCCAGCATCGTGAGGCAATTGGGTAGCTACAATAAGTAGCGGCTCCAGGTTGACGAACCAGCTATAACGGCTGGGGGACTCGACATGCTAACCACATGTCACCCCTACACTGGCTGTAGATCATCTACCTCTGTGATTGACACATGTGGATGTGAAGGGCCAGCAGCCGGCTGGTAAAAGGGCAACCGCTGAAAAGTGGAAAGACCCTCAATCGGAAAAGGTAAGATTGCAACATATTATAATGAGAAGTTAGATATATGACTGTCTTTTGCTTTGGTTTCATATACTTCTTCTTCTTCTTCTTCACTTCCAGGTTTAGGCAAGAGTTGCCTGTTCCGTCTTCACTAATAGATCTAAGACCATCTCTTCTGCATAGCGTTGGTACCGCGATCAGAGGAAAACATATTACTCGTATTCTTCACAATGGTTTCATATGCAAACATCCGAATAGTATTAAAAGAAGTGAGACGTCTGAGTGTCTTTTATTCTGGTTACACACACAAACAATTAAATATCACCATCAGTTACAATTCATGGATTAGGCCATTGGCCTGTTCCGCTTCAGGATATAAATTGATCCCTCCATCGCTTCTTAGGCCTTCCTGGATATCTTCGTCCTGTGGGTCTGTAGTTGAATAGCTGCAGAGGTAGTCTACGGTTTGGCATTCTACGTAGATGTTCATGCCAATTATTTTGGTACATTTGGATGGTTTCAGTTATTACTGGAGTGTTGAGAGCTTTGCGGATATCTGCATTACGCATGTGCTCATAAAACGTATAACTCGCGTCTTAATAACTCCATTTCTGCAGCTACTATCCTTTTTAATTTGAATGATGTATACTATATGCATTGCCATAATATATTTCAATACATAAAAAACAATGACTCTATTGATTAGGAATTATAGCATGCTAAAATGTGAGTATGAAATTTAAACGTTTAACTGTTGTATATCAGTAGACAGCTCTGTTATAATTTATTTTTATTTATATACGATTTTTAATGTTTATACACTTTCTGTGCCTAAAGTTTTATTTTCTTCCCACTCGTCTCTATCCATCCATTCCATGTCTTCCAGTCCTCTTGTTCTCATTCCAGTTCTTATTTCTTGCATCCACGAGATTCGAGGTCTTCTTTTCCTTCTTCTTCCTGGTGGGCACCATTCCAATGTTTTCCTGGATAACCTTTCTTCTTGCATTCGTCGTACATGCCCATACCATTCATTTTTTCTCGTATGACTAATAATAATAATAATAATAATAATAATAATAATAATAATAATAATAATAATAATAATAATAATTAGTAATAATACCAAAAATAATGTCCACCGCTACCTCATTCGCAGCGGATCCGGGTTCGATCCAGTCAGGAAAAGTGTCATGGATGATTTTTTTCGTGGTTTTTTCTGAGTTATAAGACATTGGTTTACACATGAATATTTAAGAGTTAGGCGAATTACAGTAACTATATAATGTATTTATGTAATTACTATATAATTTATTTCGTTAGGTTAGGTAAGGAACAAATTTTAGTTTACAGGCAAGTGACATTTTTTATGTATTTTATTTCGTTAGATGAATACCAAGTTATAATACAATTTATTTTTGTTTTACTGGGAGGGCAAACTGCTCTTGTACTGCGACCTTAAGAGATACATTTACAAGATATAGGATAGACTACTATGTTTTTTAGGTGGAAGAAGAAATAATGCTTTATTATTTATTTCTGGTATGATTCTGCATAATCACCATTTTTTTACATGTCCAAACTAATTTTAATGTAAAAAGAACGCATGATATTCGGATGTTCAGTTTTCGCCGTACCCATAATAGGAATAATAATAATGCTAAAGCAAGCATAGACTCATTTCTGAAACGCACGCTATTATGCATGACCAGAACTGTTTCTATCCCTTAAAAAACGTTAAAATAATAACATATATAACACTTCTATGAGTTTTTTTAAAGTTAAAATAAAAAAGTTTAAAATTGTTATTCTTCCAGATATATGAATGCAAAATATGGTGTTTTCCTTAAGATAGGAGAACGTATTGGGAGAATATGAGAACATTTTAGGACCAAACAGAAACAAAAGGACAGGTGAATGAGAAAACTCAATAACAGTAATATGATCTTCATGGAAACCAGCTCTAATATGAACAGTCGTAGACCGAAATTAGCAGAACATGTGACACAAATGGGGAATAAAAGAGACGCATTAGGATAACCAGAGAGAAAGGACCCAGTAGATAGCCACAAATGAGATGGGAGAATAATATTAATAGTGATATGAGGGAAATAAATTATACTGAGAATGTTTAGGAAAACTCAGCTCAGGATAGGGATACATAGAAAGCATATGTTCGCGCGGCCATGAATTTCTGGGTTCAATAGTGTTAGTGAGTCAATAAATAATTGTAATAATAATAATAATAATAATAATAATAATAATTATTATTATTATTATTATTATTATTATTATTATTATTATTATTATTATTTCGGAAGTTTGGACTATAAATTATCAGATGAAAAGAAAATTAATGGTAGCATAAATTGACTATTGGAGAAGATCTGCTAGGATATCAAGGGGAGAGAAAAATTAGAAATGAAGTTATAAAAGAGAACATCAATGCACACCACTCAAGCAACTAAAATGGTACGGGCATATTAGGCGAATGGAGGATGAAAGATTACAAAAAAAAATGGAATGAACACCATCAGGAACGAGAAGGAAAGGACGACCAAATCTCACGTGGATCCAAGAGATTAGAGAAACTTTGAACGACTGGAGAATAGAGGAAGAAATGTGTTATAATAGAGACGAATGGAGGAAAACTATAAAGCGAAATTGAAGACAAATCATTAGTGCCGGAAAAATGTATCAACATTGTTAAAACGGGAAATATATTATTTTATTATCATTATTATTATTACTACTACTATTATTATCATCATTATAATTATATATATATATATATATATATATATATATATATATATTTAAACTGACTGAATTAATTTCTAATGTATAAAGTAGCACTTTAAAATTAGTACCCCAGTAGTTAAGACATCTAGGCCCTGCCACCACCCCTTGGGATACCTCGGTCGTCATGACCATACTCCCAAGTCCTAGTTCTAGTCCTCCCTAATCTAATCTCGCGTCCACGTTCAAGGTCTCGGTCTATAAAACCAACACTCCAGGGAGAGAGTGTTGGAGTTTTGCATTTCTCGGGCAATTGATGAGCTACATAGTACATCAGGTCACTCAATCCTGATGACCCCACAGTTGGTCCACGGGCTCCATGAGCCTAGCCGGGAGGACTGCTGTCGCAGATCCACCGACTATTCCCCTGTTCTGCCTCCAGGGACGTGTCCTGCAGCCGTTGTGAGACCGGCTAGGGCTACAAGCCCAACAGTGTGAGACTTTTAGTACATCCAGGTGCTCATCTCCTGGCGACCCCACAGTTTGTCGACGGGCCCGTAGGCCAAGCCAGGAACCAGTACAGTAGCGTCCCCGCTGGACTGGTCCGAGCCGAGCCCTGGTGTGCCCCCAGGGACGCCTTCTGCAGCTGTTGTGGGCCAGCACGGAGCTCGCAAGCTCCAACAGATGAGCAATTAGTACGACAAGGCGCTCAACTCTTGCCTACCCCACTAATGGTTCACGAGTCCCTTGGACTTAACCGGGAGGACTGTCTAGCAGATCCACCGATCTTTCCCCCAGTGCACCAGCTGGGGACGTGTTTGTTGCTGAAGTGGGTCCAGCCTGAGCTTTTAGTACGTCAGGTCGCTCAACTCCTGACGACCTCACAGATTGTCCTTTGGGTCACTCGGTTCCAGAGTCGGCGCTAAGCCCTCCTCCAAAGACCGCGCTTCCTCCTTTACCGAGATTGACCTGGTGGTAATTCCCAGCATTACGCCCGGTATTGTCCCATCCAGCCCGTTCGCAAGACTAGGCCTAGTCGTGTAGCTGCTGTGAGGCAGCCCACTGAGCAATGTAGGCATCCAGGGAGCTCATCTCCCATGGTGCCCCCACAAAGGTCCTCGGGATAAACCAAGAGAAGGGAGCAGGCGGAACTCCACAATCTCCCACCGCCTCGCCACGACGGCCGCTGTCCCCGTTGTGGGCACGGGGCGATGAGCTTTAGTACAACAGTGCGCTCCTCTCCTGTTGACCCCACTTATGGTCCGCGAGTCCATCGGACTTGGAAGGGAGGACTGACTAGCAGATCCACCGACCTTTTCCCCACTACGCCACCGAGGGGACGCGTTTTGTTGCTGAAGTGAGACAGCACGAGCTATGTAGTGCATCAGGTCGCTCGAGTCCTGACGACCTCACAAATGGCCCGCGGGTCCGGTCTGGACCTAGCCGGGAGGAGTGCAAGCAAACCACCGACCGTTCCCCTATCCGCCGCCCGGGGACGCGCCCTGTTGCTGTTGTGAGCACAGCTGGGGCCCGTAAACGGACCCCCAGGGAGTAGTTAAGACATCTAGGCCCTGCCACCACCCCTTGGGATACCTCGGTCGTCATGACCATACTCCCAAGTCCTAGTTCTAGTCCTCCCTAATCTAATCTCGCGTCCACGTTCAAGGTCTCGGTCTATAAAACCAACACCCCAGGGAGAGAGTGTTGGAGTTTCGCAGTTCTCGGGCAATTGCTGAGCTACATAGTACATCAGGTCACTCAATCCTGACGACCCCACAGTTGGTCCACGGGCTCCATGAGCCTAACCGGGAGGACTGCTGTCGCAGATCCACCGACCATTCCCCTGTTCTGCTGCCTCCAGGGACGTGTCCTGCAGCCGTTGTGAGACCGGCTAGGGCTACAAGCCCAACAGTGTGAGACTTTTAGTGCATCCAGGTGCTCATCTCCTGGCGACCCCACAGTTTGTCGACGGGCCCGTAGGCCAAGCCAGGAACCAGTACAGTAGCTCCCCGCTGGACTGGTCCGAGCCGAGCCCTGGTGTGCCCCCAGGGACGCCTTCTGCAGCTGTTGTGGGCCAGCACGGAGCTCGCAAGCTCCAACAGATGAGCAACTAGTACGACAAGGCGCTCAACTCTTGCCTACCCCACTAATGGTTCACGAGTCCCTTGGACTTAACCGGGAGGACTGTCTAGCAGATCCACCGATCTTTCCCCCAGTGCACCAGCTGGGGACGTGTTTGGTTTGCTGAAGTGGGTCCAGCCTGAGCTTATAGTACGTCAGGTCGCTCAACTCCTGACGACCTCACAGATTGTCCTTGGGTCACTCGGTTCCAGAGTCGGCGCTAAGTCCCCGACCTTCAAAAGACCGCGCTTCCTCCTTTCCCGAGCTTATCGACCTGGTGGTAATTCCCAGCATTACGCCCGGTATTGTCCATCCAGCCCGTTCGCAAGACTAGGCCTAGTCGTGTAGCTGCTGTGAGGCAGCCCACTGAGCAATGTAGGCATCCAGGGAGCTCATCTCCCATGGTGCCCCCACAGATGATCTCAGGTTCAATGAACCAGGAGATAGGGGGGCACGAACCCCTAGTCTCCCACCGCCACGCCAACAGCGGCACATGCCCCCGCTGTCGGCCGGGATAGTTCAGGCTTGGCAGCAGGCTCCTATAACCAATAAAAATTCTCCTGCTGACCCCACTCATGGTCCGCGAGTCCATCGGACTTGGAAGGGAGGACTGACTAGCAGATCCACCGACCTTTTCCCCACTACGCCACCGAGGGGACGCGTTTTGCTGCTGGAGTGGGCGCAGCACGAGCTAAATAGTACGTCAGGTCGCTCGAGTCCTGACGACCCCACAAATGGCCCGCGGGTCCGGTCCGGACCTAGCCGGGAGGAATGCAAGCAAACCACCGACCGTTCCCCTATCCGCCGCCCGGGGACGCGCCCTGTTGCTGTTGTGAGCACAGCTGGGGCCCGTAAACGGACCCCGTAGTTAAGACAGGATGGATTGGCATAGAGCTACGGAAATTGCACTAGTTCATGTCAGCAGCCGGCTGGTGGACAAAAGACCTTCTAAGCTTGTCGCGCCATTGGAGTTTAGTTT
Organism: Diploptera punctata; assembly: GCA_030220185.1. Taxonomy (NCBI): domain Eukaryota; kingdom Metazoa; phylum Arthropoda; class Insecta; order Blattodea; family Blaberidae; genus Diploptera; species Diploptera punctata. Next base: position 2,371,144 of record JASPKZ010000009.1, read on the forward strand.
AGTATTATTATTTTAGGTTTTGATTATGATCATTGGTACTTTTTTTTAGTAGCATTGTTTACATCATAATATATGGTAAATATATATATATATATATATTTGTTACTTTATCTAATTTGAGAACTCAACTATTTTCGTGGCTTGAGTAGTTTTATTCTGACATTCAGTTGTGTAGATAAAATTTCCATTGAATTATTTGTGTTTTTAAATGGCATGCTACCAAATTCCCTATATGGATTAATGCAAGGTTTGGACAACACATCCATTCTGAGATTTATATTCTATAAGAGCAGTCAGTCTGAGTTGTATGTCATTAACGGAATCATAGTTCGTTCAAATATTTTTAGTATCTAAATTGTATGTGCTTTCACAATTTTTCACCGCCCTCCACTATGGATGCCAATTATTTAATTAAAACAGAGATTAGTGTGTCAGGACACTAAAACTAAATATAGTTTTGAATAAAAACATTCAATTTATGGAGAAGTGTTTGAAATAACGTAGCGGGAAACTTTATGTCCAACACCGTAAATTCTGTATGCGATTTAAAATTATAACATATTGAAATATATTGCAGATAATATAGCAAACAACGAGAATCAAACACAAAGAACGCATAATAAACACAAGAGACCGTAGTTTGTCTCAAAAATAGAACATACAACCGTTTCTAAATTTTATGATTTTTTAACATTTTTTAATTATTTCTCGTAATTATTTGTTTTTACTAAAACTAAAATTTTAGCATTTAAAGGGCATGATACCTTAAGAGCAAAAATAGTAATTGATAATATAATTTTAGAGCAGGTGAACAGTTTTAAATATCTAGGTTTCAATTTATCATATGTTAAAATTGAAGATATTAATGACAAAATAAATAAATTTAATCTAATGTGTGACACTATTAAAAGAACCCTTAAAATACAAGAAAAGAAACAAAAATTAAATTTTATAAAGTAGTGGCTGTTCCTGTATTGATGTATGTATCAGAATGTTGGACGATCACTAAAAGACAAGAACAAAGATTGGAAGCAGCTGAGATGCGATTTTTAAGAAATATAGCAGGATACACTCTGCTGGATAAGAAAAGAAATGAAGATATAAGAAAGGAACTAAATATGTTCAAACTTACAGACCGAATAATTAAATATAGGAACGACTGGAAAAAACATATTGATAGAATGCCAGAAGGAAGATTTCCAAAATTATTGCTACATTATAAACCGCGCGGAAGGAGAAATGTTGGTCGCCCACACAGAAGATGGTCTGAACAATTTTAACAATTCTAGCTTTCATGAAACCGAAACGAGCCAACAGGCTTAATCCCTGGAAGATGATGATGATGATGACTATTTGTTTGCTTATTTTACATCCTTGCATTTACTTATACTAGGCTAAGGAGTATTTAATTATCTATAATTTGATAACATATTTATTTATTTACCTTAGTTTAACCTCTAAGGTTCCTTTATTTGTCTCACGCCACCCGGGCCTTATATGGACACGTTCTGTCAGGAGAGGATTTTAAACTCTTCATCACATACATACTTTTGACCACACAAGGATTGGAAGGTATCTCTGGATGAGTGATCAACTCAGTGCCAGGACCATCTCCGAGACAACACGAGCATTTAAGACAAAACACGCCATTCACTCATATATTCACACTGAACAAGGTGAATACGATATGTTGCCAGATAGTGTTCGGATACTATTTGGGTCTTAACGTTTGCTGAGTTTTTTTTACAGGTAAGGAAAAATCATTAATAAAAGCTCACCTAGGAAACTTATTCTGAACGGGGATCGCATCCGGGCCCGCTGAGTCTAAGGCAACGACGTTACCACTAAACCACAGCGGTGAACCGACAGTATATAGAAAGTAAAAATCAAATTATATAGTATTATATTGTAAAGTAAAGCAGAGGATAGCAATGGCAAAAAAAGCTTTTAACAAGAAGAGAAGCATTTTTTTCTGCGGACCTTTGGCAAAACAATTACGGAAAAGGCTAGCGAGGTGCTTTGTGTGGAGTGTAGCATTGTATGGTGCAGAGACTTTGGCATTAAGACGTAATGAGGAAAAACGACTGGAAGCTTTTGAGATGTGGATATGGAGAAGGCTAGAACGTATAAAATGGACAGACAAAATAAAAAATAAATATGTGCTAGACAGAGTGGGCGAAGGAACTCATTAAGAAGAGGAAAATAATTTGGATAGGCCACTGGCAAAGAAGAAACTGTCAGCTGACGGATATCCTAGAAGTAATGGTCAACGGAAAGAAGGTTAGAGGCAGAAAATAACATCAGATGATAGGAAATATTAAAATAAATGGTTTGTATGCGGATACAATAAGGAAGGGTGGGTTAAGGAAAGAGTAGAGAATACTGAATTTTCGGTGAAAGACCTGGTCTTCGACAGAACACTATATATGCATATTTTAGAAATGACCAAACAATTAAAATAACTGTTAAAGACATTTTGAATAAATTTGCTGTATGATACAATTACTTCATTTTTGAGTATATTTTTTTTAATAACTTGTATTTTAGTTATTAAATAATGTATTATTTGCTGGAGAGCAGGAAAAGAACATTTACAGATGAATTAACAATCATTGAAAAAGAATGGTCTGTCAATACTGACAAAATACGAAAAAATACCGATAAGAATTTTTTTTAAATATACTCTAATTATAAATTAATTACATCTTATAAATCTGGTATGTCCTAATTAAAAAACATCTAATAAAATTAATTAAATCTAGTGTTGATGCTTAATTAAATGTATTTTTCTATGTGTGCAGCATTTTTAAACCTCATTTTTATATAATTACATATTCTACAAATAAAAATATGACCAATTTTCCTATGGTTCAGTTAACCTATATTACAAACTAAATACGCTACAGCTTGTGTTGGCATTGCAGTTTGCGAAGCTTTTTAAAAATTGCAATTTTTTAGATTTTTTATTTATTAATTTTTTTTTTTTTTTTTTTGCTTTTTAGGCAACTTTTCTAAATTCTGTCGCCGTGATTAAAAAAACTAACTAGAAAAATTAAGCTCTGCATATTATTCCCATTTATTTGCACTAATGAAGTTTGTAAATGACATACAATTGTATCAGAAAAAATCGCTCCAACACATAAAAAAATCACACCCAACCGCATCCCAGAAATAACTTTTAAAATATAAGCCGTATAGATGAGAGATGCTTTGGGCCGACCAGGAAAGCTATGGCATGAACGCCCGAGAAGACCGAAATAGATTTCATATAATTTTATTATTTTATTTAACTGAACGCTATTTGACAGTTAAGATTGCGTCGCAGTTGAACCCTAGGATTTAAAGAGCCGACAAATTTTGTTTTTCAAGCTTCAAGCGCTCTTGTGTGCCTAATTATGCGATTGGGACCTATGAGTTTAGTTCTCTTTCCAAAGTACCCATATTCAGGATGCTTACTATACCAATACGCGACAGGCCTGGAAGGCCCTTGGCCTACCATCTGGCTGCTGGGCTCATGTCCACATGTGTTGCTCATAAGTTAGACGATCATAGTGCTAATTCAGTGGTGATATGTGGTCAACATATCCGGTGCTCAACCGTTATAGCTCGTTTTCTCTACCTGCAGCAGCTATTTATTCTTCCTATCTAAATTCCACACGAAGCTAAATGGGCACCGGTCCCATACTGATCCAAATTCCATGAAAAAATTTCTTCCCCATGGGAAACTCGGAACTAGATCTGTACCACGGCATGATGCCTTAAATCGTTCGGCTACTACGTGTGACCAATCAGGATATTTCTACCCTGAATAATAAATCGAATCGGCCGCGATGGACTAGTATTTATGCTCCTTGCCTCTGATCCCAAGGGTCGCGGGTTCAAACCCGGCCGGGGTCGATGGATTTTTAGGACGGAAAAATTCAAGGAGCAAGTCCTCGGGGAGGGTGTGTCCCGAGTCTGAAGATTTTCAGACTCGTAAAAGATCATTAAGCCTGAATGAGAGGCCTCTAAGCAAAATTTGCCGAATTTTCCCGTCCTAGTACTACCTTGGTTTTCTAGATGTCAGTATGAGGCGGAATGCTGAGCACGGACCACTCAAAGGACATCTATACGAAAACAAGTGTAACTAAATTAGTATGGTTCAAAGTCTTTCCTTTTAGGGGGAGAGCACCTAAATCTCTGTTAAGGGAAACATGGGCTTACTAGAATAATAATTCATCGACCCCAGCCGGGTTTGTACTGGGGAACCTTGAAACTAGAGGCGAGCATGGTGGCTACCAGCCGACGATATCTAACTCAAGATGAAAATTATGATAATAATATAGTAGTCTAGAAGAATAATGAGTATATATAATACTAATTTAAATTGTTAGAGAAAGCCTATTAAAAACCTTATCTCACATAGGTTAAGAAAAAACATCCAATTATTTTCTTCCGTAATGTGAAAATATCCTCAATAAATGAGGTAGTGAGACCTTCCCCAATTGTTTAAATCATTATATCGCCCAAGATTTACTGACACGGAATTTATTATAGTTAAGATATTTGTTTTAGCTACCGAGTTTTCGAAATTTACATTTTTTTTTACTTCTTCACTGCTTGCTTGGTCTTCCTGGCAATATACTTTACATACATAATTATTCTGTTGGAATAGAAATGTTTGTTTTTTAATAATTGCCGGCGAGACTATTGTATAAAGAATATATTCTGTTGAAAGAATAATCTTGTATTCAGACTTCAGGTTTGTTATCTGGCGTCTGAAAAAAAAAAAGTCGTTAAAATACTTGCAAATGAAATGCAAATGTATTTTACCAGTCACTAAAAACTAATCATAGCGTATAATCGAAGATTGTCTTTACTTTAAAATTTAAATTAGAATCAGCCTTCAGGTGTAATAATACCAGTGCAACATGAGTTCAAATTGGAAATCTGTTATTCGTACAGCAATCATGAATAAAAAAGAACATATTACACTAAATTTATATAAAAAGTGTTAAATTATAGCATCTTATCAAAAGTAGTTAAACTTAATTTCGGAAGAAAAAGTACAAAAAAGTGTAACATTATCAGTTTAAAAATAGTTTCTCCCAAACAATTTGCATTTAATAGGATGTGAATTAACTCACAATTTAAGCAGCGTGTATTTTAAAAACTTGTACAAATGCCTGGCTTTTATAAATGTCAAATTTGTTAACATACAGTGAATTACGGTGGATACAAAATTCAACTATTTATGTTATATCATTGAGTAGCTAATGCCCGGCTTGCGCTGCTACGCATAAATGAATTAAATATGATTTTTAAATTTTCGTTTCAGATAAACTAATGTTTTTAGAATACATTAGCATTTGAACACACGTCGTATCTGAAAATATGTATACACAAAGTTACACATTTGGACGAACCAAACATGGCGGTTTGCTACAGTCAATTCTTTCTTTCTAATTTCATTAAACCCCTACTTTTAATGGTCCCACTATACATTTTATAATCTTAAGCTCTATGTGGTCCACCGCTGTGGTCTCGAGGTAGCGTGCTGCCTTGTCACGCAGCGGGCCCGGGTTCGATCCCCGGTCGGGGCAGTTTTTCTGGGTGAGGTTTTTATCGGGGGTTTTTCCTCATCTGTAAGACAAATATCAGGAAAACTTTAAGGCCCAAACGGTCCCCGAAATCATATGGCCATCATTATCATCAACATCCTTAACATCATCACCATCATCCTTCACAGGTGTGGAAATCAACGGGAAGCTACCACACCTACACATTTCCCTAGTAAAGCTGCAAGCAAAGCATGAAAATGCTATGATTGCAGTGAAGGACCTGCCTTCGGGCAGAATTACTATGGATGGATGGATACTGTATGTGGGAGCTTCATCTCATCTCATCCCTCTACCCGACCCTGAGTTGGACATGAGTTGATATTATTTTTTATTAGGAATTTCACTACCATATAGTTGTTTTCCTACAACCCATTGTAAATTTTACTCCTCCATTCATCTTTGCATCACTGTATGTTAATACTCTCGACACCATACTTCTCTGCACTTCTTGAACCCACTGTTGTTTTGGTCTCCCCGTTCTTCCATTGTCCTCCGCTTCAAAATTTAACACCATCTTAGGCATCCTCTCATCTGATATCCTCTTTGCGTGGTCAAACCATTTCAGTCTTCTTTCTTCAATAACTTGCAGAGATATTTTCGAATATCCATCATTTTTCTGATTTTAGTATTCCTAATTTTGTCTCTTTTTTATTTATAGAAGCCCTCCTCCATTATTCATTATAAACGCATTATATAATGTGCATAGTGGCCTAAGAACTCATAGTTCACCAACTCAGCATTCTGTCTCGTAGCTTGCTTGAAAGCACAATAAATTCATTTCCTCCTGTACAAGTTGCATTTAACACCCCTGGGTTATAATTAACAAAGCCAGTTAACCTATATCGTATTTTTCTTCATTAATCATTTTCCGCAGGTAGATTCCTTACTTTCCAATCCAGTGGCATAGCTCAATTCCTCATAGGATCTGCGATTTTATGGACCGTGGTTCTCACATCACCCTAATCGCAGATTACTCGTATGATTACTATAATAATAATAATAATATAATAATAATAATAATAATAATAATAATAATAATAATAATAATAATAATAATAATAATAATAATAACAATAATAACTAATAATAATAATAATAATTAATAATAATAAGCAAAACTTTCACCGTCTCTTTAAAGTAATGGTTTGCATTTCACAAGTCCTGTGTTCTATTCCAGTCTGTATCGTAGAAATGTTTGTGCTGGTTTATGTTCTGGAACGGGATCCACTTAGTCTGAGGAAAACAGAGTAAATATTGGCATGAAAAGTAGTGAATTGGGTTAAGAATACAGAAATTAAGATTCGTGGTGTGCATCACGTTAACTACATGAATAACTGCGATGTTTCTGACAGCCAGTGAGAGCAACTACTTCAGTCGGCTATGATTCTCCTGAGCTCTCGTGCCAAATATATGTAAAAATTATATAACAATATCAATAAAGATAAAAATCTTATGTACTTTTTAATCAATATCACCAGGTTGTCATTACGACATTTCTGGTATTCTCTGCTGGTATGCTATACTTGTAACTACTTCTGAGGTTGGGGCGCCTGGAAAGCGGGATTACGCTGTCCCGATGATATGAGAGATGGTGATGATGATAATGATGCGCCAGGAGGGGCCTTAATCAAAACTTAATCTAATGAAGGTAATGTGATAGTGATGGCCAGATGGTGTTCGGGGACCTTAAAGTTTCGGGCCTTAAAGTTTCCTGACATTTGTCTGATAGGTGAAGAAAAACCCCGAGAAAAATTTCACCCAGGAAACTTGTTCCGACCGAGGATTGAACTCAGTTTACAGCTATGGACTGTTTCATATAAGCAATTTCATATGTCTGGTTCATTAGTGAAGGAAAATTTAGTGAGAAATTAATCAAATACAATTTACATAGATTTTTTCTTACGAATTCTCTGTTCAATGCATAACTACGAAACATATATATATATATATATATATGTGTGTGTGTGTGTGTGTGTGTGTGTGTGTGTGAGTGAGAGAGAGAGAGAGAGAGAGAATGATTAAACATTTTTGTGTAGTGTGTGTCTATTCAATTGGTATTAAATAAACTTATAGTCTTTCATTAATCCTTGTAATTGTTGGAGTGATCTCGTTAGTGAAGAACGGATTTAATTAAGTATTATACTGTAGTGATATAATTTTTTTAAGCGGGTATGGAACAAAAGATTAGAAGCACCAAGCTCATTATCTCATTTCTAGAGTTACAGTATGAGGAAATACAATGCGTCTACACATCCCTCGACATCCTTATAAAAGAGAAGCAGGTTTAGCTCGCCTGAAGCTGGGAACTAAGTTTCATCCCTCTGAAAAGCTAATTATACATAATCAGACAATTCAAGTTCTATTACGATTACCTTCAACATGGTCAAGAAACGCTTTGAAACATCTGTAGCAATTAATTATATCTGATTAGCAGATGTAACAAAGCGATATGCCTCGAGAAACAATCAATATTAATGCAAGCATTCTCAGCTTGATGAAAATTCTAATGTTATAATGCCGCGGTGAACTAGTGGTTATGCTCCTTGCCTCTGGTCCCAAGGGTCGCGGGTTCAAACCCGGCCGGGGTTGATGGATTTTTTAGGATGGAAAAATCCAAGGAGCAAGTCCTCTGGGAGGGACTTTAAGCCGTGGGTCCCGAGTCTGAAGATTTTTTAGGCTCGTAAAAGATCCTTCAGCCTGAATGAAAGGCCTCTAAGTAAAGTTTATCGAATTTTCCCGTCCTAGTACTACCTTCGTTTCCTTGATGTCAGTATGAGGCGGAACGCTGACCACGGACCACTTAAATGACATCTATAAGAAAACAAGTGTAACTAAATTAGCATGGTTCAAATTCTTCCCTGTAGGGGGAGAGCGCCTAAATCTTTGTTAAGGGAAAACATGGGCTTACAAGATACAAGAAGATCTAATGACTTGAAGATATAGCTAGAGCCAGGGGATTAGCCAAAAACATAATTACAACAGTAATGGATATGGGTTCGAAATTTTTAGAAGGCAGGACGAGAGGATTCAAGTACTCTTACTACAAATGAAGGGGTATATGACGGCATGGTGGTGTAAGTTATTTTCTTCATTTTGAGGAAAACAATGATTTATCAGTATACAGAGCATCAAGTTAGCTTATTACTGATAATATGGAGATATTTATTATCTTAAAGTGATGATATTAAATCGTTGATGTATCTGATATACAATAAGCATTTTCTTCTTTACAAACATGTAATTTACTCATTAAAAAAACTGACTTACACCACTACGTCATTACCCCTTCAAATATTATCCAAAAAGTATTTGACTATGGATTTTTACTAGTTATAACTTATTCAGTTGCTAAGACTGTGTTGAATTTCGTTATCAACAGCCACCTTGGATCTAGGTTGTCCAAATATTGATGCTCGTTCGTTTGATTTTCTTTAAGACATTATCCTCTCATCTATATTTAGAATTTGATAATATAAAAACTGAATCAATGATATTGTATACAGATGTACGGTATGGGGTACCTGACTCAAGCCGTTCTGTTTTCCGTTAGGTAACCAGATATACGGTCAGCATTCAATGGTTCCACAGGTGGAAACAGGGGTTGGTGAACTCTTCATGCGATGGAACGAATTATCGTCGTTGTCACATTTGTTTATGTAAATAGGTTGTGTCTATCCTGCAAATGTCATATTTTTACGCCTATATTGCTATCATTGTTTCATCACAAGCTCACTGAGCGTATGAATTTCAATAATGACTGATATTCTTTGTCCATCCCAAGGGTCCACCTACATTAGTGGACAAGTTGGGGTGAGGAAATGGGTAAATTAGTGATAGTTTGTGCACGTCAGTGTGAGGAAATGGGCGAGTTAACATCAGATTAGTTTACCGTTAACTTATTTGTTAGCTATTTTTTTGATACGTTGACTATATCTATGACTATTGCAATGACTAATACACATTTTACATAACAAATATGCTGATTTCAGGTTACTTTGAATTCAGCTTTTCATTTTATTTTAATTCATTTATCACATTTTTTTAGGAAACCCCAACATACATATTTCTCTCAGGTAATCGTGTACATACTATAAAATTAAATAATTGTGCATTTTCTTCCGTTTTTCATTTCAATTTACGTTGATAGAATGGTGGCATATAGTCTCCAAAATGTCTTCAAGGGCAGTAACAAGAGCTAAAAAAAATACTTATTCAACCACTTTAAAATTTACGATGCTTTTGAGACTTTGTATTCATTTTCAAAAGACGGGAGAAGCAATCAAATTAAAAGATGAAAGCTTGCCATGTCTGAAGTAGGAACCCTGGAACTGTTTTTAAAACATTTAATTCCGTGACAAAGAATTAAAATGCTGTCACGGATTTAGGGATATAACGGAAATAGGCATATTTACCATATGAGTGAATAGATACTCTTATAAAATAAAATAAGTTAAATTATACCTTCTTATGTAAAATCCGTTGTCCTCAACTTATAAAATATCTATTCTTTATGCCTGTAGGCCTTTCAGAACATCCGTTCCATCTTCAGCAGGTCTTTCTTCGCTACAATATCTAGTATGATGGTTGATGCTGCTGGTCTTAATGTGGCAACACCACATTAGGACCAGCAGCATCAACCATCATACTAGATATTGTAGCGAAGAAAGACCTGCGGCCTACAGGCATAAAGAATACATATTTTATAAGTTGAGGACGACGGATTTTACCTAAGAAGGTATATTTAAACTTATTTTATTTTATGACTCTCCACCTCAACGGTTTTAACAATGAATTTTATTAGTATAGATACTCTTGTTTTAAGGGTACGTGTTGTCTAGGAGTTGGCCCAGGAATTGAGCTGATCACTCATTTCTGGAGGTGCTTCGTTCCCTTGTACGCTAAAAGAAAATATTTATGTGATCCTATATTTAAAACCATTTCCTGGCAGATTGTGTTCCTGATTGACTCGGCAGGCGTGGGGCACGCAGTGAGGAGAAGAAAGGATGCTGTTTGATAAAAGTATGTACAAAGTGTGGTATTTAAAAAAAAATCCTAACTTTTTTTTTGTTTTATTTTGCAGGTAAGTTCCATAATTATTTGGAGATGGCATTGTAATTAGTTCGAGTAAGTACACTATATTATTATTTTTACATTATTTTGGAATATTTGTACAGTCAGATTCAATCCAGGAAGTTACTGTGTGTTTGAAATAGGGAACGGGGTTACCATTTTAACAGTATTTTCTTGAGAGAAATCCTTAAATAAAACTGAAGTATGCAACACAGCAGGTACAGAGTTGTAAGTTGTAGCCACCCAAGCCACCCCTCTTAAAGAAAAAAAGCAATTACCACTTGTCACACTGAGCTCATACTGACCTGTACTATCCTCTGTGAAAGTGTCGACTCTCATATTTACTATAACATTAGTTTGCATGCCGCAAAAGAAAAACTATGTTTTTAAATGTATAGTACATAGATTTGGAAAACGTACTGCTAACCTTGCCCCTCCACCCTCTCTAAACAAACAAATACCGTTATTATGAGTTTGGCAACATCAACCCCCTGTAAAGTAGGGGGACACTGGCTTAGCCCGTAAGGTCTGTAGTAACTTCCTGGGTTGAATTAGAGTGTAGTTACAGATTAAGTATTTTTTTTTAATCCTTGTAAGTTACTAAAAACTGATTATTGCTTATTATTTATTACTAAATAGTTGCGCATATATGATTAGTTGATTATTTGGTGTGAAATATGCTGCATCTAGCAATGAAGTCATTAGCAGCCATGCTCTCCAGTACTATGATGTTTAAGAAATTTCCTGCTTGACTCCTCTACAATTGTTGAAGTGTTCGTCATCAATTTCTTCCTCTGGGTGGCTGCATAGAATGCATCTTAATGTAGGACATATTTTATCTTGAGCAGGCGTTTGTTTTAGAACTTATATTCGAGAGATAATTCAACTCTAGCTGTTTCTCTACATCGAACATCTCACTATTCCTCATCCTTCCTTGTTTCAGACACCCGACACCCTCCCCTCCTATATAAAGGATTGCCCGACTCAAAAACAATTTTAAAAACTCACTACATACTTGTATTTCATTAGACAATATAATACATAAACGTGTTCCAAGTATACTTTTATTATTTCTTTATATTTTTAATTTTCTTTACCAAGTCAATTACCTGATCAAATTATAGATTATTGTTACTATTATTATTATTATTATTATTATTATTATTATTATTATTATTATTATTCACTTTTATAAGATTCATGATGTGTTCCGTTGAGGTTTATTCAAAATTAATATAAAATTATAGAATATTCACCTGAAAGGTCCGTCTCTTCAACTTAATTATCATTTAACTGTAGCGCTTTCGGGACTTGTCCCATCATCGGCAGGATTCAAAACTGGTGTTTCACTGAAGATCTGGTAGAGGGGGTTGCATGTATTGGGTTCGTTTTCGTTTATCAGGCTGTCGTTGTGAGCTGCTTTCATGATTTCCATCTCTTCGAGTACGTTTATCTTCACTGTGAAAATAATCCAGCGAAGATAAACGTACTCGAAGAGATGGAAATCATGAAAGCAGCTCACAACGACAGCCTGATAAACGAAAACGAACCCAATACATGCAACCCCCTCTACCAGATCTTCAGTGAAACACCAGTTTTGAATCCTGCCGATGATGGGACAAGTCCCGAAAGCGCTACAGTTAAATGATAATTAAGTTGAAGAGACGGACCTTTCAGGTGAATATTCTATAATTTTATATTAATTATTATTATTACTATTTTTCTTTCTTTCCCTTGTCAACTCTATTCTATGTAACCTATACTACAGTATTATGTATAATTAATCAGCTTGTAGATATTTCAAATTGTTATTATATGTATAATTTAACCCTGGTGAAGTGGAAGAGAAGACCTTACTGTCTTAACTCCACCAGGTAAAATAAATATATAAATTTGATAAATAGATTCACCCTTATCTATTCTCTCATTATTATGGTGATTATTATTATTAGTATTATATTATTAACAATAATATTATTATTAATTATTATTATAACAATGGTTTGGTTTCCGGAAGACGGCGGCAAAAGTCATGATACCGGATGATGATAATGATGAACAATGGAAAAGATTGTTACTCACTCATTACATATTTCATTTAGCCTACAAGTTTGATGTGTTATTTTTAATAATAATAATGATAATAATAATAACTTACCGTACTAATATTTCCACACTACGACCCCTCAGGTAGAATCTAACGAGCCCATTTGCGAACCACTGACTATAATTAAAAAAAAAACAATTTAAGAAAATATTGTACCTTACATTTAGACTGTTCATATTATATTTCAAAATAATACCTCACTGGTATTTTTAACATGTATATTAATTATATAGGCCAGGTTTGATTAAACCTGACTGCTGTTTCTACTAATAGAGTATATCTTGGCATGATGCAATTTGAAGTCGATTATATACGAAGGAAAAGGGAATTGGTATCTAAGGTCCACATTGCAGAAAATGTATGGTGACATTAATTCAGCATGCTATTGTGCTAGATTTGCTTGTGAAGGAATTAGCGAATTTATAAAGCGTGGTGTAATGTACAAACAAGAAGGCAGACGCGACAATAAGCTTATAACTTGGCAAGTGAGATAGAGATTGACTTGTTGACTAAGGAAACAGCTTGCACTGCTTCTTCTCTCATTAAATATGTTTACATTATGCTTAATACCAAGCGATTGCTTCTCTATCAACCCTCTTTACTTCCTTAAACGATTTCGTTTTTACAGATAATTTTGTTCTGAATTTTATCTGTGCGGCGAATTGAGCTAATGCAGTGATGTGAAAGCTAATGCATTTGTATTACCACGTGGATACTATCCACTAGCCCTTACCAAGGACTTTTAAACAGGAGAGAAAAACAGAGAATGATAGGTGCTGATTTCTATACCTCAGGAGTTATGCTGGACAGAAACTGGACGAAAACCAACAAAGCGCTAAGGCATGTTGTAACACGATATGCGATACACGGCTTTCATCATAAGGTGTGCAGAATCAAGAAATATCACGGACCTAGTGAGATGTGCGTGTGTGAATTGTGTGGAGGACAGTGCGACCGATATCATCTACCGAAATGTCCAAGAAACACGAAATCGCTGAATGATTACAGCAAAGACTAAAGAACAATCAAGGCACATTAGGGCGAACCTTTATTCTTATTATTATTGCCATGTGGATATCGGAGTAAGAGGTGCTCAGGACTAGGAAGAAGTAAACAGAAGGGAGAATGCATAACGTAGGAATGCAATCCGGCAATGACAGAGGATGGGATGTTCGATGGTTTGGTTGTTTGTTCGTACTTTATGCGCGGCCATACCGTTGAACCGATTGCGATGGGGCTTTTTGCAAAATGTTCAGGAGATTCCCGGGATGAACATCTATAAGACAGTTGTGATACTCAACTCCTACACTTTTAAAAATCGCCCTTCGTAGTGGAAAACGTGAACAAGTAGCTCTTTGGACGCTTAAATGGCTTACGCTGCCTAAACCATAACAAATACAAAATTAATGTACACAGAATTAAAATTCTCAAAAACCTCTGCAAGAAAATCCGCGACAGCATATGTTTATCTGTTACGGATAACTCACAATAACCATTTTTGTCTTCCATTGATACCATGAAGATCGAGATAAGTACGTAGATTCCTGTACAAGCATAGCAGCACATGGCAAGTGTTCTTTTACGGATAACTCACAATAACGAATTTTGTCTTTTAGCTCATTTATGCCAAGAAGATCGAGATAAGTAGATTCCCGGGCAACAGGGTTCATCAGCACGGAGAATCTTAAAATAATTACGATCATCATCATCTTCAATAATTACGATATACATTTATAATTATTCTTCATTTTGCTTACTGAACTAATCATAAGAAGTACATTAATTTTCATATTTCAGCTCATTTATGCCAAGAAGATCGAGATAAGTAGATTCCCGGACGACGCCGGGTAAACAGCACAGGGTGTCTAAAAATAATTACGATATAAATGTTTCCATTTACTTATTTAATTAATCATAAAACACATTAATTATCGTATTTGAGCTCATTTATGACAAGAATGTCGAGATAAGTAGATTCCCAGGCAACGCCGGGTAATCAGCACGGGGTATCTAAAAAATATAAATTTATATATACGAGTATATTTTTTTCCTTTTACTTTTGTAATTAAACATAAAATCACGGTTAATTTCCATTTATTTAGGCGTACCAGCGCACGCCGGGTATTAGCTAGTTCATAATAATTAACTAAAAAGTAACTTGCTATAGTAACTCCTAACAAGGAGAGGCTAATGGGCTACGCCATTATACGCGTAGATAGATTGCTGAGACTGGTCCATGAGTTCGACGTTATCTAGTTATAATATAAAATATAAACTTGGATGCAAATTATTCAACATATTACAATATTATAAAAATATCTAACTAATTCCTGTTTATAAATATTATTGTATGTTTGAATTATCAAATTTCTTAATCTAAATTTTTTACAATCGTTATGAAATCATCAGTCTCCGGAAATGTGTGGACAAGTCTTCCCTATATGTTCCACAACCACAACTACTCCCAGTTAGTCTATCTCTGTAAAAGAAAATGCTTTACTAGGCCTTCTGTAATTTGGGAAAACATTGGCATCCAGATTTAACTTTGCCATAGACTATGGTAAAATTGGTAACCATGTTGAACCTCACTTTCCCCACTGTTTTTATTTCGTTTGCCTTTTTCCAAGTCTATTGTCATAACAACAATGACATTCTAATTGACACCTTAATACATATTTTTACGCGATAGTGCGTTTTGTCGTACTTACAGCAATGGCGACGATGATTGAAAGTTCAACTTCCTACATTTCCGGATTGCCAACCTAAACTATACTGTAATATTACATAATAGAAACACGAGTGTGGGAAGTAAAGCCACTGCTCTCTATGTATACTACATACAATGTATTTACAAAAAATATCCAAAATGTATAGCCTAATATTCATTTTACGAAACAAATCACTGCATCTTAAATCATCTGAATTTTATCTGAAACAATATAAAACAATAAGTACATACTTGTCGCCATTTTATTACTAAATTGGTGTCACGGCCTCCCGTTGTTTCAACTAATAAACATCGCCCACACTGTTAATGTTAATCAATTGTTTATAATGAAAGCAAATATTTCCAACAAACATGTTACTATTTTATTATTATTTACTATTTTGAAAACACCATCGCGCAAAAAAGTATGTACAACTAAATGATTCTAAGTATTTTTTTCACATTCTCGGAAATTAAAAACCTCGCTATCGCACGGTTTTTAAAAATGTTTCCTCGATTCTGTAAAAACCACTTCCCAACCTCGTAGCGTAATAGACTATTACAGCATTCTCCCAGTTATATTATATGGATGCGAAACATGGTCTCTTACTTTAAGGGAAGAGAAAATATTACCAGTATTTGAAAATAAAGTTCTTAGGAATATTTTTGGACCAAAGAGAGATGAAAAGACAGGTGAATAGAGAAAACTACATAACAGTGAGCTACATGATATTTTATGGGAATCCAGATATAACAAGAAGAGTTAAGTCTCATAGAATCTGATGGGCAGGACATACGGATGACACGAATGAGGGATGAAGGAGCGGCATGAAAGCTCATTGTAAAAAAACAGAGGGAAAGCGCCCAGTAGGCAGGCCAAGAATTATGTCGGATAATAACATTAACCATGATTTGAGAGAAGTAGATTATACAGGGGATGATTGGAAAACATTAGCTAAAGATGTCAACTAGTGGCGTGTGGTTAGCATATCGCCTTCTACATATTCTTCGGCTTTCCCCCACTTATAGGTTTGCCGTCTTCAATTTCCATTTATCTCTATCATTCCAATCTCCCTCTTCCAAATTCCTATCATCCATTATAGTTCTGATGTAGGTTTTCCATTTCCATCTTGATCTGCCACGTCTATTTCCTACAGGGGTGACCATTGATATATATTTTTTGACCATCTTTCATTTTCCATTTTTTATACATGGCCATACAATTTAAGCGTTTGATTTTCAATCCTCTTAACAACAGATGTAGTGACATTCATTTCTCTCCAAAGGAATTAATTTCTTATTTTATCCTGTCTTGTTTTTTTGGAGGCTTCTTCTAAAATAATCAAATTCAACTGTTCTAATTTTATTCTTTTGTACTTCTGTCAAAGACCAAGTTTCACTTCCATATGACAAAATATTCTATATCATGCTCTTACAAATTTTCATTTTAGTTTCCTTTATAATATTTTTGTTGCAAATTATTCCATGTAATGTCTCAGTTGCATTTTTTTGACATTGCAATTTTAGTCTGTACATCTCTCTCACAGGTACCTAAACTTATAATTATTGACCGAAGATATTAAAAAAAAAATCACATTTTTTTTTTTATTTTCCCTGTTTCGAGTATGAGGTCATCCACATCCTTTCCCAAACACATATATTCTGTTTTCAGTAAATTTATTCAGTCCCCATTTTGTATATTCTTACATTAGTTTATTTATCATATATTTCATATCATCTTCATCCCCTGCAACAATTATTTGGTCACCTGCAAACAACAATGAATGCAGTACTTTTGCTCCTATAGGAATACCCATTTCAGAACATTTTTTTATACCATAAGTTTAGAGCCTGGTCTAAATAAATGTTAAATGAGACATATAGTAGACAATTAATGTAAAATTTCGATGGACGAAGGTCAGTTAAATTTTGCATAGATGGCTTTTATTCAGGCTTGTTGTTATTTCGCCAGTCTGAAAATCTTTAGACTCCGTACTTTTAGCTTAAAGTCTCTCGCGGCGAACTTGTCTCATAGATTTTTTATCTTAAATATCCATCAACAGATATATATTCTTTTATTGTAAATTATTTCCTAAACCTGGATTATATCGATTTTAAACATATAGTTCAAAATCGAGTTCAGAAATCTCGTAAACAGAATAGAAAAAGTAAAAGCAAATCGCCGAAACAATACTTATTAGATTTACAATATGGCAACTGGGCATAACAGTTGACATATTGAAAAGAAAATGTTCAGTTACTAAATGCTGTGTTAAGATTTTCAATCATTCTGTAAGGAAAACACATTAAATGTGCGAAATAGACAAATAAGTCAATATATTATGTAATTTTTATTTCTCATAATATAATAATATCTACTTTGATGACTAATACTGATAGGTCTGTGTACGAGAAATCTAAACTAGCAGGATGATCGTGTACCTATGTGATTTACATATGCGAATGTGAGGTCAGCAGCCGGCTGGTAGACTAAGGGCCTTCTAGGATTTCGCGCCATAGAGTTTTAATTATTTTCTGTATCTTTATATTATCCACAATACATTTAATCATGAATTTAAAATTTTACCACTGTTCTTAAATAATCGCCCTATTCCGACGACCTTACATTTGAATATTATCCCTGTTTTTTAATTTTACTATCTTCATTTGAATTAAGCAATACTGCGAACTACTTTAAAAATATATTATCTATAAGAAAGTAGTAAGATGCGTGATAGGAAAAGCGAATTGTTGTTTTTAAATCAGCATATCATAATTAGCAATTTCTGAATGTTATTACTTAACAATAATTATACGGACTCTCAACAGCACGTACCACCTGCTGTTCGTGCGATCCATATTGTAAATAACATTGTATGTATCTTACTTTTAGTCTAATAAAGTCCCTACTACTACTCTAGCTGAGATGGAAAATATTACAAATATTTGAAAATGAAATACTTAGGAAAATGTTTAGACTAAATAGAGACGAACAGACAGGTGAATCCGTAAACCTACTAAATG
Organism: Diploptera punctata; assembly: GCA_030220185.1. Taxonomy (NCBI): domain Eukaryota; kingdom Metazoa; phylum Arthropoda; class Insecta; order Blattodea; family Blaberidae; genus Diploptera; species Diploptera punctata. The sequence goes on from JASPKZ010000009.1 coordinate 2,389,652, forward strand.
ATTTTCTAGGAAACAAGAAGTAACAAAAACTGTTAAATATACAGCGATGGACTGGGGATGTATTGCTAATACATAATGTAAAATGGTATAGTTAAGTATTATTATTATTATTATTATTATTATTATTATTATTATTAGTAGTAGTAGTAGTAGTAGTAGTAGTAGTAGTAGTAGTAGTAGTAGTTATTACAATTAAACATAGGCTCAATTCTGAAAATGCGTGTTATTACACGCTTTATATTAGCTTGACCTGTATCTATCTATGTAATGGAATATTTCAACGCGATTTTCACCCACTTAAAATCATCGGATCGACTTGAAACTTTGTATACTTGTAGAGGACCCGTGACAATGCAATAATTTCATATTTATTTTCTAAAATCCGGCCATAATCATCAGAAAATAAAACAAAGTTTTTTTTTGTATCAATGTAACGGAATCTTTCAACGCGATTTTCACCCACTTAGAAACATTGGATCGACTTGAAACTTTGTATACTTGTAGAGGACCCGTGACAATACAATAATTTCATATTTATTTTCTAAACTCCTGGCCATAATCATCAGAAAATCAAAAAACGTGTTTTTGTATCAATGTAACGGAATCGTTCAACGCGATTTTCACCCACTTAGAAATATTGGATCGACTTGAAACTTTGTATACGTGTAGAGGACCCGTGACAATACAATAATTTCATATTTTGTTTCTAAAATCCTGGCCAGAATCATCCGAAAATTAAAAAAATTAAAACTGGTATAATAGGTTGCGGACTTGTCGAGTTTTTAGTCAATCGTTGTAAGAGCTCAGTTGGTAGAGCAGTGAACTCTTAGTGATATATAATTTCAGTAATCCATACGTCGCTGGTTCGAATCCGGCTGGGAGGGATTTTTCATAGAAGAATATTACTTTTAGCTCATACTACATTAGTATCGAATTTAAAGATATTTACATTTTTATCTTATTTTGTAAAATATTAAAACTAAAAAATAAAAAATAAATAATAGTTTTAAAAAACTAAAAGAACACGCTTTATTAGAAAACTAAAAAATGAAAAATAATTTTAATTTCTAATAGGTACGCTTGGTATAAAATAAAGTGGTCAACAAAAAATCATCTCCAACACATATAGAATAAAATTAGAGTTATCATCAAAAAGAAAATAATTTTACCATCAAAAGCGTGGGGCGTTTTTTTATGATTTTTACATTTTCTTCTTAGAGAGCTTACTTTTACCAATATCTGTTTATTAGCAAATATATTAATTGATATAGAGCATCCCACGCTTTTGATGGTAAAATTATTTACTTTTTGATGATAACTCTAATTTTATTCTCTATGTGTTGGAGATGATTTTTTTGTTGACCACTTTATTTTATACCAAGCGTATTAGAAATTAAAATTATTTTGCAATACAGAGACTCTTGACGTCCCACCTCCTTTCAAAAAATGTTAAACTGAAAATATATAGAACTATTATTCTACCAGTTATATGGGATTCGAAACATGGACTCTTACTTTAAGGGAGGAAAGGAGATTACAAGTATTTGAGAATAAAGTTCTTAGGAACATTTTTGGACCAAAGACAGATGAACAGACAGGTGAATGGAGGAGTCTTACCTAACAATGAACTACATGATCTTTATAGGAAGCCAGATATAATAAGAACAGTTAAGTCTCGTAGACTGCGATGGGCAAGACATGTGGCATGAATGGGGAATGAAATACATGCATGGAAGGCTTCTTGTAGGAAAACAAGAAGGAAAACGCCCAGTTGGTAGACCAAGAATCAGGTGGGAGAGTTAACATTAACTATGATTTGACGGAAGTAGATTATACAAGGGATGATTGGAAAAAATTAGCTCAGGATATGGATTTATGGGAGAGCTTATGTACGCGCGGCCATGAACCTACGAGTTCGATAATGCCAGTGAGTTAATTAGTTAGCTAGAGATTTTGCCGTAAGGTTTCGTAGGGTTCTTAGTGATTTGGATATCGGAGATATGAACTGCATTCAGTTGGTTGAAAAACAAGGAAGATTCAGCGAATGTTAGTTACCTACACAGTAATTTAATTTTTTAACCAGTGAACTGAAAAATATGCCTGAACTAAAATTCAAAACAGCGCTTAGAATATTTGAAGCAAGGGATATTTAGAGGGATGGGATAATAATTCTTGCCAGGGTGGTAAAAGCTTCTCTCGCATAATAAATGATATGCATAGCCAGTGAATAGCAGCATATTTGCGGATGACTAGTAATCTGAACTCCCCGGTGGTTTAGATCGCCCAGCTTCACCAACTTCATCTTCTGACGATGGCGAGCCAAGATAAGTAAGGCTTCAGAAACTTTGGGGTTAAATGTGCAAGGGTATGTGGGGGAGGGGATGGAAATGGGCAGTGCCCATATAGCCTCGGCACGAATAGTCTTAAACGACTCGTGGAATAATGTACCGCTGCATAATTTCTCTAATGTGTCAGCAGTGACATCCATAATAAAACCTTATTATAACACGCTGCTTGCTCCTTCTTTCTTCAGTTCAACGTAGCTTTTCTGTTAGAATGTTTTCAAATTTTCTAATACTCTTTCAAGTTTAACTCACTGGCACGATAAACTACAGTAGAAGGTTCATGGCCGCGAGGACATAAGCTCTCTCTCTCTCTCTCTCTCTCTCTCTCTCTCTCTCTCTCTCTCTCTCTCTCTCCTCTCTCTCTCTCTCTCTCTCTCTCTCTCTCTCTCTGTATATGTATATATATCCACCGCTGTGATCTCGAGATAGCGTGCTGCTTTGTCACGCAGCGGGCCCGGGTTCGATTCCCGGTCGGAACTGGCTCCTGGGTGAGTTTTTCGGAGTTTTTCCTCACCTCTAAGACAAATCTCAGGAAGCTTAGGGCCCAAAGGTTCCCGAAAATCATCTGGACATTACCATCATCATCCTGCACCAGTGTAGAAAGCAACGCGAAGCTACCACACATATAATTCCCTAGTAAAGCTGCAAAGCATGGCATGAAAATGCTATGATTGCCAGCGAAAGACCTGCCCTCGGGCACAATTAATATATATATATATATATATATATATATATATATATGTTATAATTAAATGTTTAACATTGAGCAATGCAAGCTTAATATGGTATGATAAGAAAAATAAATGCCTGGACGGGATTCGAACCCGGATCTCTGAGTCTGTACCTCAACGAGATATCCATTACACTACCAGGCGAATCCAATTCAAACACTTATTTTTCTTATATATGTATTATATTCTCAAGTATTACTAGATGTCGCGAGTATAAGAAAAATAAGTGTTTGAATTGGATTCGCCTGGTAGTGTAATGGATATCACGTTGAGGTACAGACTCAGAGATCCGGGTTCGAATCCCGTCCAGGCATTTATTTTTCTTATCATACCATATATATATATATATATATATATATATATATATAGTCCCGCTCAGTAGCCGAGTGGTTAAGACACGAGGCGTTGACGCAGAGCTACAGGACTTTAGCTGGTTCGAGTCTCCATGGGGGAAAAATGTTCTCATGGAATTTCGGTCAGTATGGGGCCGGTTGCTCGCATCCTGAGAATTTGGGTAGCTACAAAAAGTAGCGGATCCAGGTTGAAAAAAACAAAACGGCTAGTGTTCTCGGCATATACTCGTATACAAGCAGGATGATCTTCTACCTCTGTGATTAACACATACAGATGTGAGGCCAGAAGGCTGCTGGTAAGCCAAGGACCTTCTAGGCCTCGCGCGCCATGGATTTTAGTTTATATATCCTTATGTTCTATGCAGGGGAATGTTAAGTGTTTAATTACTATGTTACTATGGTACTTAAACTATGACTTGAGTGCAATAAATTAAAGCGAGATGCTAAATAGTTAGTGCTAGTGTAAGCTGAGATAAGACTCCTTGCAATGTAAAATAGTATGTATTTCCAGAGTTGAGCCTTTGTTTAATTTCTCTGCACCTCATTACCAAGAACTTTAGTTCTCAAACAAGAATGATATTTGGAGGATGGATATAAGTGTGTGTGTATATATATATATATATATATATATATATATATATATATATACACCATGTCCCATTCAAACTTCCCATATTTTAATTAATCATAACTCTCAGAGTATGCGGAATTATGAAATGAGGTTGGTATTAAAAGAAGAAAAAAACTCAAAGAATTTTTTGTTTTCATTGTTGCAGTTAATTCATCTGTCGCATGTTGGACAATAATGACATAAAACAAAATGGCGAGCACAAACTGTTTTGTGGTATGCACAGACGAAGTGAATATTTACAGTGCAAAGAAATTACCGGAGAGAATATGGAGGAAATACACCTGATGGGAAGACCATTAAGGCATGGCTTGAGAAGTTTCTGACAACTACAAGCGTTAAAAAAGAATCAGGAGGTGCTCGTACACGTGTTTCAGAAGAAAAGATTGAAGAAATGGTGCACATATAAAGGTGTTTTAATGCGTGGCATTGAGAATTTTTTGAGTTAATACCGAGCTCATTTCATAATTCCGCATACTTTGTTAGTTATGATTAATTAAAATGTGGGAGGTTTGAATGGGACATCCTGTATGTATGTGTGTGTGTGTGTGTGTGTGTGTATGTGAGTACATGTATATTACATCTGTATCTAATTGAACATATGATTAGTTGTTTATTCTTTTAATTTTTTGTAATCTATCAAGAACTCATATCAACACAGTCCAAAGGACATGCAACACGTCTAACTCATTAAAAACACATTACTCTGTAATAAACTTCGAAAACCATGGGTTTTTGATTCTTTATTAAAAGAAACACTCGGTCAACAAATTCTTAACAATCTGTGAAAGTTTGTCTGTAAATTAATGTCCCACCCTGTACTCGTTGGCAATATCGAACCGACAGGTTCATGGCTGCTAGATCCTTTGGTATCTGTTGTTATATCTTCGTTTTTCTTTTTATCGGTTCTTTGATATCCTACCATTGCTCTCAACATCATTTCTGCAGCCTCTATTTGTTTACTATCTGCCTTTGTTAATGTCCAGGTTTCACATCCATAGATAAGAGATGGAACTGCCAATACTTTGTAAAACTTCAAAATCGTTTCTTTTCTAGTCTTATTCAATAAAGTGCGTTTAATTGTGCCACATAGATAATTGAATCGTATTTTAGTTTGCTTATCTAAATTTCTGTAATTACCTAAATAACATCCCAAATAATTAAAATTCTGAACATTGTTTATCACTAATTTTGGTCTTATTGTACATTTTCGTTTCAGAGCTAATATTTTTGTTTTAGATGTAGATATTCTTAAATCGTATTTTAGAGAAATATTATTATATAGTATAAAGGAATTGTCCACCGCTGTAGTCTCGAGGTAGCGTGCTGCCTTGTCACGCAGCGGGCGCGGGTTCGATCCCCGGTAGGGCAGTTTTTCTGGGTGAGGTTTTTATCGGGGTTTTTCCTCACCTGTAAGGCAAATGTCAGGAAAACTTTCAGGTCCAAACGGTCCCCGAAATCATATGGCCATCATCATCATCCTTATCATCTCATCATCATCATCTCATCATCCTTCACCGGTGTGGAAAGCAACGGAAAGCCACCACACCTACACAATTCCCTAGTAAAGCTGCGAGCATAGCATGAAAATGCTATGATTGCAGTGAAGGACCTGCCTTCGGGCAGAATTACTATGAATTGATAAAGAAATTGTTGTAAAGCATTTTCTGATGTTTTGATTATTACTTGATCGTCTGCAAAAAGCAGAGTTGTCAATACACTATTGATATTAATTTGTTCTTGCCTTTCATTTATGACATGGTCCAAGTATAAATTAAATAATACTGATGACAACGGACACCCTTGTCTTACTCCATGGTTTATTTATATTTTTTGCTTACTATTTAGTAAAGATAGGTTCGGTATTTTTAACGCCCAACTCGGAAAATATACTATTGGTTAATTTTGTTACCCATTTAAACTTTATGGAATGAATGTCATAATAATTTACTCTACAGTGATAATATAGTCGGTTATGGTGTTCCTGGTTCAACACATATCAGGCATTCACACACATGACTCATGACGTCATTTATTTGGGCTGGGCCAAAGACCTCGAGTAGCTAAAAATCTCCCTTTGACTCTGTTCTGTCCAAAGTTACCACACTGAGGTTCGGAACCGTGTGGAAGTACGTGAGTGTGCTCCCCATTAAATTACCATAACCATATGTTTTTAACACCTATGGTTTGCTAAACCAGACTATTTTTTACCTAAAATGAGATGAGATGAAAGGTGATATACTTACTTACTTAATACTTAATACAGGTTTTCCACTAACAGCAGTTTGTTCTTGATTCCTGCTTTCCAGAGACTCATATCTTCCCATTGACCATCTTCCATACCCCTCTTTATCATGGCATCATATATTCCCTCATACCATGCTCTTCTACTTCTCTCCCTCTTCCTTCTGCCTGGTACCATCCAATCCAACACTTGTTTAGGTCACTGGTCTTCCGACATCCGTTGTACATGTCCATACCACTGTAGAGCTCTCTTTGTTATCATATCGATAACAGTTTCTTGTGCATCCATTTCCTGTCTGATATATGTATTTGGAATATATTGTAGCCGATATTTTCATACTTCTCCGCAATTCATCCATTTCTGTCGCCAAGATTCTTTTCTGCATCCCGAAAGCTGATATGATATGAATTAATTAATGGAGATGAAATGACATGATAGGGGAGGGGAGATGAATGGAGAGTGTTGATGGGATGAAATTTGGGAAACTGAAGAACTCCGAGAAAATCCCGAGAAATACCGGTGTGGCCCACCATCAATACCGGTCCGGAACCGCCAGGATTCGAACCTGAGATCTCAGTTGGAGAAGCCGCTCGCGCTAGCCATGCGATCACCGAGACGGAAATTTGATGTTAATATGCATTTTATTCTCTTATATATTCATGTTTGTTTTATCTCTTTAACGCTTTTTTAGGTTTTATTCATTGGATCATGAAAACATAATTATTTATCCAACACTGCTTCTGTTTAATCATGCCTGAATTTAAAGGTTCATTATAGAAAACTAGCTTCATCTCAGTTATATGCAATAATCTATCTACAGTCTCTCAATATAATAAAAGAAAACTCTGTACCGAGAGAAGCGTGTGTCAACATGTATTACCTTTTAAGGAAGGGTATATTTTCTTCCTCTTCGCCCAAAACTCAATAACATAATTTCTAACAAAACATAAACAATAAATAAGTACGAAAATAAAGGCGTATATAAACTAAAATGCAATAGTTGTGAAAAATTCCGCATAGGCAAAACAATAAGAAAGTTTAACACACGATATTCTGAACATTTAAAAAAATGATTGGAAAGGATTAGCTCAGGAAAGTGATGTATGGAGAGCTTATGTCCGCGCGGCCATGAACCTACGGGTTCGATAGTGCCAGTGAGTAAGTAAGTAAGTATACTGAAGAAGAATCAAGTTTTGCCAAACATATACTAGAAACAGGTCATCAATTAGAAAAAATCGATAACTCTATGTCAATACTTACACAGAAAATACAATAATAACATAATCAGCATGCTTGTGGACATAGAGATTCTAAAAGAAGCAAGGAGTAAAGAACTACTCAACGAGAACATAACCGCAGACATAAATCCATTATACAACCTATATAACACCATCAGTTCCTGTTAAAACGCAGAAGATGAAACATTGTTTTCGAAAGGCCTATAAAATCACTAACAGAAACAACTCACTAATACTACTTTTTAAGAATTAATAATGCGTTTTTGCATTATTTAATAAAAATAGACTTAGGATTTGTTAATATATTTACCTAATGCCTTGTATAAAAAGCGTAGATTAATTCATTGTAGTTTATTACTTCCTTTGTATTTTTTTCTTTTCTTTTTATGTATAGTAGATTCGAGCTGTTATTCCCTTTTTTATTCATTGTATCATTAATTTAATTTTAATTGTATTTAGTTTCATTCTATTATTAGACATTAATTTCATTATTATTCAATATGACAGATAATTAATTGTTCAATGACTATTATTGTAACTTTTTTTTGTATTCATATGTAACATATGTTTGTCCTGTTTAATATGACTATTATTGTAATTTTTTTGTATTCATGTGTAACATATGTTTGTCCTGTTTAATATGACTATTATTGTATTTTTTTGTATTCATTTGTAACATATGCTTGTTCTGGTGAGTGGAAGAGAAGGCCACATGGCCTTAACTCCACCAGGCTAAATATATCTATTCTATTAGAATAACTTGAAGTTTAATAACTTAGTTGAGGACGACTGACTTACCAGGTAAAAAATTATTAATTAACATCTTATTACCTAACCTCAACGGTGCTTTAATATGAATTTAAAAAGTATTGATTTCTTCTTTCTTATCCCGAGGTCTTTAATCCACGTTCATTAGGTTATGCTATTTCAGCTAGTATGTCACTTTAGGTCTAGGTATGTGTGGTCTGGAGTCAGGACTTTAGGCCTATATGTCAGCATGTAATCTGGTGTGGCTGGTTTTGTGTTGCGATTTCTACATATTGGAAACAGCTTCTGTGATGCTACTATCTCCCATATGTTTAGTGTGCTCAATTTTTGATCTTGTGTACAGGCTTACCTACGGTTTTAGTTGAAACTTTTATGATCCATAACTAATTAACTCACTGGCACTATCGAACCCGTAGGTTCATGGCCGCGCGGACATAAGCTCTCCATATATCCCTATCCTGAGCCAATGTTTTCCAATCATCCCCATAATCTACTTCCCTCAAATCATAGTTAATGTTATTCTCCCACCTCATTCTTGGTCTACCATTTAGATGTTTTCCCTCTGGTTTTCCTACAAAAAGCTTCCATGCACGTATTTCATTCCTCATTCGTGCCACTTGTCCTGCCCATCGCAGTCTACGAGACTTAACTTTTCTCAATATATCTGGCTTCTTATACAGACCATATAGTTCACTGTTATGTAGTCTTCTCCATTCACCTGTCTGTTCATCTCTCTTTGGTCGAAACATTTTCCTAATAACTTTATTTTCAAATACTAAATACTCGTAATCTCCTTTCCTCCCTTAAAGTTAAAGTCCATGTTACTTTTATGATCCATAAAATGTTTAATTTTATATATTCATTTTTGTACAATTTGGCTTACTCCGTTATCTTTTGGACCACAGTTTCCTCTCTGATACACGTATACATTAAAATTATTTTAATGATAAAGGCAATTATTTATCCATAGAAGTTTTAAAAGAAGCTATATTAAAGTTTTCATTTCTCCCTTTAATTTATTCAGATGTTTTAAACATTTGTGTTTTATTAAATTAATAGTAAATAAATAATTATTATTTATTATATTATATGTCACTATCAAGCTCGAGGATTCGTGGCCCCGCGGACATAAGCTCTCCATACATCCCTCTCCTAAGCTAATGCTTCCATCAAATCACGGTTAATTTTACTCTCCTACCAAATTCTTGGCCTAAACAATGAGTTTTCCATGGCCCTCTTGCATTCTCCATTCGTGCCACATGTCCTGCCCATCCACATGTCCTCCCCATCGCAGTGTGCGTGACTTAACTGTTCTTGTTAACGTGGATTATCATAAGTAATGCCACGAGTGATTTCCAAATTATCGATAAATTCACGACTCACGAAGTGAGGAGTGAATTTATCTAGAGAATTTGGAAATCAAGAGTGGCATTTGTTAGGACTATTTAACGAATAAAATAAAGCTGTTTACTCACAAATCATTATTTAACTACAGTTATTTAAAAATATTTTTATATTTAAAGTAAACGGTGATGTTTGAAAACTAATGAGAAACGATAGGTAGCCTACGCTTCTACTGCTTCTTTTGTTTATCACTGCAACCAGATCATACTATTTATTGCCAAAGGAACGCAATATTGTAAGAATGCTCTCTAGTGGAGAAAAAATGAAACACATCAATCTGTATATTAATTCATTTTTGATGTCGTATACATTTAAGAAAGTGCAAACAGTGGTTTCTTTTTTTGGTGGTATAATCAATTGCTACAAATGTTGACATGTAAGCACTATTATATACAATCTGGTAGCCGTATTTGTTATAGGCTCAGTCACTGCAAAATAACGGTCAGACCTGTTCAGAATATTAAAAAGGAGGAGCTTTGCTTAATATATGATAATCCTAACGTTGATAATTATTTCGTGAAACACGTCTCTGATTGGTTGTAATACAGAAATCATTGAAACGTGATTGGTCATTGACTCCCATTTGGGGCATGAGTTAAATAGTCATAAAAATCATGTAGCTCACTGTTACGTAGTCATTTCCATTCACCAGTCTGTTCGTCTCTCTTTGATCTAAACATTTTTCCGAGAAAAGTGTTCTAAAATACTCGTAATATTTTCTCCTCCCTTAAAGTAAGGGTCCATTTTTCGCACTCATATATAAAATAACTGGGAGATATAACAGTTTATACACATTTTCAGTTCAATAGTTTTTTGAGGGGACTTGGGATGGCAAAAGTCCCTGTAATGCATAAAAGAATTTCCGGAATTGATCCTATGTTTAATTTATTTTTCTACCTCATTCCTGTTTGCAAATATTGTTCCTAGGTGTTAGAATTCAGCCACTTCTTTAAAATTTCCCTCATTTCTCATACACTTTCCATTTCCATTATATAATGATTTTCTGTCTGTTAACATATATTAAGTTTTATGTTTATTTCCAGTCCCAATTTCTTAGTATCTCTTCGCCGTCGCCTAATAACGCTAATTCATGAGAATATTACATTATCTATTCTATATTACACTATTATTGTCCACTGCTGTGGTCTCGATGTAGCGTGCTGCCTTGTCACGCAGCGGGCCCGGGTTCAATCCCCGGTCGGGGCAGTTTTTCTGGGTGAGGTTTTTATCGGGGTTTTTCCTCACCTGTAAGACAAATGTCAGGAAAACTTTAGGGCCCAAACGGTCCCCGAAATCATATGACCATCATCATCACTCTTATTATCTTCGCCATCATCCTTCACCTGTGTGGAAAGCAACGGGAAGCTACCACACCTACAATTCCCAATTCCCTAGTAAAGCTGCAAGGATAGCATGAAAATGCTATGATTGCAGTGTAGGACCCGCCTTCGGGCAGAATTACTATGGATGGATACTATTATTACGAGCATATTATTATTATTTTGAACAATTATTTAACGACTCTTCATCAATTTGGATATTAACATCAAAATTCAAATCAGGGTGTTAAAAGCCCGAAATATATTTATCAGAGGCCTCGTATTTCAGATATAAGGTTATTTTACGTAAATCGTTTATAAAGGACTATTGAATTTATTCTTGTAAATCTTACAAGTAAGTAAAAAAATATGTAATAGTATTTTTATTACAATTCACTTCTCTGCCAATGAGAACAGTAAGAGGAGTAAAACTGCAGCTAATAACAAATAAAATAGTTTATTGTTTTATGTTTCTCACTGGATTGGAATTCTCTTTCGAACCAACATAACGTCTGGTCATTGCTCCCTGCTAAACACGCCATTAGCGTCAACCTTCTGCTTTGTTCAAAATAATCGTATGATTCAAACAATTTGCCGGAATTTTAATATACGTAAGAATGATATAATAACTTTATGAAACTCAGCATTTGTAGATATTAATATGAACCAATATATCGGATGGTATTTCTAAATAAAAACATTTATTTTATCCAGTTTCTCAATTTATAATAATATCATTACTAACATATTCTTTTAAATACAGTAAAACCTGTCTATGAAGGACCTTAAATATATTCCCGTCTTGGCAGTTTTCCTTCTTATAAAGGGTTCCCAAATCACAAGCTTGAATTTTCTCACGCTGTGTAAGGATTATATATGCACGCTTTAAAGACATAACGTATTGACTGAAATTCAGACAAAATAGTGTATGGAACACAGCTCAGTTTGCACGGCAATACAAAACAATTGTATTACACAAAAGCGAGAAGGAACTCAACTACAGGAAGACTGAAGAGTTTCCCAACTCCCTCGCAGGTAACGTAAGCAGGCAAGGAAAAGCGAGCGATTCCCCGCTTTCACATACAAGCAAGGGAACCCCTGCAATACAATGGCAACACAAGAAGGTAAACCGATATAATGCAGAAAGCGTCATATGCAGAATTTTAACATGTGGACATTAATACTGTAATTAGAACGTGCTTAAGAATAATTTTCCGTGTTACTGAGGTAAAAATTAACTATTGGTACTTTAAAAACCATTCCGTTTCCGCGTTATGGAGGTTTCCAGCTTATACAGGATGATTTTACATATAAAATCGTTCCGTTCTGGATATTTTTTTCCGTCTCTACAGGTTTCCCTCTTATAGAGGTTCCGGCTAAGACAGGTTTTACTCTACTATAATATTTCCATCATAATGGCTTTTCCCGAAAGCTAATGTCTCAATATATTTTACAAGAGAGTCATTTCTGAAAAAGCAACTGTTAACCATTGCATGCCGGAACCTACCTTTAAAGTCCATCCAGAGAAGTGTTGTGATGTACCAAGACCGTGTCCAAAAAACTATTTGCCTTTTTAACTGCAGGGCACTAAAATCCAGCGTCAAATCTCTCATTTAAACTATAAGGAAGTAGTACAACTCGTAAATTGGTAAATTAGATAACCCTCACTACCTGTTGTCCGCGCCTCAGCCCGTCTCACTCCAGTCCCCATTTAATTCATCTGCCTCAAATCATGATTAATATTATTCTCCAATCCCATTTTTGGTTTGCCTAGTAGGCGCTTTCCCCTGGTCTTCCTACAATAAGTTCCATGCTCCTCTTCCATTCCTCATTTGTGCCACATATTCAACCCATCGCTGTCTACCAAATTTAATTGTTTTTATTACATCATTTTCATAACTCACACTTATCTATTTTTTCTATTCAGTTGTTTGGTCCAAAAATTGTCTTCAAACTAAATTATCAAATAATAATTTCTTTTTTAAAGTAAGTTCTCTTTTAAAATAATTGACCGCGATTAACATATATGTAATATAACTGAAAGAATCATATTTTATATATTTTTAGATTTGCATATTTTAGAGACGTTGGGATGACATAGATTCCCTGCAATGTATAATACCACGAGTTTTCAGAGTAGAGCTTATGTTTAATTTACTTCTGCACTTCTCCCAGTTTATAATTAATTTTCCTAGATTATATATATATTTTTTTAATAGGAAATGTGCACTCAGGTGAGCATTAGGGACAGCACACACACCCAGACCCAAAGTGGAGATTTTTTAAAATCCCACCCCGCCGGGAAACGAACCCGGGTCGCCGGAATGGAAGGTAGGGACTCTACCGACTACGCCACGGCGACGGACTTTTCCTGATATTTGAACTCTGCTATCTCTTTAAAATTCCCTGCATTTCTTGTAAATCAATTCATATTAAATATTATATTTGTACATGTAACCATATTTTTAGTTTTATTGATTTTTTTTTCAAATTATTACTGCCATTGATTAATACTTGTTGTAAATTTCATTTATACCAACAAAATGTTTACCTGAACCTCGTCATAAATTGTTAGTAAGTCTTATTTTATTCTCTAGAGTTCTAGCATTGATTGCATTTTCTAATTGAAAATACAGTAGTTTATCCATCAAATAAATTATAAACAATGAAGGGTACAACGTGCAAGGAATATTCCACGAAACGAGCATTCCAGACCAACTGTTGTCAACTTTTACTGGTACCTGATAATACTTTCGTTTGAAAATTCTAGGAATACAGTAGGCGATACTTAACGGCAGAGTAAACATTAATAGCTCTAATCACGAAACTCTGAATAAATAGGTTTTACTGGCTTCAGGGCTGTCCTCGGTAAAGAAGGGATGACCAGTATTTTATGCAGTCAAGTATTAATGTGCATTAATCATTAAAATTATTTTAATAATTACTTGTTTTTCAACAAATGAGTCTCAATCAAAGCTAATTACACACTGTCCCATTACAAATTTAATAATACCTATTTTTATATAATCATATCCGTGAGAAATGGACTATTATCATAAATAATGAAACTATATTAGACATTTTTGAAACACAGAATTCAATAAATTATAAGCTGTTCGTGATACAATCATTTTACAATGGCAAATATTGTAAATTAAGAGATATGTTTTATATATGTTTATTTCGGTATTTACTTGTTGTCCCTCCAATATTATCGAATTCAGAAGGAATGAAGCTTTTGAGGTTGTACTCGTGAAAAGTAAGGTCAAGATAATTAATTAGCAAAATCGGACATTTTGGTGTAGGAGTTCACCTGAAACTAAACATTAAAACATTACTCTAGCGGTCGCAATTATTTGTGTGTCGCAACGAACCCCAGTATGTGCTATTGAAATAAGACGAGGAAAGTATTTTCCCAACATGAGCGATATCCGTCAATTAGCTGTATCTAGAAAGACAAAAATACTCATGTATAAAGTTCTCCTTAGACCAGTGTTAACATATGCATCAGAAACTTGGACGATGTTGAAATCTGATGAGGAATTATTAGGGTGTTTTAAAGGAAGATACTCAGATCCATCGTTGGTGCCGTGAAAGAAAATAATGTATGGAGAAAGAGACACAATGGAGAATTGTATAAATTCTATAATCAACCAGATATTCTGAATTTTGTTAAAATTAATAGATTGGTCTGGGCTGGACACCTTATTAGTATGGACAGTAAAAGGATTTCCAAAATAATTTACAACGAACAACGTTATTTGGCCAGAAAAGTTGAATGACCTAAATTAAGATGGGAGGATGATATAATTCAAGAGATTTAAGATTTTAAAAATAAAAAAAACTGGAAGAATGAAGCTCAGAACAGGGAAGTCTGGCATAAGCTTCTGAAGGCGGCCAAGGCCCACATGGGGCTGTCGAGCCATTAATGATGATGATAAGTGGAGGTTTACCTGAAACACGGAATTAAAAACTCGCTATAACAACCGCCTTGTTTGGGTTATCGCTGTGTACATCACACAGTTTTATTATCCCTTAAATTGGCAATGTATAAATAATATAGGATATATTAGTTTAATTTATTTAATATTATTATTAAAGTATTGGAAAAATGACTTAGTAGATTATAATTAAATTTGTGTAAAATTATACAATACCATGTAATAGGTATTAACACTACAGACTCAAGGTTATGCATGGATTGTTTCACTGCAATCCGACACTTTTAAATAAGTTGGAATCAGAAAATTAGTTTCTCAAATTCAACAAAATAAATATATATTCTGCAAATCTGAAAAATCGAACAATGTTCTGGACTTGTTAAGGAAGTCGCTTTGTTTACTCAGTTCCTTCTTAATTAATTTTATTCTTAGAAAAAGTTCCAATGAATAATAATGTCAACGTAGCAGTTGTTCCTATGCTGCAGGTAACATTCCAACCGATAATCTTTTCAAGAATAACCAACTGTATTATGGGAATTCGGTTGTTTTGTCTTTTTTCACACATCCACGTAGGCAAGGGTGCTCTCATGCGGGAGTTACTTAACCAAGCTAGTTTAGTTATCGTTATTTCCCTGTAGATGTCAAACTAAATGGCACATAAAATATTACTTAGATGGGAAATGTCCATTAAATTTTGCTCAGGGGCTCTTAGTTTAGGCTTAAGTTTTTTTCGAGATCGAAAATATTCATACTCGGGACCCAAAATTTAAAGTCTTTCCCAATACCAAAGTACGTTTTTCTATTATTTGTCCAATAATCCAATTAGCCATTTTTGTATTCATAAAAGAGCAAAAAAAATTGAATTTTCCCTTCCTGAAAAAAAACTGGCACTCGATCAGCGACTCTCGCTGCCAGAAGCAAGAAATTTAACACCTAGACCACCAAGGCGATAATTCCATTGTAAACAGAGGTAAAAGGTAACCCATAATTAAATATATATATATATATATATATATATATATATATATATATAATTCTAATTACCTGAAATTACTTTAAAAATTATGTTATTATGTTATTTTATTATTATTATTATTATTATTATTATTATTATTATTATTATTATTATTATTATTATTATTATTATTATTATTATTATTATTAACTAGCTAATACCCGACGTGCGCCGTTACTCCTAAATAAATGTGTTTTTACCACCAGCCGTGCGCTGTTATACTTGCCCGGGAATCTGCTTATCCCGATCTTTTTGTCATCAATGAAAGACAAAAATGGTTATTATGAGTTATCCATAGAAGTTAAACATATGCTGTCGCGGACTTTTTTGTAGAGGTTTTTGATATGTTCAATACTGTGTACATTTTTTTTTTGGTGTATTTGTTATGGCTTAGGCAGCGTAAGCCATTTAAACGTCAAAAATAGGGACTTTATTTCACGTTTTTCACTACAAAGGGTGATTTTTAGGGTGAAGGGGTTGTGTATTACAACTCTCTTATAGCCTAGGTTCATCCCCGGAATCTCCTGAACATTTTTCAAAAAGCCCCATCTCAATCGGATGAACGGTATGGCAGAGCACGCTTGCCCCGCAATCTACTTATCCCGATCTTCTTGGTATCAATGAAAGATAAAAATGATTATTGTGAGTTATCCGTAAAATATAAACATACGCTGTCGCGAACTTTTTTTGTAGTTTTGTGAGATATTCAATTCTGTGTACATTAATTTGGTGTATTTGTTATGGTTTAGGCAGCATAAGCCATTTAAACTTCAAAATAGGGACTTTATTTCACGTTTTTCACTACAAAGAGTGATATTTAGGGGCGAAGGGGCTGAATATCACAACTCTCTTATAGCCTGTGTTCATCCCGGGAATCTCCTGAACATTTTGCAAAAAACCGCATCAAAATCGGATGAACGGTATGGCCGCGCATAGAATACAAACAAACACATAAACATTAATTTATATATATATATATATATATATATATATATATATATATATATATCGTAATGGTGATATCCTAAAATAAGTTATAATTTTTTTGCAGAACTGAAACGCGTTGAGTTAGTTTGAACGAGGTCTCATCTCAACTGAAGTAAACTGGAGACCCCTGTTTATAATCACATGTTGAGCTGACACAAACAGTTCACAGAAACTCACAGGACATTGCGTGACGGCCTGTAGTTTGTGACGTAATGGTTGTGTCTGCAGGGAATTTGCATGATTAAGGAATTCCACGCTCTAATCAATTATCACATGAAGATAAACAGCTAATCTCTCCTTTTAGTATCGCCATGAGGGCCTCAATTAATTCCATTGTCATCTACAGTATGTAACATGGCGGATGACAATGCAGAAAGATGTGAATTGTTTTACAAGTCCATTGCCTCAAAGCATGTCGCTTTCTCCTAAGAACGTATCTAAAATTATAATAGCTAATGTTATTTTTGGGTATCCAGCTTATTTCAATATCCGGAAAAAATTCTTGGCTAAACTTTACAACCTGTGACGCGACTTTTTTAATTCCTTCATAAACTCCTATCAAATTTTATCCTTAGGATTTCATTTTTCAAATTATTCCCCACAGTTTATAATGATTTTTACATTTTTTCTAACGATTATTTCAATATATTTTATCTATCATATTCAACTACATACGTAGCATGAAGACATGACAGCCATATTGATTTTAACGAATATTCTATGAAAAAAGACAAATATTTTAATAGAGTGAATTTCTAAAATATTTGTTTATTTATCTCGATTCAGTGTCCCCAGTGAACTAAGTTTGCTTAAAAGGACTTTGCAAAAAAAAAAATGAAAGTATTGTAAATTCATTTTATAATTGATGACAAATCAAATTATTGTACAAATTACAAGCACTTATTAGGAGTAATACATGATATCTTCTTCTTATTCTTCACCGTTTAGGCTATTTTACTAGCCTGTTCGGGCTCCAAATTGCTGCTGTGTCCATCTTTTCTTTGGTCTTCCTAGTTAATAGTTGTATGCTGCTTTTGGTATTAATCATCCTTGCTAAGTGTTCTTTCCAGTTTCTTTTGTATTTCACTATTGTTGTGTTTAACTCCTCTACTTTAAGTTGTTGTCTTATTTCTGTGTTGTGTTTCTTGTCTGTTTTTGACATCTTGTTGTTGGTCTGAGAAATTTTATTTGACCAGCTTGTATTCTGGCAGATTGTTGCGTTGTCACTGTCCATGTTTCGGATCCATACGTGATAATAGGAACTACCATTGTCTTGTATAATTTCATTATAGAGTATTTTCTGGCTTTATTAGTAATATATAACAAAATAATGATAATAGTAATCAGAGGTTTTATAAATTCTGACGCAATTCCTTACATTATTATTATTATTATTATTATTATTATTCCCTGCTAATCGCTTTGACGGTCATAATTAAAAAGTCGCAGCCCAATTGACTATAAATCGGATTCTATTGGCTATTTCTTTTGGGATGAACTTTTAACAATGTCACAAACATTATTAGCAGAGAAAAAAGCAGCTCACCGCCAATGCTGGCATTGATGCTGTAATAACTATAGTTATATCATAGACAGTATCGAATCCGGTAACTAATTAACTCATTGGTATTATCGAACCCGGAGGTTTATAGCCGCGCGGACGTAAATTCCACACATCTGTATACCGAGCTAATGTTTTCCAATTATTCAATTATTATTATTAATTATGAAAAGATGGACAGAACAACTGTGAGGCGGAACAGGCAATTTGCCTAGTCAGTGAAGTGTAGAAAATTATTATTATTATTATTATTATTATTATTATTATAGTTTATTTAAATACAATCTAAAAATTATTCAGTTTTAATCTTGAGTCATAAGTCGAAGAAGCTAGATTATTTCCTCTTAAAATGTATAAGTAACTAACTAACTCACTGGTACTTTCGAATCCGTACGTTCATGGCCGCGTGGACATAAACTCTCCATATATCCTTATCCGGAGCTTTTTTCATATCACTTCCTTGTAATCTATTTCCCTCAAATAATTGTTAATGTTATTTTCCCATTTCCTTCTAAAAAATCTTAAATAGGCCAGTCGTTGTTTTTTCATGAATTATTTCAAAATTTATAGCATTAAATTTTCTGATAATGCTGTAAATTTTAGAGTAATTTATGAAAAGTATTGATTGACCTGTTTAGAAATAATTTGATATTCTCCCACATTTTATTTGTATTCCCGTGTTTAATTAATGTTGTTATTTTAATGATTGTCTTTTATGTATTGACTTAGGCTTTCGCGGCCGAAATTGCTATGATGATCTTGAAGAAGATTTCCGGACTGTAGGCCGTGGTCTTGAGGCTTGAAGCTCCCCGACCCGACGTTTTGCCAGAGACTGCGTCTGGCGAAACATCGGGGAACTTCAAGCCTCAAGACCACGGCCTACAGCTCGGAAATCTTCTTCACGATTATCTTTTATGTTTATGATGCTAGAAAATAATCCTTTTTATTGGATTAGTTTTAAATATATGATTTTTGTAGTTACAAACTGTAAGTCGTAGAAGGCCACTCATATGCCATAAATTATTTTAGCAAAAAATGTAGATAATTTATTTGATGTAAGTGAAAACTTACTCGAACTCGGTAGAAATGGCGTTATAAATCAAGTGGAGCGGATGGAGCTGGTTGTGAATAAGGACTCCAGGAAGGAGGGAGGAGTGTGCCAGACACCGCTCTCCCAGGCAGACATCCAGTTCTTTATTTTGGAGTTATTCCAATTAGTTCAAAAGTTTCTTACTCTATTTTACTCTTGTAGGGTTGACAATTTAAAGAACAGTCTTATTTTTGTACTATTCAGTGTCGAACTGGCTCTAGAAGTAAAATATCTCTGTAAAATGTAAAAAAAAGTTATAATAATTATTATTATTGTTTATTATCATCATCACCATCGTTTAACTGTCATGGAACTAGTCTACTTGTTGGCCTATTCCGGATTCACAGCGGATTCGTTGTAATATTTTATTAAACGTCCTCCTAGTCCTTTTCCTGTTGGTTTATAATTTCTTTAATCTCCGATAATCAGTTCTTTTTTGTCATTCTGCCCTTATATTCTACCAAATTTGATTATTTTTCTAAATATGATCTATTTTCTGTTCTACTATTTCTGGGTTAATTATGTAATCTAATCGTATATAACCGGCAGTTTCTTTCGAATATTACAGTATTTTTACTTTTATTCATGAGGAACGTGTTTTAGTTATTCAAAAAGAGATAGAAAGAGCAATATTTTGTATAATGTATTCCGGTTTCATTTGGTGTTATCTAGGATTTGAAAATGTCGTTTATTTATTTATTTATTTAACGGTTAAGTATCATAGACTGAGAGGGCAGGACATGTGGAAAGAATGAGAAATGAAAGTGGCGCAAGAAAACTTCTAGTAGAATAGGAAAAGAAAAAGGGAAATCATCCAGTACGAAAGAGAGAACGAAATGGAAAAATATAATTAATTCCGATTTGATGGTGGTTATTTATACAGGAAATAATATTTGGAAAATAGTAACTCAGAATAAGGATTTTGGCCTTCGGAAATATAAGTCTTCACGGCCTTAATCCTCTGGGTTAGATAGTAACAGTGAGTTAGTTAATTAGAGTTCAGGTCAAGTAACATGTATAGCGTCATCAAAATAATATATATAATTCTAGTGTCTCCACCAGTCAATACAAGAATATTCTTGAGCACTATAAACAGGATTCAAAGTAAATACTAATTTTACTCTTCTTTAAATCTGAGGTAGGAAGATTATTTATACCATCTCAAAGATTATTTAATATTTTCACAGTTACCTACTAACAAGTATTCTGATCTCGAAGATTATTTAATGTTTTCACAGATACCTACTAACAAGTATTCTGATCTCGAAGATTATTTAATATTTTCACAGATACCTACTAACAAGTATCCTGATCTCGAAGATTATTTAATATTTTCACAGATACCTACTGACAAGTATTCTGATCTCGAAGATTATTTAATATTTTCACAGATACCTACTAACAAGTATTCTGATCTCGAAGATTATTTAATATTTTCACAGATACCTACTAACAAGTATCCTGATCTCGAAGATTATTTAATATTTTCACAGATACCTACTGACAAGTATTCTGATCTCGAAGATTATTTAATATTTTCACAGATACCTACTAACAAGTATTCTGATCTCGAAGATTATTTAATATTTTCACAGATACCTACTAACAAGTATTCTGATCTCGAATATTATTTAATATTTTCACAGAGAAGATTATTTAATATTTTCACAGATACCTACTAACAAGTATTCTGATCTCGAAGTCACAGATACCTACTAACACGTATTCTGATCTCGAAGATTATTTAATATTTTCACAGATACCTACTGACAAGTATTCTGATCTCGAAGATTATTTAATATTTTCACAGATACCTTCTAACAAGTATCCTGATCTCGAAGATTATTTAATATTTTCACAGATACCTACTGACAAGTATTCTGATCTCGAAGATTATTTAATATTTTCACAGATACCTACTAACAAGTATTCTGATCTCGAAGATTATTTAATATTTTCACAGATACCTACTAACAAGTATTCTGATCTCGAAGATTATTTAATATTTTCACAGATACCTACTAACAAGTATTCTGATCTCGAATATTATTTAATATTTTCACAGAGAAGATTATTTAATATTTTCACAGATACCTACTAACAAGTATTCTGATCTCGAAGTCACAGATACCTACTAACACATATTCTGATCTCGAAGATTATTTAATATTTTCACAGATACCTACTGACAAGTATTCTGATCTCGAAGATTATTTAATATTTTCACAGATACCTACTGACAAGTATTCTGATCTCGAAGATTATTTAATATTTTCACAGATACCTTCTAACAAGTATCCTGATCTCGAAGATTATTTAATATTTTCACAGATACCTACTGACAAGTATTCTGATCTCGAAGATTATTTAAT
Source organism: Diploptera punctata (assembly GCA_030220185.1). Taxonomy (NCBI): domain Eukaryota; kingdom Metazoa; phylum Arthropoda; class Insecta; order Blattodea; family Blaberidae; genus Diploptera; species Diploptera punctata. The sequence continues at coordinate 2,411,649 of JASPKZ010000009.1, forward strand.
ATTTTCAGATACCTACTAACAAGTATTCTGATCTCGAAGTCACAGATACCTACTAACACGTATTCTGATCTCGAAGATTATTTAATATTTTCACAGATACCTACTGACAAGTATTCTGATCTCGAAGATTATTTAATATTTTCACAGATACCTACTAACAAGTATTCTGATCTCGAAGATTATTTAATATTTTCACAGATACCTACTAACAAGTATTCTGAACTCGAAGATTATTTAATATTTTCACAGATACCTACTAACAAGTATTCTGTTCTCGAAGATTATTTAATATTTTCACAGATTCCTACTAACAAGTATTCTGATTTTTACAAAATCAATTTAGCAAATTCTGAAGGAGTAAAACTGCTGAGATTGTTCTTATGAAAATATTTTTAGAAACTGTTACAGATCTTCACCAATCCTATCTAGTAGACGCCGACAATATCATGATCAATATATATAACGCCCTAGAGACATCAATTTTTGTATCATCCAAACTTAACTTGGGATATAGCAATTAATTAAAAACACAAGACCCAGTTCGTTAACCAGCAAATTCGGATAATTGAAAGTAGGAGTTAACCTGTAACGAATTTTTAAAAATCGCTCTATTCCCGAAATAATCATAGGAATCTATGGAACTTTACTTATTATTCTAAATTAAAAATTGAGTCTAGGGACCGCCATATTTCGTTCGTCGCAATTTCTACCATACAATTTAATTAACCCTTAAATTGGTAATGTATCCTATGATATACGTTGGTCTCATTTATTTAATACATTTAATGAATTATTGGGAAAATGTATCAGAACAACTAAAATCAAACTTAAAAGTTAAAACATCTACTGTTACAATTGTTTGTCTCCACTCTACATACATCCTGAATAGGGTGTAATCGTTCTAAGAGCTCTTTTCTGTAGAATAAAAAGCTTTTTCGAACAATTAAGGTTGCCCTGCAACAAAATTCCTTACCTCAAATACCTGCAAATATGACTAAAATACACTGTTAATAAAGATTTCTTGTCTATACTTTGGGTGAGGGATGTCAACATAAATATACTTTTCTTAATTTGCTGACAATATGGTCATTATGGTATTGCCATCTTAAATAAGAGTCAAGGTAAACACCTGGAAACTGAATATTTGAATTAAAAATTTTATATAAATTAAATTTAATATCAACTGTTTTGCGTTTGAGACTAAATTTGTTAGTTTTATATCAATCTTGTATTATTAACTAACTGTTCCCAATATACATATGTTTAAAAATGTCATTATTTTCGCCATGTAATTAATGGTTAAATAGTCAGCGCATAAACATGTCTATATGCTTATGCATATTTACTGATAATTAAATGTAAACCATTAATAAAATTAACAAAACGAGATAATTGATACAGTAGACAACTCCTGGCGCGACAGGCCTACAAGGCCCTTAGCCTATCAGCCGGCTGCTGGCCTCACATCCACATGTGTTAATCCAGCCATTATTGGGGTGACATGTGGTCAGTATGTCGAGTCCCCCAGCCGTTATAGCTGATTTTCTCAACCTGGGCCGCTACTTATTGTACCTACCCAAATGCCTCACGATGCTGGGTGGGCACCGGTCCCATACTGGCCAAAATACCATGAGAAAATTTCTTCCCTCATGGAGACTCGAACCAGCGCAATTCCCGTAGCTCTGTGCCAAGGCTTCTTACCTTAACCACTCGGCTACGGCGCGGGACATTTAATCCATCCATCCATAGTAATTCTGCCCGAGGGCAGGTCTTTCACTGCAATCATAACATTTGCATGCTATTCTTGCAGCTTTACTAGGGAATTGTAGGTGTGGTAGCTCCCTATTTAATAGACATATGGATTAAGGAAAACTATAGAAATGTATGGTACTAATCTATGGGTTATATTTCATTTATTTAGCTCAAAACATTGAAGATCACACTCACACTCACTCACTCACTCACTGGCACTATCGACCACGTAGGTTCATGGCCGCGCGGACATAAGCTCTCCATACATCCCTACCCTGAGCTAATGCTTTCCAATCATTCCCTGTATAATCTACTTCCCTCAAATCATAGTTAATGTTATTCTCCCACCTCATTCTTGGTCTACCAACTGGACGCTTTCCCTCTGGTTTTCCTACAAGAAGACATTGAAGATCATTAATATATTTAATAAAATTAAGGAAAACAGATTATTAATCGAAAATAATTGTCATACAGAAAATCCTTGTACATATATGTAACGTAGAGTACGTATATGTGGCTTATCGTAATAGATGCTGAACTATTGTATAGGGTATATTTTCAGAGAAACTCTTGCATCTTTTAAAAGTTTTGTCAGCGTAGCCATTTAATCAGCAAGACGAGTTTTTTTAAATGCGAGATTATATAAGATTTATTTGTTTATACAATCTAGAAATGGATCTAAATTGCTGGAATTAGTTTCACGAGATTCGTAAGATTCGAACTTTCATTAAGACAATGCTTAACATGAAGTACACTCTTAACGACCCAAATGCATTTGTGCAAAGTATGATTACATCAGTAATCATCATGGGCTATATCTGAATATTACGTTTGCTCAGAATTACTTCAAAGTACATAGCCTCATTTTCATAAGTACTTCATTTCGTCTTCCTTACACAATTCTCAAATTTCCTGCAACCATCCATATATGTATATGAAGAACGGTATGCGCTGTATAATTGATCTGTTAACTTACATCATTAATACTTATAGTTTGAAATGTTATATTGTGCAGTATAAACCACGCTCTATGCTACCAGAAATTGCACCGGCGGTACTGGATCAAACCGTTATTGTTGATAACTATTTTGATTGGAAAGCATAGATTGTTCAAATTGTGACATCTTTGCCCGGGCCCATAGAGGCAAAGAGGAATTCAACCTTCTTTACTAAATTCTCCCAATATGTAATGTTTACTGACTTATAAAATACAATCGTGGAAGCTTTGGGATAAAGGAACTAACACCCGCTTGAGTAAGCTTTTGGAATCTGACTTAGACATCTGACTAATGCTAACTACTGAATGAATAGGCATACGTAAAAAACACAACTAAAGCTTTTAATGCGAGTCCAAATATATAGTCAGATATAATATAAAGATAAATAAATAAATATTCGATTTACAAAGAAAAGAAATCATGGTAGATCATATATACAAAAAGAAAATATTATATAAATTGACATACATACATACATTATCACTCACTCTAGTCCAGCCTCGGGTTGGGGGAAGTACTGTCCTAGCGTCCTCACCCTGGCATACTGGACTAAACAAACAAAACCAGCTCTCCTGAGCTGTTCTGACCAGACTCCAACGGTGACTAAGTAGATGATGATTCGATGTTACAAAACACAGCTATTTATGAGACTTCACAGGGAGAGGGGGAATGCGCAATAGCACAGGATGCGCACTAGGAAAGGAAAGGATAGATAGGAAAGCATTTGGCACTGTTCATAAAGATGACACTCCAGATGGAGACGCGATGACGTATAGTTTGCGCAGTAAGACATAATTCCTGTGTCGAAATGTCCATTTCGGTACAATATCACACGCTGTTTTGTTACTTTATGCAAAAGTGGTATAAAACTTATTTTTATTTACAGTTAGAGTATTTATCAGTAGGACTACCATTTATTGTATAAATTACCAGATTTGCATATTATTAATATGAGTGTATATAATGCTATTTTAGTAATTAATAATCATACATTACAAAGAAATAAACGTTGTCTCATTCAAAACATAAATTTATAAACAACCATGTCTTGAAAATGATCTCACATAAGGGGATTGAAACGTTGAATTAATAAATTTATGTTTTGACTGAGATAACGTTTATTTCTTTGTAACTATAATTAATATGATTGTTATTGAAATTCAAGAAAAAACATTTGAAATGGTATGGATACCTAATAAGAATGGAAGAAGAGAGAATTCCAAAGGAGATCCTTAATTGGAAAGCTAATGGAAGAAGTGGAAGAGGCAGGCCTAGAGAACGATGGATGGATGGAGTGAAGAGAAGTATAGAAGCTAGAGATTTGAGGGAAGAAGATGCTTTAGACAGGAACCTCTGGCGACAAATCACTTTGGATTGAAGGAGAAACACTGTATTGTAGAATATCCTAAATAAAAAAAAATACATTTTTATTTTTTTTCGCAATGCTATCAGGTAATGTGGCATTGACGGAACTACAACACACTTGTGAATTTGGGCGACAGGAAACTGGGGCTACGTTATGATTTGATGGGCAGTATATGGATAAGAAGCATCATGCTTAAATCTAAACTTAATTTAATTTCCAGGTCATGAGCGAGCACAGGAAAATTTTATTTTAAGGAAACGTTCCTGTGGTCTGGCCGGGAATCGCATTCGGTATGTTATCTGACCGCATGACCACGAGTCGGATGTATTATTATTATTATTATTATTATTATTATTATTATTATTGCTAGTAATAGTAGTTGTATTATTATTATTATTATTATTATTATTATTATTATTATTATTATTATTATTATTATTATTATTATTTACGTAATTTTATGTGTGTTGTATCGGTATTATAAATCGTCATATCGTGCCTTTTACCACTAGAAATAATTCAATTCCACTGAGAGTCTTCAATTTAATTAAATATGTAAGATACGTACATTCTAAATATTAGCTACAGCAAAAGCCCTATTAAAACACGGTAAATATCGGTATATAGACAATATTATTCCAAGAATTCAAAACAGTTTTGTTTAGAAAATAAGAGAAATTTAGGAAAACCATAATTAAACACCATGGGGCACGCCGTAGCGTTGTGGTTAAGGCACTGAGCTACAAGCTGGAGGGTCGAGGGTTCAAGTTCCGTTGGGGTCAGGATTTTTAAACTGACCCAAACCTACTGGCGGCACCATGGCCCTGGGATCGACTCAGCCTCTAACTGAAATGAGTACCAGACGCTTGTTCTGGGGTAAAGGCGGCCGTCACGCAGGGCTGACAACCCGGCTGACATAAAGTGCCGATTGTCTAGAAAAAGTGGGAGCCTTAACCTCCTACTACCCCAAGGGCCTCATGAGGCCTGTTGTGGGATCACTTTACCTTTACCTTATAATTAAACACCAATAATGTTCTAATATTAATTCATAATTTTGCTAGGTAAATCAATTCAAGGTTGGACGAGGTTTTATATTGCTGTTTGATCCATTTTATAGTGCGCGTTTTCATTATGTGTATTTTAAAGAGTTTGAAAGATATTGTGTCCTCATACATAACTTATTGAGTTGTTCAAATAGTATCGACGTTATTAACATGGTTGATCAAAACATATAGTGGTATTTGATTATCAACATTCGTGATTAAAATGGCGTTAGGTAAATTGTACTTTTTGCGCGATAGTGCGTTTTGTCGTACTTACCAGCAATGACGACCATTATTGAAAGTTCAACTTCCTACATTTCAGGGTTGCCAACCTAAATAATTATACTATAATTTTACATTAACACCCACGTACGGGAAGTAAAAGCACTGCTCTCTATGTATACCACGTACAATGTATAAACAGAAAATATCCAAAAGGTAGTGTTAATATGCAGTATACGAAACAAATCACTGCATTTTAAATGAACTGAACTTTATTTGAAATAATATAATACAATAAATACGTACTTGTGGCCATGTTATCAATAATTGTTCTCAAGGCCTCCTGTTGTTTCAACTAATAAACATTGCCCACACTGTTAACGTTGGTGAATTATTTATAATGAACGAAAATATTTCCAACAAAGATGTTATTATTTTACTATTATTTATTATTTTGAAAACACAATCGCGCAAAAAGATAATGTACAACGCACGTTTATGAAGTGTTTTACAGAATCTCGGAAATTAAAAACCTAGCTAGCGCTCAGTTTTTAAACATTTTTCTTCGATTCTGTAAAAAACACTTTTCAAACTTGAGTCGTAATATACTATTTATATCGCTGTTTAGTAGAGGAAAGTACAGGCTATGTAAGGACATCCCTATTAGATATCGTAACAATAGTGTTGTTTGGGAATTCCGCATGTTTACTAAAAAGGAAGAACCCCACTTCGTTAAAATTATAACAATAATATCCATTGGCGTCTTATGACCTAAAATTTGACCAAGGCTGACACAACATGGAAGAACCCATGCAGTGAAACATATTACCGCGATTGTACCGTAATGACTAATGACTAAAACAGCAACATCCCTACTCATCTCAGTCAGTTCCTATTGTAATTTTGCACGTCACACCTATTCAAGCAACCAGCCCCTTTCAGAAAGGTAATAACATAACAACAGCTAGACTGCGTTCTTTGGAGCGAGCCACAATTAACATCAATAACATAACTAACTCACTGGCACTATCGAACCCGTAGGTTCATGGCCGCGCGGACATAAGCTCTCCATACATCTCTATCCTGAGCTAATGTTTTCCAATCATGCCCTGTATAATCATGGATAATGTTATTTTCCCACCTCATTTTTGGTCTACCAACTGGGCATTTTCTCTTTAGTTTTCCTACAAGAAGCTTCCATGCACCTTCTTCATCCCCATACGTGCCACATGTCCTGTCCATCGACTTAACTGTTTTTATTATATCTGGCTTCCAATACATATCGTGCAGTTCACTATTATGAAGTTTTCTCCATTCACCTGTCTGTTCACTTCTATTTGGCCCAAAAAAATCCTAATAACTTTATTGTCAAAAAAAATCAATAACATAGTAGCCCTAAAACATCTTATATGTTCAAGGTTATAATATTTTAATGTTATTCGGCGAATTTTTTTCGGTGCTAAATTAAAAAAAAAAAAACTCATTTGTAATCTGAATAGATAATTACAATTAATTATATATATATATTTAATGCCCCCAGTTTTTATCCTTAGACATTTCTGGTGTTCTCTCCTGGCAATGGCGTAATTGTAACCCACTTCTGAGGCTGGGGCGCCTGGAAGGCGGGGTTACGTTGCCCCGATGATGTGTTGGGTGATGATGATGATAGTGGTGCGCCATGAGAGCCCCTAATCCTAAGCTTAATCTAAGATGGAATTGAATGATAATGATTGCAATGGCCATATGATTTCGAGACCATTTGTGCCTTAAAGTTTTCCAGACATTTGTCTTACAGGTGAGGAAAAACCCCGATAAAAACCTCACCCAGAGAAACTGGGGATCGAACCCGGGCCCGCTGCATGACAAAGCAGCACGCTACCTCGAGACCACAGGCGGTGGACACAATTAATTATATTAAACTGTTTACCCGACTATAACTAAAGAGAAAAAATTATGCCCCTTTAGTTGTATTAACACTCTTGCATAACGATGGCGCGCCTGAGTATGTTAACTTTAGTTTTGTTCACAGGAATGTTCATGAAGTATTTATCTTCTGAATTACAAATTGTATATGGATCTTTGTAAATCGTCCTCTGAACATGCTATAAGAACTATAAATCATCTGTCAACAATATGTCTAAATTTAAGGTACAGTTTATTAGTATATGACGTAAAAACAATATTAAAAAGGGAAACAGTAAGGGAAATGAAAAATATAACGATAAAAAAATAACAAGATAGCTTGAAAAAAATAGAATAAAGCACAATGCGGATTCATTCACCTCTTCATTTGACTAATATCCATATTACATGCATGACTTGTGATCCTGAATTTCACGACAAACATAGCAACAGATCCTAGTTTATAAATCACTTTTATGCGTCAGGAAATAATTCTTGAATGGATTTGGTGATAGGATCCAATGCATCAAATCCTATACTTGAATGCTATTTACTCTCTCACTAAGCCTTTTTCTGTAAAAAAAAAAGAGGCGAAATCAGAAAATGTGTTGAAAACAAAAATATTAGTCCGCAATACATGACCTCTGCCCATAACCCTCCAAAATCGTTGTTGTCCATCCCTAATCTTCCATTACTAGCGACGTTCCGCACATGACAGCTTGTTAAACATAGCGTTCACAGAATTGTGGATAAAAAAAGAGGAAAACAGATCAGTTCATGACATTACTAGCAGCGTGTGCATATGTTCTCACAATAGAAGCGTTGGTATTCATATGGAGATATTTTCCCCAAAACATTCGGCGTTCCGATAGAAAACTGGTCATCATTTTATTATCAATGAAGAATTTATCCAAATATCGCATTAATCTCAATTTTATTGTATTTGTATTCGTACCTATTTATAATCACCCAGTAATGGTGGCTATGCTATGTATATTCTGCTTTTAACAATTCCGACCACTTTTTTCTTTCCTTCGATTACATTCAGTATTAGTAGTAGTAGTACTTGTAGTTGTAACATTAGTTGTTGTAATACTACTGCTAGTGGTAGTAATAGTGCATTTATTGTTTTTTTAAACACGTTAAAAGGTAAAATAATCCCACTACAAGACTAGAAGATCCTTAGGGAAGTAGGAGATTATATATTCTATTATTAACACTTCTGCCCATTTTTCCTTTAGTTCGATTACTTTTGGTAGTAGTTGTAGTAGTAGTACTGACGGCCGCGGTAGTTTAATAGATATGTTCCTTGGCTCTAGTCTCGAGGGTCGCGGGTTCAAACCTGACCGGGGTCTATGGATTTTTGAGATGGAAATGTCCAGGGGATTTATAAAAATGTATACACACTTTATACCTGATACAACTAACAAATTAATTGATAAAATAAACACTGACGTCAGACATGTATCTTCATGGAGATCTAAGACTATGAAACACCATAAGTTATAGCAATATGGTGACTATCATGTTATAAAATAAATTGTGAAAAAGTTCAGATTTTATCTACATTCTAATATCAATTAGAATACTCAAGTAAAACAAACATCTAAAAAGATCTTCTATATAATTAACTTCCTAAAGTGTCTCAAAAACTTTCTTCCTACAAATTTTAACAGTATTTTAGTCCAAACCTTACTCAAATAAAACAAACATCTAAAAAGATCTTCTATATAATTAACTTCCTAAAGTGTCTCAAAAACTTTCTTCCTACAAATTTTAACAGTATTTTAGTCCAAACCTTACTCAAATAAAACAAACATCTAAAAAGATCTTCTATATAATTAACTTCCTAAAGTGTCTCAAAAACTTTCTTCCTACAAATTTTAACAGAATTTTAGTCCAAACCTTACTCAAATAAAACAAACATCTAAAAAGATCTTCTATATAATTAACTTCCTAAAGTGTCTCAAAAACTTTCTTCCTACAAATTTTAACAGTATTTTAGTCCAAACCTTACTCAAATAAAACAAACATCTAAAAAGATCTTCTATATAATTAACTTCCTAAAGTGTCTCAAAAACTTTCTTCCTACAAATTCTAACAGTATTTTAGTCCAAACCTTTGTGATGCCACATTTTGATTTTTGCTACATTCTACTAACCGATATTAGGGAACGATTGTCGGACAAACTGTAGTTTGCTTATAATATATGTATCAGATTCATATTTATTCTTCTTTTTCTTCATTATTCCATTATAGGTTTAACCTGTTATTTCTTCTGTTCTTGTTGCCTCATATTAGGTCGTCATACCACCGCTTTCTGGAACGTCCCTGTTGTCTACTGCCCCTTAGTAGATTAGGCTTCGCAAGCGTTGACAATATATTGTACTGCTATCCAGTCTGCTTATATGCGCATCCCACTCTTGTTTTCTCTTATAACTCATTCCTTAATATCTTCACTGCACATGTTTCTCTGATGCTTTCACTGCTTTCTCTTCCCCATAAAGTTTTCCCCACAATTTTACCAAGTATTTTCACTTCATTCATATTTAATACCCGAAAATATTATCACTTTTCTCCATATTTTTTGATGAATTGGCATGGCTCCATCTCAAAGATGGAAGAAAATTACACTGTCCAGTTCTCTTATTTAAGATTATACATACTATTTAGCCTCTCGTTTCGTCCAACCATAATTAAAACACATCCCATCACTCCACAACATATACCATCTCTACTTATCGCAAATGATATACCTCTTTAGAGGAAAAATCAGGAGCTGTCGCACGTTAAAATAATTTTAAATAAATCTAAATTTATATTTGCTTTAACTTTGACTTGATCACGACCTCGTGTAATGTAGGCCTTTAATTTGTGTTTCCCGTTTAATTCTTGATATTATTATTAAGTATATTATTATTATTATTATTATTATTATTATTATTATTATTATTATTATTATTATTATTATTATTATTAATGGGGGCACGCCGTAGCGTAGTGGTTAAGGCACTGAGCTACAAGCCGGAGGGTCGAAGGTTCAAGTCCCATTAGGGTCAGGATTTTTAAACTGACCCAAACCCTCTGGCGGCACTATGGCCCTGGGGTCGACTCAGCCTCTAACGGAAATGAGTACCAGACGCTTGTTCTGGGGGTAAAGGCGGCCGTCACGCAGGGCTGACAACCCGGCTGACATAAAGTGCCGATTGTCAAGAAAAAGTGGGAGCCTTAACCTCCTACTACCCCAAGGGCCCCCGGGCCTGTTATGGGATCACTTTACTTTATTATTATTATTATTATTATTATTATTATTATTATTATTATTATTATTATTATTATTATTCAGCATCAAGGATTAGACCTGCTGGTATGTTCCGATCTCATGTTAGAATTGGTCTATCCGTCTTTTACTGGGTCTTCCAACATTTCTTCGTCCTAGTGGTTTGTAATGAAAAATCTGTTTCCGGTTGTCAACGGTTGAATCTGCCAGCATTTTCTACCATGACACTTGAAAGAATAAATATTGATGTCCCCTGAAGACATTACTGGCGTCTCAAGGGTAAGATATCTGATGGGGCTGCCATCTATGACTCGATATCAAGCCGTCTGCTGTATTAACCCCAACAGAAGGGGTAGCTCTTCCGTTCTGCTGACCGTTGAGGATTTTCTCCTTGTTACCCCGCAGATGGATCTTCACGTTTGTCCCCTGATCCGTTGAGGTCTTCGCCCGTATCCCTAGGCAGGGGCTCTCGTTATACCCCGAGAGACTGGGTCCTTAACAGAACTTTGTCACTAGTAATTAGTGTTCACCCCGCGACGGGAACGCGCCTGTCAAGAGTTACCCAACTGCATATAGTTACAGCATTTCGCCTATAGGCGTTGGGCTGGGTTAATAGCCTTGTATATTTCCAAGGCTAAAGGTATTATTATTATTATTATTATTATTATTATTATTATTATTATTATTATTATTATTATTATTACTACTAATACTACCACTACTATTATTATTATTATTATATATTTATCGTATAAAATGTTTTATGATCATTGTATTCACCTGTCTGTTCGTATTTTTGTGGTTTAAAAATATCTCTAAGATACCTAAAATAGAAAAGTTTACATTGTGTGAGAGACCTTAACATTGAACCTAGTGACATCAATATTAATACTCGAAGTCTTATACCTGATGCAAAGAAACTCAGGAAACAACTAAGAGACAAGCAGTTCTCTGGAGTCAACTTCCTCATAAAGGAAAAGGCGTTGTTCTCTACAATGAATATACACCAGCAAATCAATGGATTCATGATCATCAGGGATTGTCTTGTTCCGAATGGAGAGAAGCGATTAAAATGCAAGCCAATGTATCGGCAGTGCTTTCTTTGCCGGGCAGGTCTAGAGACGATACCCTCTGTAGACGTTGTCGCAGAGAGCATGAAACTTTTGCACACGTCCTTGGGGCTTGTCCGTTTGGAGAATCACTGAGAAACATTCGGCACCACACTATTCGAAATATGATGGCAGAAGCCTTGCGAGATTATGGATACACAGTTTATGAGGAAGTTCATGGTGTGGCCACTATTGGAAGTAACAGACGAATAGATATTATTGCATTTAGACTATCTTCTAAAATTTGTATGATATTGCATTCCACAATCCGTGTTGAGACTCATAGTGGCCAACCTGAGGAAGTTGACTGTGAAAAGGAATCCATATATGAGCCAACAATTGACTATACAAAGACGAATACCAATTAGATAGTATAACTAAAACAGCATTGATGATCGGGGCAAGAGGTACTATACCAGGATTCTTAGCTAAATTTTGGAATTCCTTAGATTTGGACAGAGTGTATCTTTCTCAAATTGCCATCGCTGCCATTAGAGGATCAATTTCAATTTTAAGAAACCATATTTACAAAATTTCTATTTTATAGTATGCATACTTAGTGTATCTTTCTCAAATTGCCATCGCTGCCATTAGAGGATCAATTTCAATTTTAAGAAACCATATTTACAAAATTTCTATTTTATAGTATGCATACTTCAATTACAATTTGAAATCTTTTACTGTATTTACAAAATGTATTTCATCAATTTAAAACATTAGTTGTCTGTATCACTTTGTCCTTGAGGCAATCCTTTAATAACGAGAGTTGTATACAATAAAAAAGTTCGAAAGCTTGTCTGCTCCCTTTAAGTAAGATACCATGTTTTGTTTCTATACAATACAAATGGAAAGAATAGTTTTACTATCATTCTAATATTACTATTCTTATTATTTATTATTGATTTCTTTGAAATCGAATAATTGGAATGTCTCGTTGAATCGGGATATGGTTAATATTTGATTACACTGTTTCCCGAGAGCTGAGCATAATCAATTAATTATTTAAATGTTTTGTCTGTCACATAGGAAATGGCACTAACTACAGTCTTTGATTAAATCCTGTATCAAGGATGACATGCTGACAATGTGTTTCATAAAAATCAAATTATCCACATGTTCCACTCTGTAATGTAGTGTTGTTATGTGTAAAGTAGGGAAACTAATAGAGCTCTATGCTAAAATGAAAGAAAATGCTACACATAGCTAGTGAAGCGATATACAAAGGGCAATATTCAGTTGTTGAGCTCATGTGTCTGTTCTTCGGAGTAATTATAGTATCCATAAAAATACACATGCTGTTTGTACAAACATCTTTATTCAAATTACAAAGCAGCGTTCGAACCTAGTAACGCTGCTATTATCAAAAGCATTATCGCTAAACGACCGCCACACACGCGTTTTCATCTCTTATTTTACATAATTGCGTTATTGAAACAATTTTGAAATTTAAAAAATCTCTTGCCTTTTCAGATAAATAAAAATCTAATTTATTTCTTGAAATGCAAAGTTCCTTTTATCTTTACTGCTACATATAATTTAAGATTCTGAATTTTTTCAACAAACATTATCAGAGATAGAAACAGGCAACTTCCTTTTTTGTCTAAATGAAGTTTAAGGGGTCATTAGATTCTCCATGGAAAAAAACTAGCATTTCGAAGTATGAAATAGTAAAATATACGGTTTTGTCTAAATGGAGTTTAAGGTGTCATTATATTCTCCATGGAAAACACTAGCATTTCGAAGTGCGAAATACTAAAATATACAGTTTTGTCTAAATGGAGTTTAAGGTGTCATTATATTCTCCATGGAAAACACTAGCATTTCGAAGTGCGAAATAGTACAATATACAGTTTTGTCTAAATGGAGTTTAAGGTGTCATTATATTCTCCATGGAAAACACTAGCATTTCGAAGTGCGAAATAGTAAAATATACAGTTATTCATGCGTTTATTTAGCTCCAAAGTTCGGCGTTCAGATAATTAAGTATGCATTTTATACAAAGAAAAATATGTTTTCTAGGTTCCAAGGAAAACGCAATTTACCTGTCTTCCCCCTGTACCCTTCAGTTAATGAGGATGTAAAAATTACACTAAATACGAAATTTTAGACATTTTTATAGTATGCAGAGGAATTATTACTTCTAAAGACATAGTATTATGAACCACGGTTGATGTTATTATGTACAATATTAAAATAATAAAATATATATCTGAGATCTCAGTCGTTCTTAACTAAATCAAATTTCAGTAAATAGGCCTTTCGGAATCATGTTACATCGTCAGCTGGTCTAAAGGTATTAAGTATTGTCGATTAAAATTCTATGTATATTGTTTTGGTTCTCGTTTTTTTTACTTCTTTTAAAATTTCAATTCTTTCAAGGATATTTATTCTGTGTAAAATCGATAACATGTTGCAGCGGAGAAGATAAGACATTAAAATTTCTTGATATGGTTTCTCATGTATTTTTGAAAACAAAAAGGCGATTTTTGGGCTTGAGGTAATTGAAATAAAAGTAGATTTATTATTTTCAACTCAGTGAATAACCATATTCTAAAGTCCAAAGTTTGTTCATCCTCTGTACTCTGTAGACCAATATATATTGTTCATCCTCTGTACTCTGTAGACCAATATATATATACATATATATATTAAAGGAATGTTTCAATTGTACTCAAACTGACAATAACGATTTTTTAAAATAATACACAGGCGAGAATATTAAGAAATGTTGGATTTGAGGATATGGGTCCCTCATTTTTACAAGGAAATGGGTGACTTTAATTTCAAAGTTTTTTTTACTGTTTTTTTTTTCATTCTCTGTTGATAGTTTGATTAGGATTCTGATATGTTATTAATAAATGTTTTGCTCTGTTTTTTCCCATATAAATAATAATAATAATAATAATCTGCCGATAGTTTGGCTTGATCTCTCTTCCTTTCTTCAAGTGTAGGATTGATAGATTTACAGAATTTTAAAACAACCCTTGTAGATATAAATAACCCAAAAGGGTGTGCCTTTATTACAGCAATTAAACCGGATTCTCTTTCATCTTATAGGCCAATATCTGTTTTGCTTCGTTCGTTTCTTAATTTCTTCTGAGATGGTTTTATTCTTTTTTTGTCGTTGCTATTCTTACTGAATAGTGGTTTCCAAATGTAACGCCCCCCAATATACCTATTACTAGTGTAATATATGTTACGCTTACTAGTGTAATATTTATATTATGCATATTTCTTCGACGACGAATGCGCATTTCATATAATTTCACAGATAAAAAAGTTCCGTGATTTTTTTTTAGATTTTTGATTTAAAGATTACTATTTTTTTTTGTAATTCCGTAATTATAAAGAACAGGAATACTATAAACTGTTTTATTCTAGACCAGCTAATACCTGGCGTGCGCTGCTACACCTAAATGCATTAAATGTGATTTTTTATGTTCAGTTGAATAAGTAAAAAGAAAAATAAATATACATTTGTTTTGTAATTATTTTAACATGAGTACTATAAACTGTTTTATTCTAGACTAGCTAATACTGCATTAAATGTGTTTTTATGTTCAGTTGAATAAGAAAACGAAAAATAATTATACATTAATTTCGTAATTATTTTTAAATATCCCGTGCTGATTACCTGGCGTTGCCCGGGAATCTACTTATCCCGATATTTTTAGCATCAATGAGCACAAAGACGAAAATGTTTATATTGACTTATTCATAAAAGATAGACGAATGCTTCGGGGACTTTTTTTGTAGAATTTGTTGAGTTATTCAATTACGTGTACATCAATTTCGTGTATCTTTTATGGTTTAGGGTGTGTAAGCCATTTAAGCGTTCAAAAAAGTGACTTTTTAGTGCACCGGTTCATTTTTTTTTCAGCTCCGACCCTATTGTACATACGCTAATATGTTACATATGTTAATTATCCCGGAAAAATTCTCGATGGTGAAAACCCCTTTCAAATCGATTAAGTATTTGTTCAGTCTATAAAGGACAGACAGACAACTCATAGACACTCTTTTTTTTATGTATGAGGAATATTTCTTCATTCTCCTCTGTTAATATTTGTGCGTGCAAATACCTACAGTATTGATTTAAGGAGGGTGATGGGTGAAAAATTGACCATTTGAGATCAAAATTAACATTTTTTTGTTTTTTGTACTAAAAATTAGCCTGTACTCTAATGTATATGTTGGCAAAGTTTCAGAGACCTATGGCGCTTCTACGTGTCCTAAATTATGTCAGCGTTATAAGGTTGCGCGTTAAATACTACCTGCATACAAATCTTTAATCTTGCTTTTCCACACTTTTATTTTCACTGCATTTTTGTACATTCAAAATTGAATGGAATTCAGAAATTTTGTCCTAGAAGGTTCAATTGTTTACTGCATGTCCCACAAACAATTGGTAACAAAGTAAATGCATGGGTTTCATGATTGAAGTAGTATTTTAAGAAATAAAAAATAAAATATATGCAATTATTATTTTTTTTGTAATCCCACGCATGAGGTACATTTTTTTCCCCCGTTGTATTCACACTAGAAGAATTCCAATGCATGATGTTTTTTCTAAATATTTTAGGGTTCTTGTAAAAAAATCAGATATTTTACTAAAAAATTGTGGAACCCATTTAATTAAAATATATGCAATTAAAAAAAACTCATGAAATAAATGTCTCACAAGAATGAAACTTAAACACCTCATTATGTATCATACAGTGAATGTTTGTACAAAACATCAAGTCTCTAGCTCAAACAATGCAAAAAATAAAAATTTCACCCATCACCCCCCCCCCTTATTGGCATATCTACAAAAAACACATGCTTTGAAGTTTACCTTTTGAATCTTTCAATTTTAGTTTTGTTTTAACTTTGAATTATTTTACATTTAAATAAAATCGATATTTTAAAGTAAGAAATGTTGCAAATGTATTCTTTAGTATCAGTTACACAGTTATTTGTATTGCACAAGTGAAGCCCATGTTGCACCGATGTTTCCTTTTCTGCACGTCGTGTGTGGTGAGCCGTAAATAGTGATGTTTGGGAATGGGGAACAGGTCACATTGCTTGATTGCTGGTACTACATCTATGTTACAGGACTCGAATTTTCGCAACCGTTGATTTAGAGAAGCTCAAGGGACCACCACTTTGAAATTCATCAAAATGGAAACAGAAATGCGAACATTCCTGTTTCCGAGCTGAATTTAGATCTGTTTACTGTTTCTGTTTGTTTATACTAAACTTCAGATTAAGAACAGAACTTGTCCTTTGATCCTTAGAATTCTAAGAAGCAGCAAATAGTTTCAAATTAGTCAGAATAAATTTTCTTTAACGGTATCTGACTACGAATATAGACGTCAAGATATCAGCAGTTGTCCTGTCGCACACTTGACATTTTTAAAATCAAGCTTCTTGTCGGATAATTAATTTTCTTCTATCAAACAATTACATTTATTCTGTCATTTAGTATTTTTATTTTAATTTAAAATTTTATATTTATACTTTTTCTTCCATTCTCTCTACTTCATAGTTCAACCTTTCCTTATGGAAGTACTTTTAATTCCCTACGCTACCCTCCATTTAGGGACAGGACCTATTTTCTACTTTATATTTTATTCCTTAAATGTAGTACTTTTCCGTTATTCCGCTACTTGCCATACATGACTTATTTTCTACTTTATCATTTATCCCTTTAATTTAGAATAAATCTACACATATTTTATTTGTAGTAATATTATTTATATTTTAAATTACTTACTTTACTCCAATTTAAATAATAATACCATCGTCCCAGTGGACTGAATGGTTATTACCGTGTTTGCTTCTGGTTACAAGATTCGCGGATACTAACCCGGTCGGAACTGATTGATTTTTCAGAGCGAAAAATTCCTGATATTGGGTTCCTTCAGAAGGGAAATAAAGTCCTGGATTCCGTCCCACAGATTTTCAACACATTAGAAAACTTTAAGTCTGAAAAAAAAAGCTTCTAGGGTAATTTTGTCGCCACTTTCACGCCTAGAGTTGATTTACGGTAACAATGATCCGATATCCTAAAGAGCGTCGTTAAATAAAATAGCGTAATAATATAACACATTGTTATTGTAAATTTATGTAACATAGTTGAGTGATGCAAAAGTCTTATTACTTACTTACTAATACCCGGCGTGCGCTGCTACACCTACAGTAAATAAATGATAATGTTTTTCATTTACAGTAGTTGAATAAGTAAAAGGAAAATAAATATAAATTTATATCGTTATTATTTTTAGATACCCCGTTCTGATTACCCGGCGTTGCCCGGGAATCTACTTACCCTGATATCCTTGGCATCAATGAAAGACAACAATTGCTATTGTGTGTTATCTGTAAAACATTAACATATGCTGTCGCGGACTTTCTTGTAGAGTTTTTTGAGATATTCAATTCTGTATACATCAATTTTGTGTATTTGTTATGGTTTAGGCAGCGTAAGCCATTTTAAGGGTAAAAAAGGGACCTTTTCACGTTTTTGACTATAAAGAGTCTTTCTAAGGATTTTAGGAGTTGAGTATCTCAACTCTCTTATAGCCTGTGTTCATCCCGAGAATCTCCTGAACATTTTGCAAAAATCCCATCACAATCGAATCAACGGTATGGCCGCGCATAAAGTACGAACAAACAAAGAAACAAACATTAATTTTTATATATTAGATTTCTGACAAACAAAATTAGTGCATAGGGCTACTAGTTCGGTCCCACCAAATACAGGCGTTTTTAAGTTCAGAAAAGCACACTACTATTTCGATCCGAACTCTGAAGGTATAGAAAAATAATTTGAGAGTATGTAGGGGTAGGTATTACCTACTATTACAGTATATCTATTGTATATTATGAACTAACCATTCTATCGAATGCAACATGTTATATATTGTTAAAATATTGATCGTAAAATGTTTTCGTTGGTATGTAACTAATTCGTAAGGATGCGGCTGGTTATTTCGTATTTTCTTGTCTGGACTCATGAATTTACGTGCTTCTGCCTTATAAAAAGTTTTACGTCTGCATAGAGTAATAATAATGGTGTCGATATCTGATCTGAAATCGTGCTGGTATTGTTTTACTTCTTTGTCTCCGAATAGATTTAGTATATATTGTTGACCACGGGAAGAATCAAATATACACCGAGTAAAATAAAGTTACGGTATTCTATGTCAGGGTACCACCTGTGAATATTCAATCGGAGAACAAGTGACTACTTGCGTCATATCAGTTAACATGATATCACACGTTCCGCTAGAGCCATTAGACAACGTGTTTTCTCACATCTATGGGGATTCTATCCAGGAGTCCAACTAAATTAGTGGGTAAGTTAAAGTGAGAAAATGAGCAAGATAGTGTTAGCTTGGGTAAGTGAGAAAATGGTGAGTTAGTGTATACAATATTAGTTTAGCGTTCACTTGTTTGTTAGCATGTTTTTGTGATACATTGGCTATGCTGTCTGAGCCCTTATGATTAAATATAATGTAATTCAAAAGAAGTACAGATAGATAAATATCAATTTGCCCTAGTACATTTGCAAACATGGCGATTTTAGGTTACTTTGAGCTCAATTACTCAGTTTTTTAAAGCATTTCTCACTTTTTGGAGGGGAGTAGGGATAAACCAACATATATATTTCTCTCAGGTAATTATTCACATACTGCGACAATAAATTGTGTGTTTTTTTATTTTAATTTATGTTGATGGCATAGAATATAGAATCCCCGAAAGTTGTTATTATTATTATCATCTTCTTCTTCTTCCTTCCATGTATTAGGCGAAGGCCTGTTACGATCCTATAGAAAATTTTCCCCCCAGCGTTTCATAGGACGGCCCAGAGATCTTCGTCCTCTTGGTATATAGTTATAAATAGTTTTGGGATCCGATTTGAATTCATTCTTTCAAGATGGTGTTTCCAATTTAGTTGGTACTGTTTAATATAATCCAAAATTGGCATAGTCTCCGATCCTATGTGGTGTAACCCGCTGCTCTGCGCATGAATCACATTTGACAAGCCGTTATTCTGCTTTCATATTGTTTTTTTAGTGTCCATGCTTCACTACCATAGGTCAACACTGGTCTAGCTAAAGTGTTATATAAACGTAATTTGGTTTTTTTTTTGTACAAGGGATGGGCACATAACTTGATTAATAATAATAATAATAATAATAATAATAATAAGTATTATTATTATTATTATTATTATTATTATTATTATTATTATTATTATTATTATAGTCTTTAGTTGCATCGTCATTGAACATAAGTTATTTTTCTTCTATTACTTCATTTTTTCTTTCATCGCCTTATTTTTCTTCATTTTCTTCTTCTTCTCCTCTTCCTCTTTTTTTAGTCAGAGAAATACGTTTGAAATTTTAAATTGCCTATTAGTAAAAGGGGATAGAGGAATAAGCGATCTTTAACAAAGATAATTAGCCACTTATTTGTGTATATATTGTTATTTAATGTAAAACTGTGACACAATGATCTTTAAAAATAATGTAAAGTAAATTTACTATTATTTGTAATACATTACAGAAAGTGTCTGACCGCAGTTACTGTAGTTCATCGTTAAATACCGCATCTTGCTGTACTATCATACAAGTAATACATGCACGCTTACTTATCTCATGCATCTACTTTAAGGCCACAAATATTGTTTCTGATTTGGCAACCATGCTAACACTTTCCTGCCTACTATATTTCATATATCCTCCCCCACAAAACTCAGCTTCCAGCCAGTATATATTTCCAAACACCGACACCAAAAAAGTGATTTACGCGTATTGCGTTAGCATGTTTAATATTTACAATATTAGAATTTATTGCTTGAAAAGGGTGGCAAGGGTCAATACGACCCACATTTTGATACTTTATTGTATTCACATTTCCACAAAAATGAACTCAGGCTATACCAGTATTGAACTCTGCATGTTCAATGCGTTTACAAAAAGAATCGTACTTAGCTTATTTTACGAACTATGTCTCACATATATCATAACTTAAGTCTTAATAATAATAATAATAATAATAATAATAATAATAATAATAATAATAATAATAATAATAATAATAATTTTTTTATTATTCCGGCTTTTACAATGAATATACATTTTTCCGGTACCCATGTTCACAGTTAACTACACATTTGTTTCAACACATTTTTCCATTCTTGTCTGTTTATCCATATATCTCCTTCTATTTCCCATTCCCTCTTAGTTTCATTGATTCCCTGAATCCACGTAATATTTGGTCTACCCTTCGTTTTCCTTAATAATAATAATAATAATAATAATAATAATAATAATAATAATAATAATAATAATAATAATAATAATAATAATAATAATAATAATAATAGTAATAATAATAATAATAATAATAATTGGGCCTACTATTATTATTTATTTATTTAGTATAGCAAAATTAAGGCCATATGCTATTCTCCATTCAATCAATACAAATATAGCCTAAAAATACGTAAACTAAAACATTGATTATTATTATCATTATTATTATTATTAGTAGTAGTAGTAGTAGTAGTAGTAGTAGTAGTAGTAGTAGTAGTAGTAGTAGTAGTAGTATTATTATTATTGTACAAGCTACTATAAATTATACTTGAATCAAGTAACTCCCTGGCACTGTCGAATCCGCAGATTCATGTCCATGCGAACATGAGCTATCCACACATTTCTATCCTGAGGTACTATTTGCAACTATTTTCTGTATAATTTACCTCCTTCAATTCATCGTTAATGTAATTCTCGCACCAGATAATTGGCCTAACTACTGGGGGCTAAATATCAAGTAATTGCAATGATATAAAATGTATACATTGCCCCATTTTTATATATTAAACGTAGTCCTAATAATAATAATAATAATAATAATAATAATAATAATAATAATAATAATAATAATAACTCCTTTAAAAATAATAACAATGATAAGAGAAATATTATTTTTTAAGTTCCACCGATGTGGTCTCCAGGAAGCATCGCTGCCTCGTACGCAGCGTACCCGCGTTCAATCCCTGGTCGGGACTTGTTTCCTGTGTGATTTTTTTCGGAGGTTTCCTCACCTGTAAGACAAATGTCAGGAAACTTTAAGGCTCAAGAGGTCGCGAATATCATGTGGCCTTCATAATCATTGTTATCATATTCTCCATGTTTAGTATGAATGTGTGTAGATGGTGTGTTTAGTCTTAATGTTGTGTTTGTCTCGGTGGAGGCCTTGACATTGAGCTGATCACTCATTTGGGGAGGCTCTCCATTTCCTTATGTGGTCAAAAAAGTATGTTTGAAATCTGATCCATAGTTAAAATCCCTCTACCGACAGATCATGTCACTGTAAGGCACATGTGGCTTGTGGCACATGAGGATACATGTAAGGCGAGAGGTTAAACTGCGTTAATGGAATGTAATTATTATTTGATCAGGATTTTAATAGATTGTTTGTATTAATAGTAAGAGTGTCTCACGTAGAATGACCTAATATTGTATGAAAAAGTTTCTTACATAAACATACGTGAGCGCATTAACGTGCAGTAGAAAAGTCCCCCGTCTAGTGGATGGAGCAATAAAGAGGGGTTTTAAACGTTTCCAAACAGATTTGAAATCTCGTTAATCAATCTACTGACGGTGCCCATAAAAGACGTTCCGGATCGCATTGAAAGCAGTGGCTTTCCCATGAGATTTTACTACCGTGACCCGAGACATTTAGTGTTGTGTTCAAATGCCTTTACCCACACACAGCTCAAATATTTATTTATGTACCTCTTATTTGAATATTTTACAACTTACCTTGATTTATGCATCATTTCAATATAAAGTTCTATATATATATTTATCATCATCACCATAATCTTTCTTCACATATCTTACATCTGTTCAGCTCAGCGCTTTCTTGGTCTTCCTACAGACCTTCGTCTTCGAGGATTATACATCAGTGCCATCTTTAATATCCTATCCTCTGTAATTCTTTGTAGATGTTCTATCCAATTGTCCCTGTGTTCTTGTAATTGTTGAAAAAATGGTTGTACTTTTAGTTCCTCTCTAATATACTCATTTCTAATATGTTCTTCTCTTCTGCAGCCTTTCACAGCCCCTACGAAGTTTATTTCCGCTGCCTGAATTTTAGTTTCCCCCCCCCCTTCAGGACCCAGGCCAGACTTCCATACACTTCGCCACTGATAGTGCCATCGTTGAGTAAAATATGCGTATCCTTTCTTACTTTGTTCCTCAGTGTTCGTCTGATTGTTCCACAAATATATTGTGAAATTTCTGCATTTTCTTATTTATATCTTGTCCTTTTTAAGTTTTATATTTAAGTTTAATATTAAGATTAATTTTTAATAGTTTATAAAAGACAAACTAGGTTCAGATATATCTTTAATTAAGAAACCTTGAGAGGAATCGGCTGTAGAGAGTTGTTCCTCACCGTACCCGAGCGGTTTAAGACGTAATGCCTTGACGCATAGCTTGCTCTGGCTCGAATCTCCATTGAGAATATTTTCATCAAGTATGGGACGATAAAAAGCGAAGATTGATTGGAATTTGTGACATAAGTGAAACTATTTTTATGCATTATAAATTTAGATTGTAATGAAATAGCACGCTTTTATATTGTTGCAGGCTGCTTTGGGGTCAATTTCACGTTTTGTCGTAACAAAACAACACAGCTGATCGTATAGAACTTCACAGTAACGTTAGTCAATTTTATAAACTCTCGGTGACATTGCACTCACAAAGTGCTGCAATAGTTAATCCTGCTTTAAAGTTTATCTGTAACACAATTATTTTCACATTTTGTAACGTCACAGTTTCTTCCGGTCACAGCCCACTGTATGGCTGCAACAACACATCCCACTTGTTCCCGATTCTGCCAACAGTTTATATAGGCCGCGACGGAAATGTCTCGGTGTCCAGTGGAGATAGAAAAAAAACTAGTATAGAAGTTTCTGGCACCGATCTTTCCTGACTTGGATGGTAGAGACTTAGAGAAAATTCTGGAACGGAAGTCCAGACGCATCGATCACCTACGTGGGTATTTCAACTCGCGAGTAAACTACTTACGAATGTATTTCCATCAATACTAGAACACTATTCTCGACGTAACCTCAAAATTCAAACGCTTAGTACAGTGCGTCACAATATATTTATTTTGTCTTTCTCTTTTATTACCCCTCAACGTACTTAGGATGGTTCATTATCTACATTACTAAGCAGAGTTATATTGCTTGCGTTTAGTAAAATTATCATATCTCAAAGTTATGAAAGGCAAACATACATTGAAAAAGGAAAAATTTGTACCTAGCCCAAAAGTTACGTGTACAATCATGGAAGTTTAGGCCTATTCCAGGATTGGTCTCTGTGCGCACAATTTTCCAAGTAAATAATCGAGTGGTCATTCTCAATCAACATGATAACTAGAATATAGAAAGAATATATAACCTAATATAATTGCAAGAGAAATACAAAAATTAAATTATAATGCAAAATTATAAAATAGTTACCCAAAAGGTACGTCTTCTCAACTTAAAAATTATTGATTGTCTGTAGAGCTTTCGGGACTAGTACCATCATCGGCAGAAGTAACAAGTTGTGGGTTCTTATCAGTTGATCCCTGTATTGAATCAGAGGTCAACTGATAAGAACCCACATCGTGTTACTTTTGCTGGTGATGGGACTAGTCCCGAAAGCGCTGCAGACAATCAATCATTTTTAAGTTGAGGAGACGGACCTTTTGGGTAACTATTTTATAATTTTACATTATAATTTTATTTTTATGAATAATGCCTCAACGGAATTGTATCATGGATTTATTAATGTTGAAGATAAATATAAACATACATAATAAATAATTAATAAAATATCTGTAATTGAATAATTAAATAAATGCAATAATCTGTCGAACAGTATAAACATATTAACAAATAGAAAATAATACAAATATAATTATTTTATAGCATATAATTCCATCATACTTTCCAACATAGCATATTTCTTCTTCGCAGCAGCAGTGTTCATGGAAAAGTAAATGAAGCTACTGCACTTGAGCTGGTTCCAGTCCCCATGGAATAAATATTCTCATGGAATTTCGATCAGTATGGGATTGATGAAAAATTCCCTAATAAATTTGTATAGCTACAGTCCATCCGCTCAGTCTCCGGCCCTGACGTTTTCACCAGCTACAGATGTATTACACTCATGAACTGTTCCAAGCCTTGGTGTAAAAGCTGACGCAGTGTTGCCGATTTGGATATTCAGTTGAGGGGCCGCTTTATGTACCACGCGGTTAGCAGAAATACAGCTGACAACATCGCAATAATTTCAAACCTCACTAGCGGCGTCAAGAGCAGTGATTGGTTGTGGCAGACATTCACTCTCAGTTCAACTATTTCCTTATTGGCAGTAGAGGACGAGTTTCTCCCCTTTACCTCTCGTACAACCTAAACGTCAAAGCTGGAGACTCAACGGCTGGACTTTACAATTATTAGTGGTTCCAGGTTGAAATCAGCTGTGACTGGGGGACCCTTAAACTGCTCGGCTACTTAGCGGAACACCACATGTCACCGCTACGTATACTGTCTGGACAATCGTCCACCACTATGATAATCACATATGAATGTGAAGCTAGCAGCTTTTTGGTAGGCCAAGGGCATTCGTCCATGGGGCTGTGAAGTGAGTCAAAAGAAACTAGTAATCAAAATAATGTATCTCCATGTCATTAATAAAATGTGTAGTGTAAATTAATGTTAAGCTTATAACTCGCTTAAAAATGTTATTTAGATATAACTAACTAGCTCACTGGCTCTATCTTACCCATAGGCTCATGACAGCGCGGACATAAGCTCTCCAACATCCCTATCCTGAGCTAATGTTTTCCAATCATCCCCTGTATAATCCATTGTTACTTAGATCCACTATCAGAATTTTTGCATACATATAAAGAAACAGGCAAGTTTCACAATTAATTTTTTTATAGGTTTTAGGGGGAAAGTTACTTACTTGATTGTTTCCCTACACCTTTCAAATGATAGCTTAATGCATAATATTAGCAAAGAATAGATCCAATATCCAACCGGTAAAATTTCTACAGTGACAACAGTTGTAAATAAGAAAAGTTCTAATCTATAAAACAATATTTGTGGAACAGCTTTGTAGACGAAACGAACACGAGTATTCCACTCCGACGTTAACGATGATGATGGCGGGAGAACTTTAGTAACCCCTGATTCAAGTCATTGCGATTGTTAATCCGAAGGTAGTAAACGGACAAGAATCGCAACCCGATTCTTAAAGATTTCGTGACTTCTAACTTCAAAGGACCCTTCAGGTAAGAGAAATGCTCTTCTAACGGGAAAACATTTCTTTTTACAACCCACTGGTGTTTATGTTGCTCTCTGATCTGAATTTTATAGCCTACTAATGCAATTCTTCACTTTTAAGAATATTATTACGTAAGTACTGCGCGTTTCATAATTTAGTAACACATTTTTTAAAAAGTATTAACATTACCATTTTGGTAAAACCATTAGTCATTTGACAATTAATACACAAAGAAACGAATAATACATGCATCAGACATGGAAATAATAGTTTAACAAATTACGTAACAATATTTATATTAATCCGGCCATTATCATCTTCACCGGTGTAGAAAGTAACGGGAAGCTACCACACCTATAATTCCCTAGTAAAGCTACAAAGCATAGCATGATAATGCTATGATTGTAGTGAAAGACTTGTCCTCAGGGCAGAATTACTGTGGATGGATTTTATTAAAATGCATTAGGCTACTCTTCATTTATGATTATTAGCGTCAAAAATAAAATATGTCTGACTATTTAACTCATGCCCTAAATGGGAGTCAATGACCAATCACGTTTCAATGATTTCTGTTTTACAACCAATTAGAGTCGTGTTTCACGAAATATTTATCAGTGTTATATTTGCCATATTAAAGAAAGCTCCTCCTTTTTAATATTCTGAACAGGTTTGACCATTATTTTGCAGTGACTGAGTGAACAGTAAAGCCGCCATATTTGAATGTTCAAAATGACAGAAACAAGATTTGGCTGTGCTTCAAATGAAGTTATAGACGAAATACAAATTTGACAATTGTGTGTTCAATAATTGTGTTTTTAAATAATGATATTACCGAGTTCTTTTTGATAATTCTGTGTTCTATAATTGTGTTCTTAAATAATGATTTTACCGAGTTGTTTACTAAAAAATAAATTAATAACCTATAATTTTGGTTATAATATACAGTTTGATGTGTTACATTTTTTCTCCGCTAGGATGCATTCTTATAATATTGCGATGATATTTCAAGTTTCCCACGCCAGATGGTAATATATAAAATTATATGATCTTGTTGCAGTGGATGGAGAAACGAAACATAACGTTTCTCATTTGTTTTCAAACATCGCCGTTTACATTAAATAAATAAATATTTTAAAGTAACTATATTTAAATAATGATTTGTGAGTAAATAGCCTAATTTTATTCGTTAAATAGTCCTACAAATGCCACTCTTGATTTCCAAATTCTCTAGATAAATTCACTCCTGACTTCGTGAGTCGTGGATTTATCGATAATTTGGAAATCACTCGTGGCATTACTTATGATAAATTTTATTTGGTGCCCTCATGTCAAGCATGAGATTTTTTTGTGCCATATATATGAGACACTGGTCACAGGGCTTTTATTTTCTTCTGAAGGAAACAATCTTTTTACGTTTGAAATAATCAATCGATCCTAACTCTAAGTAACTCGCTGGTACTTTAAACCCCGTAGGTTCATGGCTGCGCAGTCATAATCTCTCCTAACATGTCTATCCTGAGTTAATGTTTCCAATCATCCCATGTATAATCTACTTCCGTCATACCATGGTTAATGTTATTCTCCCATCTCATGTTCGGTATAGCAACTGGGCGTTTTCCCTCTGGTCTTCCTACAATAAGCTTTCATATTCCTATTTAATTCCCAATTCGTGTCAAATGTCCTACCCATCGCAGTCTACGAGACTTAACTGTTCTTATTATATCTGTTTTCCTCATTGTTAACGGAGTTTAAACTTCCAGAGAGGTAGTGAATCAATAAGCAATCCGGGATAATATAACTAGGGAGTAGATTTTTATAAAGTGAAAGTTAAGATTGCAACATAGTATAATGCAACAAAAACCATTTTACTTCAATCAATTGGAATGCCATACTTGATGCACTGAATGCAGTAGGAACATATATTGCCGCTTATGTTAATATATCCCAGAGAAAGGATAAATCCTACAATTTTTCCTATTATCCATTTCTTATTCCCTAATGCTCTTTTAAATATTCCTATTTTTATCTCATACAGCCATTATTTGCTAAGTCGTCCTTTATATCTTTCCCCAGAATTTGTCTTTGGTTTGATAAAGTTAGAGGAATAAAAGTTTGATAAAAAATCACTGAGCCTCAAATATCGGGGGGGGGGGGGGTTGATGCACATGACCCGAACAAAAATTAGTGAGGGGAGGTCAAGATGGGATCCTTAGCTAAAAAGACCTTTAGGAAGACCATATATATTATGTAGAGAAGTTATGAACACCGGGAACTGAAGTGAATGGACACGCAAAAAGCTTCAATATTTAATGCATCGAGGAGGAAGAAGACGGTTTCTTATCTCTAGAGTAGCATCTGACAAATCTTAAACCTCCGACCGCTAAAAGAAACCTCCTGATATCTTAATTATGAATAAGCTAATATCCTACAACAAAATTTACATTGCTTGATACATAGCTACCCTTGCGGCAAAATTCCCAACTTTGAGCATACTTTTTAATCAAATGGAGCTCCCATTTCTGCGAATGTGAGCATAAAACGAAAATGAAAGTAGCGGACCTACAGGATTACATAATCTTGGAATGAAAATGAAAACATTTGAGTCTAGCTTTAATTCCACACAGGGATATCCAAAGTAGTTAATAAGTAGGCATAGGCCTTTTCTTTTTATGTCAAACTCTCCACCACCAGCTAAATTAACTTCGTTTATAGGTCTATTATGTAGGGGTACCTCATAGAGTAGTTGATTAAGGCAATACCCGGAGGTTCGCAGGTTTAAGTCCCTATGGAATCAGGATTTTTTTTTTAAATTGACTTGAACCCTCTTACGGGACCATGACTCTGGTGTTGACTGAGCCTCCAACAAAAAATTAGTACGATACACATGATCTGGGGTAAATGCGGACGTCACTCACGGCTGACAACATGTACCGATTGAATACTAGAACGACGGGTGCCTGAACTTCCTACTACCCCAAGTGCCTCGTAATGCCAGTAGAGTGATCACTATTTTTTATCTTTACTCACGTATTTCAAGATATAATAAAATACAATCTTCTGAATTTAACATACTTAAATTTAGTACATCGTTAGTCTAAAAGCCTTTGCTTTTCACATTGTTGTTGCAATTATTATGATGATTACAGTATTATATTCCAAGACAAATGAACCGCGTGTTTTTAAAAGAGAAATTCTGCAAACTTACGTTTTTTTTTTATATTTGTTGGTGGTAAATAAATTTAAGGTTAAGAAACTGGTTGTTAGTAAATATATCTTGTTACTGCAGTATTTTAACTCATTATACTGGTCAACAGTGGTTTTGTTGCCCTTCATATAAGATTAATTTCGGGTATATTTATGCTCACAATTCGTGAAACTATCAATGATTTTGCAAGATTTGCTTTGTTTTTTTAAATCTCTATTTTCATTTTACACTACAAAAATCAGAAAATATGAACAAAAAACAGATATATTTACAATGCCAGTTTTTTTAAAGAATTAGTATACTTACTCACTTAATACTTAATACAGGCTTTCCACTTTACAGGAGTATGCCCTTGATTTCTGCTTTCCAGAGATTCCCGTCTTCCCATTGTCCTTCTTCCAACGTCTCTTCATCATGGTATCATATATTCCCTCATACCATGTTCTTCTACTTCTCCCCCTCTTCCTTTGCCTGGTACCATCCAATCTAACACATGTTTAGGTCACTGGTCTTCCGACACCGTTGTACATGTCCATACCACTGTAAGGCTTTCTTTGTTATCCTTTCGATAACAATTTTTTATGCATCCATTTCTTGTCTGATATATGTATTTCGAATGTATTGTAGTCTGGATATTCTCGTACTTCTCCATAATCCATCCATTTCTGCCGCCAAGATTATTTTCTGCATCCTTTCATTTATTGTCCAGCTTTCTGATCCATATGTAAGTATATTTTCTATTATTGTCTGTATAATCTCTTTTTTGTTTTGTTTTTCTGGACAACACCAACGTAAATAGAAAGAAAAATGTCGAAAACCCATGTTATACTTCAGTGAAACGTCTTTTATGGGATTTTCTTCTATCATTTTTTTACAGCACATTCAGCACTTTCATGAATATATTCGTAAACTGTGCACTTGAAAACATATAAATTCGCAGAGATATCCAGGGCAACAAAAAAAATTGTAGAGCTGTGTTATTAGTTTAAGAATTATATTCCATCGAGTACTCAATAGTTTCTCGAGTAAAAAGAAAAGTTAATTGCATAGGAACCAAATATTACTTTTATACGTTTTTTAGTCCTGAGTTACCAGATTGTTTTATATTTATGGCAGTTTGTCATAACATTGATCGATTATAACCCGATCCTGGTGTTGGGGTATCTGGAAGGAGAAGTTAAGTTCCTCTGTTGATTGATGGATGATATTGAAGGACCAGGAGACTCCTTAAACCTAAACTTCAGTACTAGGATGACCACAGGAATAATACTATTTAAGGAAAAATGTATGTGTTCTGACTAGGAATCGAACTTGGTACTCCATGAACTGTATTCAGAGGCTCTGACCAGAAAACTAACAAGCTGATCATATTTTTTTTATAAATAACGTGATAATTGATTTGAATTGTCTGTGCGTAACTTACAATTTATTGCAATGATGATAATGATAACTAATGTCCCTTTTGTATTATGTTCTATAGTAGTGAGCACCAAGACTTTTATGGGGAAAAAAATATATGTTACGCAGCCTTATACAGTCTAATGGATAGTACTATATATGTCACGAATGGATTATGAAAATGGAAATTACTTATAGGAGGATTGCATTTTTACGGTAAAAGATCGTCACTTTTTCTTTTAGTGTGGCTTATCGCCTTTGATCTATCCGGCATGCGTGTCCCTTTTGGCAGCAATGCTACCGCCGCGCCGGCATAACTCGCGGGATCGTTTAAGCTGTCTAACCCCTGCGATAAGATAAAGATCAATCATTATATATATATATTTATTAGTAGGACTTTATTAGACAAAAAGTAAGATATTTATATTATTATTTACAAATATGGGTCGCACGGGCAGTAAGCCGTATGTGCTCTTGACAGTCCGTTACAATAAAGTATTAATTGGTAATAGTATAAAGAAAAAAAATATTACAATTACATAAACAAAACATTAATATTACAATTACATAATAATATAATAGCATTATACACTAATTAAGTGTATAATTATTAAGAATTAATGGTATTGCATTTTGATAACATATATTTATTCATGAATGGGTGTTGTTCTTATTTTCCGCGTTTTGTCCAGACATTTACCCAAGTTTATCCAATTTTCTGGATTTACCAATAACTCGTAGCATGCCAATCTTTCCCGATTTGAATTTAGAAATATTTCCGGTAATAACTGACGTCTCTAATATTCTAAGTCATCACATTTCCCTAATATATGTGTCTCATCTTCAAAGTTCCCGCACATTGGACATATTCGCATATCGTGAACGTCGCTAATTTTTAGAGATTTCCTTGCCCCTAGCCTAAACCAAGCAAGCTCTGATCTCTATTTAAATCCTAGGTTGAGTATATAAGATTCTTTTCCCCAAACGTGTTTTAGGTCTCTTTGTAAACACAGTGAGCCTTTTCCTGTACATTCGGCGAAAGTATCTTGTTGGTTTATATCTTAAGTACCTCCTCCTTATTTTTCTCCACACGTTCTTGCGATTTTCAGTCCCTTTTTCCAATATCCAATCCAGCCCAATCTTTTGGAGTTCTCTCCTAATCTTGTCTGCCCAAAATTTAACATCTATGTTTCCAATTTGGTGGTCGTAACAAATTGCTCTAAGCATTGTTTGTTCACCTTGGATTATCCGAACCAGTATTTTAGTACACGAATTTTGCAGTTTATGTCGTCCAAATTCATATAAAATTCCGCAGTTAGAAACGGCCTTACTAAGTCCTGTAATGTATTTTAGAAAATGCGTATATACCTTATTTAATATTTCCGTTCTTTGGAAACCCCAAATCTCACTATGATAGTGCATTACTGGCCTGATCATCGCTCCATATATTTTTTTCTAATATGCTGACTGGAATATCAGGCACTCGACCCAGAATACCGAGTACACTGTTAAGTTGTCCTCTCCCTTTAAAAAATGCTATATCAATATGTTTTTTTCCATTTTCCGTTCATTTTCAACGTCGTACCAAGTTATTCAAAATGTTTCACGTTTTGAAGTACTTGATCTCTGTATTTCCATTTCTCTGCTCTACCATAAACCGTCCCGTTTTTAAAGGTCATTGTTTTGTCTTACTAACATTTACAGTCAATCCCCAATTCCTACAGTATATTTCCAGTAGATCAAGACCTCTTTGCAATCCCTTGATTGTCTTGGAACAGATAATTAAATCATCTGCATACAACAGGACTGGAACTTTAACAATTCTTATCTCCGGAGCCTCAATGTCTCCTTCTAGCATTACGTCTACAATATCGTCAACGAATAGATTAAATAGCATTGGTTATAAAATGCAACCTTGTCTCACTCCCCGATTGGCTTCACTGCTCTCTGTGATGTGCCCTTGGTCTACTTTTATACAAAATTTAACATATTTATAAATTGACATTAAAGCATGTATCATTTTATGAGACAATCCTTTCTGATTTAACTTTTCCCAAAGTGCGCTTCGGTCCACAGTATCAAATGCCATCTTAAAATCAATGAATGCACAAAATAATTTAACCCCCTTCATTTTCAGATTGTCATCAATTAATGTTCTCAGAACAAATACGTTGCTTATGATGTAATTGTACCCTTCTCTAAAACCTGCCTGATATTTTGAGATTCTATTCTTCTCTTTAGCCCTCTGTTTCATTCGTTCATAAAGTACTTTACAATATATTTTTCCGAACACTGACAAGAGACAAATTCCCCTGTAACTTCCTGGTACCTGTATCCCACCTTTACCTTTGTATAGCGGTTGGATGACACCTGTCGCCCAGGCTTCCGGATAATCTCCTCCATTAAAAAGTTTGTTGAACGCAGTTTTCAAAACGTCTAATAATTTATTGGATGGTATTATATTATATATATATATATATATATATATATATATATATATATGTTATAATTAAATTTTAACATTTAGCAATGAAAGCCAAACATGACATGAAAATAAAAATTAACGCCTCAATCGGGATATGAATCCGAGACATATAACTCTGAAAGATAGCGCGATACCTTTTCGCCATTCAGGCTCAGAGTACAAACATTAATTTTCCTTTCCTTATTTTCAATCTATATTATAAGAGGCAGCAGTGTCATCTTATGTCTTCTATAACAAGAAAGCATTTTAATAAGAATATTATCCTTTATGGCAGTAACGCTCTGTACTTCGATATTATAATTAAACTTTTACATTTATAAAGGAAAGCAAACATGACATGAAAAGACCGACTGCTTCAGGCGTGAATTTTTCTTTCCATTTCATAGATACATAAATAATTTATTTACTTATTTATATACAAGTAGGCCTATATATACAATTCATAAGCTACGTTTTCTTTTAAGAAACGTTTCTCTAATACATAAATTGTATGGTTCTCTAAAAGTTGTATTCCGTTCACGATCATATTGATACCTTAATGTTGGCACTATTGATTATCGTTTACAACGATGAGAGTGATAAGGTATAATTTGGAGAAATTGGTAGCCATAATCTTGAGCTTCAGATACTGTCTTAAAGTAGGCCTACTACAGAAATACCGTAATAATGCCACTATTATCTAATGGCATATTGGGTATCGATTTCGAATACAAAGTAGTTCAACTCTTATGTCTATTTAATGGGACAATTAATGTGCTAGTTCAGTTAGGTTAAATTTTCAAAAATAAGTGTAATATTACATTATCAGATATTGTTAATTATACAGTTTATTTGAGTAGAGAACATAACATGCACGCGTGAGCGCGCGCGCGCGCACACACACACACACACACACACACACATATATATATATATATATATATATATATATATATGGTATGGTAAGAAAAATAAATGCCTGGACGGGATTCGAACCCGGATCTCTGAGTCTGTACCTCAGCGTGATATCCATTACACTACCAGGCGAATCCAATTCAAACACTTATTTTTCTTATATATGTATTATACTCTCCATTATTACTAGATGTCGCGAGAACACTGTCTTCACTGCCATCTAGTAGCTAACTATATCAAGTAAGCAAATTAAAGAGAATATTTATTTTACTTTATAGCAGTGTCGCTTTATCGATATATATATATATATATATATATATATTCATTTATATATATATATATTATATTTATTATATTCAATTCTATTATATTGAATATAATAAAATACTTATCCTAAAAAGTTTACCATTTTGGTTTACCTGCTTTATCCTGGTGGTCAAAGAACTGCAGTTAAGATAATCCCATTTGTAACTCTATTTTATAATAATTATTAATAATAAATGAAACCAGTGAGGTATGTTATGCAAACGATCTGTAATTGTTAAAATTTAGCAAATCTATAGTTTTTTTTTTTCTGATTTACGTTAGTCATTCACAAAGAGATACGAATTTCTTTATAGTTTTAATGAAAGGCCACCTGCAAAATGATTTCACCCTGAAATAGGCGAAACAATAAATTCTCGTGCCAATTATATAAATGTTTCGGACCGCAATGAAAACGAAATCACAGAAACTGTAAGTTATTCTTGTACATTACTGTGTAATTTGACACAAATTTAAGAAATTTCTACTCATCTGTTTTTATTGTTAAACAATATTAAATAAATTAAATCAATGTATCTTTTAGGATACATTTCCAATTTAAGAGTTAATTGCTTGGTTCTATTTTGATATGCGGGAAAGTAATTAATATACTACATCTAAATTCCTGAATACATGATATTCTGTTGGAAAATGGTCAACAAATCACATTTCCTTAATTGTATATTCTGCATAAAAAATGAACAGAAATGAATAATCTGGTAATTCTATGTTTTAACATTTTCAGAATAAAATCTTTTTATCATACTGTAAAAAAAATATATACCCGAACTTAAATTATTTTACACAAAAGGAAATTTAAAATTCAGTTGTAAATCTATGCATTATACGAATTTGCTGGTGTTGTTTTGAAAGCTAAGATAAAACTCGTGCGAGCGATCCATCAAGCCCACGTTTGTCACTGTCTTTGTAATCCGTAGCAATGCGATCCCTCCACTGTCACCAGAATCTTTGATAAACTAACACATCGTATAACTTTATCATGTAACGTGAATTTCATGCTGTTGTTGACGCCGATAACTGATGATTTTTTTTTATTAGTGCATCGACTATACAGCAGGATTCAATATACCTTCTTTTTGATACAGTATAAACTGTAATAACAATTTTTCTTAAATTAGAAGGTACCAACTTCACGATAATTATTTCTTTTATTTTTTTGATCTGATAGATAGCTACGTCATTTCCCAACGTATTGGATTGTGTTTATAATGCGATTTATACACAAGAGACACAAAATTCCTATATACATGCATACGATTTATGGTTGTGCCAAAATGTATTGCATTATCCTGTTGAAAAATAAACTATTTTTTTGCGCGATAGTGCATGATTGAAAGTTCAACTTCCTACATTTCTGGGTTGCCAACTTAAATAACTGTACTGTAATAAAACAACAATACTGTAATATTACATATTACAAACCACGTGTGGGAAGTAAAACCACTGCCCTCTTTGTATACTGCATACAATGTATATACAAAAAATTTCCAAAAGATAGCGTTAATATATTCTTTTTTTATTATTTAGAGCCCCACCACCAACCCCCGGGTTACCTCGGGCATAATGCCCTTATTCCTGGGTCTGCTCTATGTCCCTATTTATATCTTATCTTTATTGAAATACATAATAAATATACAATTATATACATTATGCGAAATAAATGGCAGCATTTTAAATTAATTGAACTTTATTTGAAACAATATAAAACAATAAATACATACGTACTTGCCGCCACTTTATGACTGATTGATGTCACGGCCTCCTTTAGTTTCAACTAATAAGCATTGCCCACACTGTTAAAGTTAGTAAGTTGTTTATAATGAACGCAAATGTCCAACAAATATGTTATTATTTTACTATTATTTATTATTTTGAAAACACCATCGCGCAAAAAATAATGTAGAACGGACGTTTGTGAAGTGTTTTACAGAGTCTCGGAAATTAAAAACCTGGCTATCGCTCGGTTTTTAAACATTTTCCTCGCTTCTGTAAAACCACTTCCCAACCTCGCATCGTAATATACCATTACAAGTATAAATGGAAGAGTAAATAAGGCTAGAAATTTTGAATTAATAATAACATCAAGGCTAATGACTTATATTACGATACTAGTACCAATTATTACTTTATTGTAACGGACTGTCAACAGCACGTACGGCTTACTGCCCGTGCGACCCATATTTGTAAATAATATTGTAAATATCTACTTTTTGTCTAATAAAGTCCTACTACTACTATATTACGATAGTTTACGTCTGTTGCTTTCTCGGCGCTGAATTTGGGATTCCAATTAAAGTCATAATTACCAGAGCTCGTTCACAATTAATGACACGATATTAATTGGATTGAAATTTAAAATTATATGTTCTCTACTAAACCAAATTTCAGTTTAAAAACTCCGTCAGTCATAACAAAATATAGGCCTTTCAGAAACATATTCCATCATCAGCATATAATTGGAAATTTATTTAGTTGAGGAAGACTGAAATGTCAAGAATGAATTTTAGTATTTTAACCTTTTAACGCATAGTTTATCTTGTAGAATGTTCAGTTTTAAATTAAGTAATGTTAAGTGAAGCTCTATTAAATGGACGAATATATATATATATAATATATTGTTCTGACTCAATCTAAATTTTCTCAAAGAAAAAACTTTATTCTTTGTGCAGCTGGTAGTTAGAAAATACTTTTTAATTGAAAATTTTTTCACTCTATTTCCAAAACAAATCAATATTTGAACATTTGTAACCGGAATCCCAATCTGGCGGAGAGTCAAAATATCTTCGAAAACATGTTTAAAATTTTGCTTTTACCTGAAATCATTGCGCGACCAGCATTCGAGAGTGTTTGTTCGCTTCTAGGTCCGAGTTCAATCCTAAGTTGATAACGATTGTAAATGCAAGCTTGTTAAGAGTTGTAACGCTGCTTATCTTCCCTTGTATTCTCCCTCGTTCCATATCTGTAGCTATCCTCTTCCATTTCTCTCTCATAGGCCCAGACCATAATATGGTCTGAAGTTTATAATATGGCAATATATTATATTAGGTAATCCAGAACAATTCTGTTCCATGTACAGATGATTATTTATGGTATTAGATAAGTCTCATGCTTAGATATATCTATTGGTTAAGTGTTGAACAAATTTTATTATTGAATATCCAATAATATGAACTCTATTTCACCATCCGGTATGGTAGGGTTTTAGTTACAATACAATTAATTATTTACAGTAATTTAGAGTATGGTTAATTTCTAGAGTTACATAATAACGTAATATGAACAAATGAATAAATAAATTAACAATCCCAACAAAAAAATAAAACATGATGGATAAAGTCACACAGCTTTCTATAGCAACACTTCTTACATAAAATATTTGACAAAGGCAGTTGAAATATATTATCGCAATAACCTAATTTTTTAATAAATTCATGTATTTTGGAATCAGATGCGGAACACTCAAGTAACTGATGTGAGATAGTCTGGCTGGAGTTTTTGCAAATACAGGTATCTGTACCTGTTTTAAATCGTTCCAAATAATGTCCAAATTTACCGTGTTCAGTCATAAATTGTGTTAATACAAAATTTGGTTCTACATATTTGCACTTTATTCGGTCAAAAACAGTTGGGAAAAATAATGTTCTTGTCAAAGCACCATTAATACTGTTTAACCACTCAGCATTCCAATTTTGTAAGAGATCATTTTTTAATACTTCTTTAATATATGATAGAGGACAGAAGGAGTAAAAGTAATCCATATTTGAATTAACAGCTGATTTGGCAAGAAAATCTGCACGTTAATTTCCTGTAGTTGCAGAATGTCCTTTAATCCAGCCTAGGCAAATATGTCCAAGATGTTGGTTTCATTTTGTTCTTATGGAGCTTACAGTCGGGTGACGGTTGAACAATTAGGAGCGTATATGTTGTATGTGAGGTATTATTGCGATAATCCGCACCATGTCGAGGAGTCTTAAAGCATCGTACTCTGGCGTAGGTCTACGTGACGCGAGCTGATCCCAGTTATCATCGGATATATAATAAATATAAGGAATCTGGGATACTACCGCACCTATTTTTCATGAAAACGTCAATCCTGTTTAGTCCTCTTCTTCTCATAAGCAAAGACATTCATATTCATACTTGTCCCAGACTCGTCAGATGGCACTTGAGTTGTCCGAAGGCGCTTTCGTTTTCTACATTTGGGAATATTGTCCATTGGTTTTGTGTACAGGTCCGGTGTTTTCAAGTGTCATTCTCTTTGGAATTTTATGCTCTACACTTTCGTAACAGAGTTTTGTAATTCTGGTTGAATTTTCTATGTTACATCCCGACATTTAACACAATCGGGATATTTTTTTTTTTCCTAATTCATATATATCCTAGTATTATTTTTGTTTTTTATATCCATTCATAGTAATTCTGCCCGAGGGCAGGTCTTTCACTGCAATCATATCATTTTCATGCTAGGCTTTGCAGATTACTAGGGAATTATAGGTGTGGTAACTTCCCGTTGCTTTCCACACCGGTGAAGGATGATGATGATGGCCGGATGATTTTCGGGGACCGTTGGTCCCTAAGAGTCCTGACATTTGTCTTGCAGATGAGGAAAAACCCCGAAATAAAACCTCAACCAGGAGCCTATCCCGACTGGGGATCGAACCCGGGCCCGCTAGCAGCACGCTACCTCCAATACCATAGCGGTGGACGTTTTTTATATATTTTTTTGTTTAGTTCGGAAGTTTTCCTTACCTGTAAGACGAATGTCAGGAAACTTTAAGGCCCAAATGGTCCCCGAATATCACCTTGGCATCATAATTACCTTTATCATATTCGCTATGTTAGTGTGAATGTGTGTGTGAATGGTGTGTTTCGTCTTATTGTTGTCTTGTCTGGGAGGAGGTCCTAGCGTTGTGCTGATCATTCATTCTGGCAGGTCGTCCATATTCTTGTGTGGTTAAAGAAGTATGTAAGTGATCCGTAGTTAAATCCCTCTCCCAAAAGATCGTGTCACTATAAGGCCCGGGTGGCGTGTGGCACGTGAAAGTACCTTTAAGTTGAGAGGTTAAATTGGGTTTATGGAATGGAAGATATATTTGGAGCATACAACATTTGGTTCACTCGGATCTGTTAATTAGTCTCTGATATAATTATGATCCCGTTTATGGACACGTGTTAAATTCGGAATGTCGAAGAGTGTGAGTTCGCTCTATGCTTACGTATTTTCGCTATGTCCGTCACCAGGAAACTACTGGTACAGACGTTCACCCTTCCTCTTTAAAACTATACCAATATGGCGCGCTTTTACTATTTTAGACGAGTTATTGAAGTTTAAATTACTTTAATAGAAACTGTCCATCATTTGGGCTTGATTGTTTACCCACACCTGGCTCCTATTTGAAACTATTTTTACATCAACATTTCCTTGTGAAATTTCGGCTAGGCTATGAAACCTGTAAGCATCTAGATCATAAAGAATTTGAACATTAACGAAGCGGTTTCAGGTTGAGAGAACCAGTTATATCAGCTGGATGACCCGACATATAGATCATATGTATAGTTATGAATGATTGCCCACGTTTGAGATTGCTACATATGAACGAGAGGTCGGAGCTGCTATTAATAAGCAGGTCTATTGTAAATGATCACAGCTGTTATTACAAGTAACGGCTTTAAATCACTCGGCAATCACAGGTTTAATATGCTGTGTTTTGTACTTCTTCAGTCTTAACACTTATTTATGAAGCATTGAGTTTCAAACGACCGACACTCTAAAGCGAAAACAGTTTCTTAATAACCGTAGACAGCCGTCTTTATAAAGCGTGGCTGCCCGCGCAGCTGACCCGACTGGGATCTTAGGTTTGAATCCTGGCTGTTCCAGAGGATATTGGTGGTGAGCTATGGCCTTCCGGGATTCTTCGAAGTTTCCTCTGTGTTCTCGCATTTCCCGAATTTCAACCAATCAACACGCTCCATTCCCCTTTCCTCCCTTTCATGTCATTTCATTTCCAATTCATACATTTTATATCACCCTTTATCTCATCTCAGGTTAGGAAAGATAGTTTGGTTGGAATTCACAGATGTTGAAAAATATGATTGCGAGGATTTAGTGGGCTCATGACTCCGAGCCTGATCAATAAAAAAGGGCAGAAGATCAAGGGAAGGTTTGTAGTCCTCCCTTGCCGCTATGGGTTCAAACAAATAGTGGCGGTATGGGTCATGACAGAAGAACTTGGGGTATCGGACCCGGAAGATCTACAATTTACATATTACCGTAGAGTAAACTTTAATTAATTTCATCCATAATATACTGGAATAGCCCAATTTATATTTCAGGTCGCGGTGCTCAAGGCAGTCCGCCCGCCCAATCTGAATAAAGAACTAAACCTTAGAGATGAATTACATTTCGATTGACCTAGTAAATTTATTCGATTTAGTGGTCATGGCAACGAGATATAACTAGACTTCACGGATTTGTCACAAAACAGAATTCTCAATTGGACGTTGTTATACATCAACTGGCCAAGCACCATTTTAAAAAATTCAGATTTTGATGCTATCCGTTGCAATGGCTCATGAAGTAAGCGTACACTTTTAGCTCCAGATCTTCAAATGTAGCATTATTATTGTTATTATTATTATTATTACTATTATTATTAAAGAAAATATAAACACCATTAGTTCTTATCCGAAAATCTGCGTTTTGCAACAAATGGATATGAAATCAGATCTTCATAAATGCTAATCTAAATTTTGCATCATGCAGCTAAGCTCGAAATGTTCCCGTTCTTAGATTGGTGATGCATAACTGTGAAACAAGGAAAATAACTTGCAATTTGCAGTATTGTTAGCTTGGCACTACAATAAATAGAGAAGATTGACGTAAACTTTAAACGTTTTTTTTTCGATGCTTACATAATGACGCATAGCCGGTATATGCATAACGCCGTCCAATCTATCGAAAAGTATTGCCTGGTTCAAATGCCTGGCTTTCACTCGTAAGGGGCTGTACAGTACAGTGAATGTAAATGGTGGAGCATATCATTCATCATTAAACCAGGCACGCTATTAGAATACATACACGATAAGCCAATCCTGCTTCACTCTTCATGCACCGTTGTTAGTATCGGTATGTAAGAGGTGAAGAGACAGACGATATGTCGTGGTTACAGTGCCAATTGTACAACACCGCTCGATTATGATAGGCTAGACGAAATGCACTAGCTCCGCCCGATATGTCTTCTAATAGCGTTCGCCTCATAATAGGTTTCACAATAAACAACTGCATGTAGATATAGCTAGCGGCATTTTTCTCCGGGTGTACCTTCTCTACGACTGACCCGATGACAACGAACGCCTCGTACAAACAACACAATAGGTTCATAAACCATGGTGTT
The DNA here is from genome assembly GCA_030220185.1 of Diploptera punctata. Lineage (NCBI taxonomy): Eukaryota > Metazoa > Arthropoda > Insecta > Blattodea > Blaberidae > Diploptera > Diploptera punctata. The sequence continues at coordinate 2,453,369 of JASPKZ010000009.1, forward strand.
CATGTAATCTGCTTGTACTTTTCACTGACGTCATTAATGTTCCAGGAGAAAGTACACGCTCCAAAATTATTCCGGTGACAAAACCACGAAGTCTAGTTAATACTGATCATAATGTATTCGTTTAATATTAGATTAGTTGAAAATAATGTTTACCTTTTCATTCGTCCATACCGTGCACTGTACGCTTAATTATCTTTAAAAGTAATTTGTAACAAAAATGAATACCACATTAGAATTTTGTAATAAACTCTATTTAATTTGTACTCGGTCCAAATATTTAATTTTCACGAAACTTAACGGTGCATGATCTTTATTTGAATATTCTCGACTCATTGACTGTGAACTGGGTGAATTCCCGCCCGGGCAAATGTAAACCATAATATTTATTTCTAAAGTTAAGCATGTTAAATGTGTTTAGTATTGAATATTTATTACTGTTATAGTTTTATTTGTTTGCAGCTTTAGTAGGATATTATTTTTGTTGTATTGTATCATAATGTGATTAAAGAGAAATGTGTGTTTAAAGTCTCGATTAATATGTTTCATGAAACCGGAGAACGGATCCTGGATATTCTCATTAAGATAAATGCAAGCAAATTATAAGTTTTTTTTTTCACAAAGGAAGAAAAATATCACATTAATTACGGCGATAAAAAAAAACATTGTTAACGAACTGTCCTTATTCAGTTAGTACTGATGTAATTCAGACTATTTTATCATCATCAACTTTATGTATAGCAATCCTTTCATATAATTTCTTGATCATTTCAGAGTAATAACTGTCCTTCCCACCTCTTCTTTAGGTATATTAATAAATACTCTAACATTTTGGTTTCGTAATTTGGATTTCATTGAGTATGTATAATATACATTCTTTAGGTTGACCAGCTTCATGGGCTAGTCTCCAAAACTTATATTTTAAATAAACTACTCCTTGAAATAGTTAAACTAATTATTTTCTGACTACAGTTCATAAGTTCCCGGATTCGATTCCCGGTCAAACCATAGGAATAATTCCTCAAAGGGAATTATTCCTGTGGGTGCCCATGATCTGGAATTTAGGTTAAGAACTCTCCTGGCGCTTAATTATCATTCATCACTCATCATATCATCGGGGTAACGTAAATCCGTCTTCTAGGGGCCCCAACTTCAGAAGTGGGTTACAATTAAGCCAATGCCAGGAGAGAATACCAGAAACGTCTAAACGACAACCTGGAGCATTAAAAAAAATCTTCGGGTGTTCTAAATCTTCCTACCTTTTTGGTTTGTAGTTGGTAGGGCTTATATTAATTTTAATTATCATTGCGTAAATTTTTTAAATGTTTGGATGGTCAGTGTAAGGAATCATAATGTCATCCATGTAAGGAATTAAAAAAAAAGTAACGAGGCAGCTAATATGTCAACAGCGAAGAACGGAACTCCTAAATATATCTGATATAGCTTCTTACGAAACGTCTAGAAAGTTTTGAAACTCCCTATATCACGACTGCTTTTTCCTGTAGATTTTAGATAGGCCTAATGTGATAATAGTAAGTGTACAAAGCATGAAATCTTAAATTTACAACTTGACTTAATTTAAATTTTAGTGAATATCGTATTTACAGTTATTGTTTACGCCTCATTTGACCTCATCCTATTTTCGTTTTCCCTTATAATTTTATATTTCCTCCTTTTGTGTAAGCTACACTCCATACCTATGTGACTTAGAGGTCAATACGTAAGAAAATTGAGAGGGAACATTTGGAACAATGGATATATGTGTTTTATTAATAATGACAGCTTCAATATACTAATTGCTTCTGGTATTCACTTGAATTAGATACGTTGGTTTAGTCGTTAAATGAATTCCCTTACACAGTAAAACCATTCTATGAAGGAACATGACGGTCCCTTAGATATATTTCCGTCTTGGCAGTTGTCCTTGTTATAAAGGGTTCCCAAATTACAAGCTTGAATTTTCTCACGCAGTGTAAGAGTTTTACATGCACGCTTTAAAGACATAAGGCATTGCACTGAAATACAGACAAAATAGTGTATGTAACACAGCACAGTTTGCATGGCAATACAAAACAATTTTATTACACAAAAGCGAGAAGGAACTCAACTATAGGAAGACTGAAGAGTTTTCCAACTCCCTCGCAAGTTACGTAGCAGGCACGGAAAAGCGAGGGATTCCCCACTGTCACACAATGCCCGCAATCCAATGAGAACACAAGAAGGTGAAACGATATAATGCAGTAACGTCATATGCAAAATTTTCACGTGTGGTCATTAATACTGTAATTAGAACGTGCTTAAGAATAATTTTCCGTCTTACTGAAGTAAAAATTAACTATTGGTACTTTAAAAACCATGCCGTTTTTGCAATATGAAGGTTTTCGCCTTATACAGGTCGATTTTACATATAAAATCGTACCGTTCTGGAGATTTTTTCCGTCTCTACAGGTTTCCTCATTATAAAGGTTCCGGCTAAGACAGGTTTCACTGTACTATATAAATTTACTATGAATGTGTTATTTTAAGTTTATTTTGTAAGTTAATTTTATTTATGCAAAAGAAGAACTCTCTCTACGTTGAGGTATAGATGCAAAATATGCATGAATGAGAGAGAGAGAGAGAGAGAGAGATCGTCCCAACAATATTTACCATTGGTCCTTACTTTAAAACTGCCTTAGGAATCCTGGATCTGGACATTCGGTCCATATGTCGATACCAGTTCTGTTGATACTGATGAATGTAATCTGTTATGAATAATATACATTGAAAAGGTACGATACATTGATTCGAATTCATGAAAGGCGGTTTATATTTTATTGGTTTGGTCTATAATGTAACGTGCAACATGTGTATCCTACAATATGGAATAATATTCTAGTGGTGTGAAGAGTGGCTGGTCATAGTTTGCTAATTGATTTGTGAATGTCAGTAGCTTGCGTGATGATGGGGCAATGGCAACCATTAATCCAAGGCGGGAATAGATTAACCTTTTAACAACTGTTAAGAGGTCAAGGTTAGAACTCCTCATAGGAACAGATTGTGTTCCGTTTCTCTCCTTGTGTTTCTCCGGTGAAAATGTCAGAACGTTATAATAAAACGAAATATCAGTTGATCTCTTCCTGGTCTTCCATTCCACATGCATTTAGTCAAGAGAGTTATTCATCAATCCATCATCTGTCTGTCCATTAAAGTCATGCGCTGCACTGACGGAGTTTCCTGTTGTTTATCCAATTCTTTCTACAGATGATGTCCACTTCACTTTTTAATATTACTAGACATTGAAATTCCAATATCTCGAAGACGTACAGTAATATTTAAGTTACCCGAAGGTTCCATATTCAAATCCCGGTGTCGAATATTGCTTTTGTTTTATAATATTTGAAGGAAAAAAATAACCAAAGATCTAAAATGGTTATTAATAATCAATATATATGGAATAAGTTAATAAATTAAATTACCTAATCACTCTTACATAAACTCTAGGAGTGTTGGCATACAATTAGCAAAAACTTTCAACAATTTTTATGAACAACAAAATTAACACTGGAGAAAAGAGTCATATCAGAGACAATTTTGAAATTCTACAAATCAATACCAGTCCCAACTCTGTTATATGTTTGTGGAGCTTGTGTGGGTTTTGTTTATAAAATATAGTGGCATATAAAGGACGTGAATGGTATCATGAAAAGTGTGTTGGAGAGCTGAGGCAAGAAAAAAAAAGTGTGTATATATATATATATATATATATATATATATATATACACACACAAATAAATTGTATTCTATGATAGTTTATATATAAAATTATGTTATAAAATTATGTTAAAAATATATTACAGATATTTTACCTAAATAAGTCATATTAAACTGCCCTTATTCACCAAAAAGACTGTCCCTATTCACGCTAACAAATTAGGACGACGATACATAAATATTTTATACATTTAAATACTTCAACGTGCATTCGGCTACCATAACTGGTACACAATATTTATAAAATATCATATTTATTATTTATTTATTAATTTTTATTCAATCTCCAATAATATGAACCTTATTTCACCATCCGGTATGTTAGGGTTTTAGTTACAATACTATTAATTATTTACAATAATTTAAAGTATGGTTAATTTCTAGCGTTACATAATAACGTAATATGAATAAATAAATTAATTAATTAACAAACCCAAGAAAAAACTAACTCAAAGTCTCTTAAAATATGATGGATAAAGTCACACAGCTTTCTATAGCAACACTTTTTTGCATAAAATATTTGACAAAGGCAGTTGAAATCTATTATGGCTATAACCTAATTTTTTAATAAATTCATGTCTTTTTGAATCAAAGGCGGGACACTAAAATAACAGATGTGAGATAGTCTGGCTGGAGTTTTTGCAAATACAGGTATCTGTACCTATTTTAAATCGTTCCAAATAATGTCCAAATTGACCGTGCCCAGTCATAAATTGTGTTAATGCAAAATTGGTTCTACATATTTGCACTTTATTCGGTCAAAAACAGTTGGGAAAAATAATGCTCTTGTCAAAGCACCATTAATACTGTTTAACTACTCAGCATTCCAATTTTGTAAGAGATCATTTTTAAAGATCATATTAAATCATGAATTACAAAATATATATGCGTTACCGATAATGAACCCGATATTACTGATTTTCCTATTTTTGTCCGATTCACCCGAGCTAACCCTACTCACTAAATTTTAGTTTTAATTGAAAGAACATTGAATTCACTTTCAGAGATTATCAAACGAAATCAGCTTGCAAAAAGACTTTGAAGAGTTATTAACAATCTGACAACACCTCACTGATAGTACAAATACTCTTTTGGTAATAGTAATATTCTTTATTTTTATTTTAATTAACAATTAACTATTGCCTATTTCAAAAATGTGATGTTAGCTTCTTTTATTGTAATAATATTATCTCCTTTGTTAGCTTCTTTTATTTAATAATATTATCTCCTTATGCAGCATGGCTATTAACTGTTTATGCATGAAAACGGGTAGAATGTAAAAGGATTTGTCAAATTGTCTCTTTCATATTATCGACATTAACGGGACTGTTTTTGTGTCTGGGGATGTAGAAGGTTGTGCACTGGGGCCCCAAGCTATTCATGAGCGCATAACTAGATTTGTTTCTTATCCTATGTTTACTCTCGGCTCTTGGTGTATCCATAAATGAAATTTTACTGTATCTTAAACTAATGCATTTTATAAAAGCTTTTCCGAGTCAAATTCAAGTTTCATTTCCCAAGATCAAAATATAGAACACAGTCTCATTTTCACCCAGAACTTTGCCAACAGTAGAATATTGTAAAAAATCTGTGCTCACACAATATTAACTTTTTATTTTTATAATTTATAATAATTATTTAGTCTAGGCGAGCGTTTAAAAAATGTGTTTAATATGTTTGATTTCCAGGGAATAATGTAATATATTTAGTAATTATTACATATATTTTTTCTTTACCTTACAAGTGAAGTGTCAACCATTCCATGCCGAATCTATCTTCAAGTTTCTTCTAGCGAAACGTTGTAATGTACCAAGGCCGTGTCTAAAAAAATTATCTGAAAGTTTTTAACGGAAAGGCATTGAAGCCCAGCGCTAAATCTCTCATTTAAATGTATGGAAGTAATGCAACTCATTAATTGGTATATTGGATAACCCTCACTACCTGTCGTCCGCGCCGCCTCCCGTCTCACTCCACTTCGCTCTTACTTAAAGCAGGACGTCTATTGCTCCGTACATTTGGTTGCAATTGCTGGATTCTGGCTTCAGTTTCTATGCCTTCAGTTAAAAGCGACGGATTATTTTTTTGGGTACGGCCGTGGTACATCACAATGTTTCTCTCGGAGAAATTTTAAGATAGATTTTCGCATGCAATGATTGGCAGTTCCCTTGTTAGTGTAAAGGTAAAGGTAAAGTGATCCTACTACAGGCCTCAGGAGGCCCTTGGGGTAGTAGGATGTTAAGGCTCCCACTTTTTCTTGACAATCGGCACTTGATGTCAGCCGGGTTGTCAGCCCTGCGTGACGGCCGCCTTTACCCCAGAACAAGCGTCTGGTACTCATTTCAGTTAGAGGCTGAGTCGACCCCAGGGCCATAGTGCCGCCAGAAGGTTTGGGTCAGTTTAAAAATCCTGACCCCACCGGGACTCGAACCGTCGACCTTCCGGCTTGTAGCGCAGTGCCTTAACCACTACGCTACGGCGTGCCCCTCCCTTGTTAGTGTAACCTCTGGATTTATAGGTACAGTATTTTTACATGTTCTACAGAGACAAGATATGTAGGAAGAGGATTTCTATCTCTGGAGCACATAATAATAATAATAATAATAATAATAATAATAATAATAATAATAATATAATAATAATAACAATAAAAATTTTATTTTACCTGTCCCGTGCTGTAGCCGAGTGGTTAAGGCAATAAGCCTTGGTGCAGAGCTACGGGACTTGCGCTGGTTCGAGTCCCCCATGAGGGAAGAAATTTTCTCATGGAATTTCGGCCAGTATGGGACCGGTGCCCACCCAGCATCGTGAGGCATTTTGGTAGCTACAATAAGTAGCGACTCCAGGTTGAGAAGACCAGCTATAACGGCTGGGGGACCAGACATGCTGACCACATGTCACTCCTACACTGGCTAGATGATCCTCTACCTCTGTGATTAACACACATGGATGAGAGACCACCAGCGGGATGGTGTACCGAGGAGCTTCTAGGCCTGTCGCACTTGGAGTTCTTTTTTAACTGGCAGAGTTATGGCCTTAAGGCCTTGTCTACCACTGAACCAGGTTAAAAAAATACAAAACATATTCTTAAATCTAAATTTACATGGTACGTTATTGTTTACAAAATTATTATTGTTTACAAAATACTTTGATTCAATTGTTATAGCGATTGAAATATAAAATGTTCAAGATAGAAAAATACGTACATATTTTTTACAACCTAAGGATATGGTGGGCCTCCTTAGATGAGTGATCAGCTCAATTCTAGGATCACCTATATACATTAACATAAAACAAGGCATACAAACCATTCAGTCATTCATACTAAACGAGGCGAATATGATATTGATGAATATATAATGACTACATAGATGATATTCGGGACCATTTAGGTCGTAAAAGTGAGGAAAAGAAAGTGAAAAATAAAATCTTACTTAGGAAACTTGTCCATCAGGAGAACGAACCCTTGCCCGTTGCTTCGAGACCACAGCGATGCACAGATATATACATATCTTCTTCCTCTCTATCGTGGTTTAACCTCTCACCTCTATGTAAATATACATACCCCATGTCTTCCAGGCCTTACAATGCTACTACCAGCCGGGAGAGTGAATTGAAGATTTTAAACTTTGAGGAAAAACTCCGAAAAAAACACAATCGAGGAAAACTGCCCTTTTCAGATATCGAACCGGGTCCGCTGCCATTACTCCGAACCATTATGGTAGACCAATTATACTATTATATATGAGTAAAGAAAACAGTAATGGAAACGATGCAATTGAATAAAACTTCATAGTCATGAGATCAAATATTTTCCTATGGTTAATGAAGGTATTGCGGCTATAATACACATTGCTGACACCCCGTTCATCTGTGGTTAGCAGGATGCCAGAACCACTGCCTAAGACAGCACAACTCAAACAACATACACCTAGACCAGAAGTGAGAATTTTAAATCCTGTACTCTACCTGCAATCGAATCTGCAGAACCGTAATACAAAGTAGGGACACTATCGATCACGCAAACGCGGATGACTAATTAAGGTGCCGTATTTGTCCGAATGTCACCAAATAAAACAAACAAAGTGGAATTGGATAAGCCACACATTGAGAAAGCCAGATGGAGCCATCGAGAAGACTGCACTAGATTCGAATCCGCAAGGAGTAAGAAAGAGGGGACAACCTAGGAAAACATGGAAACGATCATTAGAGGAGAAAGCAAAGGAAAGAGGAAAAAGCTGGAAACAAGTGAAATGGCTGGCTGGAAGCAGAGTACGCTGGATAAACTTTACTGCTGTCCTATGTTCCATTTAGGAACTACAGAAAATAAATAATACAATATAATAATAATAATAATAATAATAATAATAATAATATGTCGGAATGTAAGTCGCATGCGAATGTAGAGCGAACCCCTAATTAAAAAAAAAGTAGTCAAATATGAAGTCAACCTTAAAATCAGAGATGTACGACAGAAAAGCAAAGAGTTAAGAAGATCAGATCGCGAAAATACCTACCGTATATAAGATTAATATTCTGGCTTCTTATGGCTATACTGTGGTTTTAGCGTCTCATCAAGCATTTACTATTGGAAGTACTTCCTGGCAACAATAGAAAGAAATATGTTACCGGTAGCTAATAACAGAAATGAAAAAAAAATAGTAAGGAGCCAGAAATGAGTACGTAACGTTAAATTTCTATTTAGGCTGCTTGTAATGGAGAGAATACTATTCGTAAGTAATGCCACGAGTGATTTCCAAATTCTCTAGATAAATTCACTCCTCACTTCGTGAGTCGTGAATTTATCGATAATTTGGAAATCAAGAGTGACATTTGTTAGGACTATTTAACGAATAAAATTAAGCTGTTTACTCACAAATCAATATTTAAGTATAGTTATTTAAAAATATTTATATACTTACTTACTCACTGGCACTATCGAACCTGTAGGTTCATGGCCGCACGGACATAAGCTCTGCAGACATCCCTATCCTGAGCTAATGCTTTCCAATCATTCCCTGTATAATCTACTTCCCACAAATCATAGTTTATGTTATTCTCTCACCTCATTCTTGGTCTACCAACTGGACGTTTTCCCTCTGGCTTTCCTACAAGAAGCTTCCATGCAAGTCTTTCATTCCCCATACGTGCAACATGTCCTGCTCATCGCAGTCTACGAGACTTAACTGTTCTTATTATATCTGGCTTCCTATAAAGACCATGTAGTTCATTGTTATGTAGTCTTCTCCATTCACCTGTCTCTTCATCTCTCTTTGGTCCAAAAATTTTCCTAAGTACTTTATTCTCAAATACTTTTAATCTCCTTTCCTCCCTTTTAAATATTTATATATTTAATGTAAACTGCGATGTTTGAAAACAAATGAGAAACGATTGGTTCGCTTCATTTCCTTCCTTTGTTTATCACTGCAACCAGATCATAATATTATTTATTGCCAAGGGATCGCAATATTGTAAGAATGCACCCTAGTGGAGAAATTTATAATCAATGTTATAGGCATTAATTAATTTTATGTCCTATGATGTAAATTGTCAATTATATTTTTCTGCAACGTCATTCGTTTAAGAAAGTGTTTCTTTTTTTTTGTGGTATAATCAATTGTTACAAATGTTTTTATAGTATCTATCGCATGCGCTTTCTGCTGACATTCATGCACTATATATACATTCTGGTAGCCGTATTTCTTAGAGGGTAGGTCACTGCAAAATAATGCTATGACCTATTCAGAATTTTACAAAGGACGTGCTTTCTTTATTATAATAAACTTTAGTTGATAGATTTTAGGCAAAACACGACTGTGATTGGTTGTAAATAAAATGTCACTGAAATGTGATTGCTCATTGACTTCCATTTGGGGCATGAGTTAAATAGCCAAGGTAATGTCTTTCGATAGGAGTTTAAAAAGAAAAGTTATACCGAATAATATGGAAACCGACATGTTAGTCGTATGTTCGGTGTTGCAGAAACAAATATTCGACGATGGAGATTTATCATAACCTAAAATTTTCATATTTGTATACTAATAGGCCTATGATGTGCATATTTAATGCCCAGTTGTATACATATTGTTATCTAGAGATTTGCTGTTCTTTTTACACGCTTTATATTAGCTTGTCCTGTATCTATCTATCTATCTATCTATCTATCTATCTATCTATCTATCTATCTATCTATCTATGTAACGGAATCTTTCAATGCGATTTTCACCCACTTAAAATCATTGGATCGACTTGAAACTATGTATACTTGTAAAAGACCCGTGACAGTACAATAATTTCATATTTTGTTTCCAAAATCATGGCCAGAATCATCAGAAAATCAAAAAAAGTGTCTTAGTATCTATGTAACGGAAATTTTGAACACTATTTTCACCCACTTAGAAACATTGGATCGTCTTGAAACTTTGTATACTTGCAAAGGACCCGTGACAATACAATAATCGCATATTTTGTTTCTAAAATCCTGGCTAGAATCATCAGAAAATAAAAAAAAAATAAAACTGGTGTAATAGGTTGCGGACTTGTCGACTTCTTAGTCAATCGTTGTAAGAGCTTACTTGGTAGAGCGGTGAACTCTAGTGATATATAATTTCAGTAATCCATAGGTCGCTGGTTCAAATCCGGCTGGGTGTTTTTTAGAACAGTATTACTTTTAGCTCATACTACAATAGAATCGAATTTAAAGATATTTACATTTTTATCTTATCCTGTAAAATATTAAAACTAAAAAATAAAAAATAAATAATACTTTTAAAAAAAAGTAAAACAACACGCTTTATTAGAAAACCGAACTAAAAAAATGAAAAATAATTTTAATTTCCAAAACGCTTGGGATAAATAATTTTACCATCAGAAGCGTGTGGCGCTCTTTATCAATTAATATATTTGTTAATAAACATATATTGGTAAAAGTAAAGTCTCCAAGAAGAAAATGTAAAAATCATAAAAAGAACCCCACGCTTTTGATGGTAAAATTATTTATCCCAAGCGTGTTGGAAATTTAAATTATTTTTCATTTTTTTAGTTCGGTTTTCTAATAAAGCGTGTTGTTTTAGTTTTTTTTAAAACTCTTATTTCTTTATTTCTTTCTTTTTCGTTTTTATTTTCGTTTACATTGTTCTTCCATTTTGTTTTATCTTTGTTAACCTTTTATCTTATTCACACGTACAAACACAAGACAGGACACACACCCAGACCCAAGGTGGAGATTTAAAATCCCTTACCCCGCCGGGAATCGAACACGGATCTCCTGAGTGGAAGGTAGGGACTCTACCGACTACGCCACGGCGACGGACTTAATTTTTTTTGAGGACGCGATAATTCGGTTAAAGGTGCGCCTTACGCTCGGATATATACGTTATTTCATTAAATAGGAATAGAATAATCGATTTGAAGTCTCTGTTTATGCCTTAAATACTGAGTAGGCCTACTAGTTGTCAGAGTCTTTGAATTATTGATGACGATAATAACCTAATTGGAAACAAAAGACGTTAAAAGTAAACACTAGCCTTTGTGGACTTCAAATTGTGTGCAGTTATATAATCAAAGAGAATCAGCTGGCCTAATGTTTATTCAACACTAGATTGAGAGAATTTAAGTCCATGTACTATGAACTTGATTGAATATTCAATGTAAGGTAGGCTTTACAAGAATCCTGCTTGGAATGATTAATGTAGTAATTAGGCCCTAAATCCTCTATACGAATTTGTTGTATTTTCCGTTTTAAACAAGTTTGTATTTCATAAAGTACTAACTAGTAACTCACTGGCATTATCGAACCGTCAGGTTCATGACCGCGCGGACATAAGCTCTCCATCTTCAGCTGTTTTCCAATCATCTCCTGTATATTCTATTTCACTCAAATCACAGTTAATATTCTCACATCTCATTCTTGGGCTATCAACAGGGCGTTTTCCTTCTGGTTTTCCTACAAGAAATTTCCATGTCCTTCTACCATTCCCATTGGTGCCATATGCCCTACCCATCGCAATCTACGAGACTTAACTGTTCTTATTATATCTTATTTTTATTTAGGAATATTCCACAATACAGTGTTTCTCCTTCAACCGAAAAGTGATATGTCGTCAGAGGTTCCTGTCTAAGGCATCTTCTTCCGTCAAATCTCTAGCTTCCATACTTATCTTCACTCCATCTATCCATCGTTCTGTAGGTCTGCCTCTTCCACTTCTTCCATTAGCTTTCCTATTAAGGATATTATTTTGGTATTCTCTCTTCTTCCATTCCTTATTATAGGCCTAACTGGTTTCCTATTAATATCATGTAGATCAATGTTATGTAGACTTCTCCATCCAACTGTCTGTTCATCTCTCTTTGGTCCAAAAAATCATCATCATCATGAACTTGTTTAGGTTTAGGTTGTTTGAGCCTATTTCTATGAGATCTCAAGATGTGGTTGGTCAGTCCATCTTAATTAGGACTTTCTCTATCCCAAAGTCCTTTAGGTTGATACTGCAATGCTAATTTAGGAAAGCGAGTTGGACCCATTCTTTGGACATGTTGTAACCACTTGCTTTGATACTCATACGTAATTCCGAATTTTTTAACTCTATTTTGAATTTTTAATTTGTCGTGTATATCTGTGTTTCTTTGCGTGCCCATTTTTGGCAAACCTATGAGTGGACGTAAGAATTTCATCTGTAAAAACTTCCTAAGAACTTTATTCTCAAATACTCATGTTTTTTTTCCTCCTCCTAATGTAAAGAGTCCATGTTTTGCATCCATATAACTGGGAGAATAATAGGTTTATACAATTTAAGTTAAACTTTTTTGATGTTATAAAGCACTCACACATTTATTTAAATGCAATTTTAAAAAGTGGCAAATGAAGGTTGATAGCGGATTAACCGTGGTAGTCGATTTGTCGTAGAAAACGAATTTGAGTAATTCGCCTTTACGATAAGAGCCAGTTGCCTTCATTCAACTGCAATAAAAATGAGTATTTTTTAAATTGTGTTTTGTTTTCCATTTCAACATGTTTTGAGATTAAGTTGTAGATTTTAAACCTTAAAATTTAATCCTTTTGGCAGAGAGGATAGGCTGCAAGAAGCAGTCTGTCATTTAAATAATATATGTAAGAAATTAAACATAGAACATTAAATAACAAAACAAGAAGAGATACTAGATTGAAGTTTTATAAAACGTTGGCAGTTCCTGCATTACTTTATGGGAGTGAATCTTGGGTAATGACAAAAAAATTATAAAGTAGAATACAAAGCGTACAAATGAACTTCCTTAGAAAAACAAAAAGCTGCAGAAGAATGGATCGGTTAAAGAATGAAGACATAAGTACAGAGCTAAATATATATCCACTGAATGATAAAATCAAAGAATATAGAGAAAAATGGTTCAGACATGTAGAAAGAATGAATGTAACAAGATTACCAAAAGTAGCATTTATCTACAAGCCAAGAGGTTCAAGGAATGTAGGAAGGCCAGTGAAAAAGATGGACAGAACAACTGTAAGGCGGAACAGACAATTTGCCTAGCCCGTGAAGTGAAGAAGGAGAAGAAATAAAATATGATAATTTCAAAATAAAAAATTAAAGGCACGACGTTCCATGGAAGGTACCCAGAAAGAACAAAAAAATAATAGTAGAAGATAAAGTGTTGAAACAGGTTTCACACTTCCAGTATTTGGGCTGCGATATAACTTATGAAGAAGAACATGATAAAAGTAGGAAAATGCAGAAATTTCAACATATTTGTGGAACAATCGACGAACACTGAGGAACAAAGTTAGAAATTATACGCAGCTAAGATTTTACTCAACGATGGCACTACCAGTGGCGATGTGTGGAAGTGAGGCCTGAGTTCTGAAGGTGAAAGAAAAAAGTAAAATTCAGGCAGCGGAAATGAGATTCCTACGGGCTGTGAATGGTTGTACAAGAGAAGATCATATTAGAAATGAGAATATTCTAGAGGAACTAAAAGTACATCCTCTTCCTCAACAAATAGACCACGGGAACAATTGGATAGAACATCTGCAAAGAATGACAGAGGATAGGATATTAGATGGTATTGACGTATAATCATGGAGGACGTACATCGGTGGGAAGACCAAGAAGATGCTGGGTTGAACAGATGTGAGATCGAAACAGGCAAAGATCTAATCCGTGAAAAAAAAGATGATGGTGATGAAAAGTTAAATATATGTTGATCCACAAAAGTCACTGGTGGCACGATGGTACAGAATTGCCAAAATAACTAAATATTTTGAATGCTTCAAATGTGAAGAGAATCTGTAAAACCTCGTCAGCGTTGAAATATTTCATATTGCATAACAGTGGCTAAAACTGTTTCTTAGTTTATTTTGGCAAAGATTCCATTATTTTGAAATATTCCGGAATTTATTACATTTGTTATTTATTTTCATATACCGATATTAAATAAATTGCTGAATTTACTTGTCATCATGGAGCTGACTTCTAACACGCTGAATTAAGAGATATTATCGCTTGGTAAACTGGCACGACATTATGCTTAAAGCTATGTGTTTCCAGATACGGGGGCGCATTTGTCTCCTACCAAGTGTCATTGATCCATATGGAACATGAACTAAATTGTGTGTACACGGTGTATTACACGTTTTGTGTGGCCGATGTAAACCTCAAATTGTACACTACAAGATATAAACTGTTTCTCGTGTTTTCCTTGTCTAATGTGACGGATGTTCTGTATTACATCCTGGATCACCGGTCTGTTTTAATACAAATTCCATCTCAAACCAAATACTCTACAGTTTTGTATATTACTACCTGATTATTCACCATTCCTGTTTGTAATTATTATTCTTAGGAATTTGAATTCAGACACTTCTTCAAATTTTTCCTCATGTGTCATTAACTGTCATTTCGAATATCCATTGCATTTCTATTCGTTTTACTGATATCTACCTCCAGTCCCAACTTCCTAGCGTTATTTAATAGAATATATGCTGACGTTTTGAATGTGGGAACATAATAAAATTGATTTCTATTCAGCATTTAAAATTAATATCGATAAATATTTTATTTATGTATTGTTAATAGATAAGAGTGAAAATAAATGTCTCCTTTGTGTGTACACTGACAAATTCTCACCTATAGGCGAAGGTATAAAAGTTTCTTGTTTAACGGATTATGATCTATTAATTTCATGACCAGCGATAACTCATAACTGCAGCGTTCCCAGCGTTAGGCAGGTGAGGAAAAACCCCGATAAAAACCTCACCCAGAAAAACTGCCACAACCGGGGATCAAACCCGGGTCCCCTGCGTGACAAGGCAGCACGCTACCTGAGACCACAGCGGTGGAATATATATATTACAAATCTCTTGTTCTTATTATTCATAATTTGTAGGATTTTCACCCTGTTTATTTCCAAATTTACTCCTCAGAGGAAAACGTATTGGATGTGCATCCAGTGTCTATCCATCTCTTGGCTGGTCTGCCTCTTGTTCTTCTCCCTTCCATTGGTCATATTACAAATATTTGAGAATAAAGTTCTGAGGAATTCTTCATTTTTTCTTTTATTTATTTATATATTATTTAGATTTTACCTGTTGGAGTTAAGACCGTTAGGTCTTCTCTTCCACTTCAACATAGTTAAATTATAGCCTAGGCCTACATATAATAACATTATGAACTAATACTAATAAAGTTCATCAAATTCCGTTGAGGTGAATAGTCATAACATAAAAACTTAAAATACGTACCTTTATGGCAGGTGCCGTCGTCCTCAATTGTGTTAAAATATTATATTTAAAATGTTATCTGGAGGCCTTTCGGAAGTTAACTTCCATCATCAGCAGAATGAGCATCTGCTACTAGTATTAAATAAATAACTCCCATATTTCAGGAATTGCAGCAAATTTGTCTCTAATTTTCCATCAACTCTTATGTTTTGTCATCAAATCGAAGAGACAACAACAGGGACTCAAATCGAGTCTGAGACATTGTAGCACTAAACAAAACGAACAGCCAAACATATCGCTCCGGAGTTCATCAACATTCACTAAGGTTTGTTTCAAAACTGCCGCCAAATATTCCTTCATTTGCATTAACTGTCTACATAACATAAATGAAGCAATACTTTTTTAATTTTATAAATATGAAAAGCAATTACAGATATGAATATACATTTGGGATATAATATTATAACATTTAAATTGTATATTAAATATATTTTAGTAGCAAAATATTAAAATTTAAAATGAATCTGGTTGAGTTAACTGTAATTATACCTATATTGAAACAAAAAATATAAAATAACAAATGAAAGCAACATGTTGCAGAATGCACTATAAAAATAATATAATACGGGGTGAATCATAAATATGGCTATACGTTTGATCGCTTTGTATGATGAAAATATTACCGTTACAGGAAATATGATATTACCGTTGGCAAGGAAATTATTCAAATTACAACAATGGAATAAAACAAAACAGTGTAGAACTTACGTCATTAGTCAAAATGGCGTTGAATATGCAACAGCAAATTACAATTGCTGCATGGGCAATAACGTATGCTAATGATCGTGAGGCCGCAAGACGGGCAAGACGTGAATGTAACGTAGCATTGCAGCCGTCGAATGTGGGGAAGTGGAGAAAACGACTGCTGGAAACGGGCCCGGGTTCGTTTCCCTCTCGGGACAGGCTCCTGGGTAGGTTTTTTCGGGTTTTTTCCTCAGATGTAAGACAAATATCAGGAAGCTTAGGGCCCAACGGTCCCCGAAAATCATCCGGCTATTGTCATCATCATCATCATCCCTCACCAGTGTGGAAAGCAACGGGAAGCTACCACACATATAATTCCCTAGTAAAGCTGCAAAAATAGCATGAAAATGCTATGATTGCAGTGAAAGACCTGCCCTCGGACAGAATTCCTATGGATGGATGGATATATATATATATATATATATTTTACTTTGTGACTGAACTATAAAAAATAAAATTAAAAACGAAACAGAAATAAACATGTAAACAATTATGGCAATTCCCACAATATTGTATGGATGTGAGACTTGAGCTTTGACGAAGAAGCAGAAAGATAGATTACAGACGGCGGAGAATAGGTTCCTCAGACAAGTTAAAGGATTTACAAAACTTGATAAAGTAAGAAATAAGGATATAAGAGAAGAATTAAAAGTGCAGCCTTTATTGGAAAAAATTCACAAATTATACGAGTGGACAAAAGTAGATTGATCACATGAATGCAGTGAGTAAGGGGACATGTCCATTGTTAGCTATAAATTATCAAGCAAAAGGAAGACGTGATGTCGGAAGACCTAGAAAACGCTGGGCTGATGCATTATGAAGTCAGAATGGGCAATTGCCTAATCCTTGGAGTGACTATGATTATGATGATGAAGATGATTACTATATCCTCAACGTAATTTTAATATGAATTTTATCAGTATTGTTATGTATATTAATAATCGTATGTAAATACAGGCATACTGTTAAACTCTTATGCTGTGAGATCTGTTTTGCATTTTTTTTTTTTACATTCTGCACAATATATATATATACATACTTTGTGGTATGCATTACATACGTCACTTATGTTTAAATTTATTTTGTAAAATTGTTACTATGTATGAAACCACCTATGTAAATAGGGGATCTGTGTATTTTGATTCGTAGAGAGAGAAAGTGTTGACAGTGTTGGAAATACAACTCATCTAATTCACTAAACTTTGGCGGTGTGTATGGAATTATTGGTTTCGGAGCACAAATAAATACAAAAGCAATAACGGAACTCGAATTCACGTTCAAACTACTCTGCAATGAAAATCCGGCAAAAGATCAACTGAGCGTGTTTTTAGTAACCGACAAAAGTAAATTCGCCTGTGCTAAGATAAAACAATATGTTGTTAAATTATTTATAGTATAAATATTCACGAGAACAGACGCTATAATGAACATCTCCTGGAAAGATTTCCTTTTTCCAGTATTGACGAGCAATATTGAAGTATTCTCGGAATTAAAATAGACTTTTCGACTCCTGGTATCATCACAGTTCCATTAAAATACACTTCGTTAAAATACTGGCAAAACAGGTCATGTATACGTCCCTGATAATAATAAATGGCCAGTCCACCAGCTTAGAAATAGTTTAATTTATTCCACGAGTCCCCTCTCTTATTTTATCTAGCCTTCTTTTTCTTCTTCTTCACTTCTTCTTCTGCATCTATTTATCTCGTCTTCCCTTGAGAAAAATTCCCGAATCATTTCTTTAGTATTGTATTGTATTGTCACTAGTGAACCGAAAGTACCTTTTTGCGGTTCAGTTATTCATCTTTGTGCTCCTCCAGAACATTTATGAAGCCCGCCAATGTCCCTTGTTCCGTGTGGCTACCCCTTCCCTTTTACCCTTTCCTCCGCGCATCTTTATAGCGCACATCCCCTCTACTCGCGAACCTTTTATATGCTTGGTAATCTCAACGAACCTTATCATTCGATCGGCCTAGTAAGTGGCGTTAGGTTGTGTAGAAGTGGATTCAGTATCCGAATCCAGCTTAAGTACACCATGCATCGGCGAAGTTAACATGGTGATCTATAAGATAAACAAGTGGATTGTGACCGAGGAATGGTCGGATTTGAGTTAGTCCAATCAAGCATGGAAAAAGGAATTCCAATGGAGTTTGGACATGTATGAGTGTGACAGTTTGTATGGTATGTTATTTATTCAGTTATACTTTGTTATTATCTATGTCTGATCGATTGATCGAAGATCAATCTTTTGTTATTCATTTATTACTTTGTTTTTACAATCAACACTTGTTTTTCATTAAAAGCTTAACTTTTATATTACGCCCCTTGTTGTTATTTAAGAGTAATCATTGTTCTCTATCCTGTAACGAAGTTATTTCATTCTATGCAATTTATAATCAGTATTTATATTTATATGCACGTTCAACTGGAAAAGAAAGATGAATTGTTAGCCGCCTTCTATGGGCCCGAGGCAGGCTGTTTTCTCATTAATAACTTCTTTAGATATCAGGAACACGTTACTAAGTACAGCATAGTCATAACCCAACGATCCCGGAAGGTAGCAGTAGCAGTGAAGGTGGTTCACTCGCCACAAATAGTTAGGCACAGAGTGGAGGAATTACACGCCACAATTGGTTTATCAGAGCGTGGTTTTGGGTTTTGGGTTTTTGAGTTCAACGGTTTTTTGGGTTTTGGGTTTAGTTTACGTGGTTTATTGGGTTCAATGGTTTTTGGATTCAATATTTTTTTGGATTCAATGTTTATTGGGTTCAAGTTTTTTGGATTCAATGTTTTGGGTTTTACATGCGCACAAATTGTCGCAGATGTGTAGTTTTGGGTTCACTAAGTACATATGATAGCAAAGCGTTTGTTTTGTGTTTTTCACATTACAAGATATGCTGTATGTTATTAACTGTGGTTCTTGTAGTATCAATTTAATTCAAGTTTCGGAGTTTTGGTCTCAAACACCAAGACAAGGGTATGAACTCTGTATTATGGTCCTTAATGAAATTTAGAATTAGAAAATCTGTATCTTTTCAGAGATATTACCCTGCGGATTATTACTTGTTTTCGATACTTGGTATTTATGGTAAAGTTATTAAGTATTAGTTTACGTGTTTGCTTTACGTTACGTAAATATTGACTCATCTTTCTTTATAACAGAGACTGATTTATGCATATAAAACTACGTTCGCCTATAATTGTTTACATCTTGTGTCAATTATACTTTGTAATCATGCCTAGTTGGATAGATGTAATATCCAAAGACAATCTCGTTCGATAGTTAAACCTACTAGGTATTGAGGTTGAAGGTGATGTAAACATATTACGTCAGCGGCTTAAAAATCATATGAATTCTCTCTCCCCGGCTGAACAAATGTTAATAAAGCGTAAGTTTATTGTAGATAGTGCAAATCAAGAGGATTATTTGGCAGAACAGCATAAGAATATAAGTGATCATAGACTTAGCTCTATCAAAGATTTTTGAGTGGAACTGTCTCCAACCTTTCTCCTTTTTTGGAAGAGAATAATCAGCGGATTTTCCGAGAGTTAATTAGAAAAGTTGATCCCTGCGACGGTGAAGATAAGGAATCGCTAGTGGTCTTCCTCATTAAAATTAACTCGCTCTTCGAATTGAAATTGGTTCCCGATGAGTATTTTGTAAACTCGATTTTGAGTTGCATCGGAGGAATTCTATTGAAAGTCTGGAGTGAAGTTGTTAAGTTGAGATTCTCTTGGATGGAGAGCTTAGAACATGTGAAGTGTTCATTGTTGCCTCCTAGATTGTTGGAAGACTTTTGGATTAAATTTGTCTCACGACGATTCCAAATGCCTAAGGAATCTTTGTTGGAGTTTATCTCCAACATACAAGGAGCTTCACTTGTGTTGAAACCTTTATTTTCGGAAGAAAAGTTAATTGATCTTATTCTGCAAAATATGTCCCCGGCTACTAGACAGCATTTGGTTTTTGCTACTAAACCGCAAAATGTAGCCGAAATGTGTGTCTTGGCCAGGAAGGTGGCGGATTTCGAGATCGCTGAAAGACAGAGGGACTTTAGTGAAAGAAGTAGAACTGACAATTTAAGTAAATCTAGTACTTCGGCGAGTCGTTCTTCTTGGCAATCAAAAAAGAATCTACAATGTTGGAAATGTCAGCGGTATGGGCATCTTTCTAGAGAGTGTCGATCTTAATCTACGTGGTTTGTTTATATATATATATATATATATATATATATATATATGTTTGTTTGGGATATTAGAGTATAGTACCGATGGATGTAAGTATTTGAGCTGATTGTACCATCCTTTTTGTTGTCAGAGTTACCAGAATGAGTTTCTTTATATGTAGGTCAGGTCTTGCTAATGAGACGCAAACTAAATTCTAAAAAAGGGTGAATAGAAGTTAGTCGGCGTCCATGACCACATTATAATACAACATGTTGATCTAATTAAATTACGTAATACTGTGGAGTAAACTCTAGCATATTTGTAGAAAAAAGAGCTGTATGTTAAGCTAGATATTTTGTATTATGACACATGTTGAAGTAGTATATCTATGGTTCTGCTTTCCTGCTTTTGCCTGTTCTTTGTTTCAGTTAACCTTTCCCTAACATTGGCAGTTCGACCGTTTGTAAACCTGGAGTGTTCGGCAGTCGAGCGCTTGGAGGATCCGACCGACCCCCGAGTGCCCAGCTGACCAACATAGTGGCTTTTGGAACTACGGATTCTTGGAAAGCGGTGGAACGGGATTGCGATCCGGCAATCCAATTATCATATCGTCACCCGGGTCTTCACCTGGAACACCGCAGACTTGTACTATGGCGGCTGAATCAAATGGAGTTTATTTTCAGCGCATGAATAGTCTACATTAAAGCGAATGTGGTGATTGTGATATTGGGGACGATGGAAGATTTGCATTAAAATTACCGCTGGAATCCGATAGTGTTTATGTGCCCCTCCCAACGTGGGATTGTTTCACTGGACATTACTTTAAAGCCTATGGACTCTTTTTCTTTTACCCGGAGGGTGTAGGGGGAGCTATTGAACCGAAAGTACCTTTTTGCGGTTCAGTTATTCATCTTTGTGCTCCTCCAGAACATTTATGAAGCCTGCCAATGTCCCTTGTTCCGTGTGGCTACCCCTTCCCTTTTACCCTTTCCTCCGCGCATCTTTATAGCGCACATCCCCTCTACTCGCGAACCTTTTATATGCTTGGTAATCTCAACGAACCTTATCATTCGATCGGCCTAGTAAGTGGCGTTAGGTTGTGTAGAAGTGGATTCAGTATCCGAATCCAGCTTAAGTACACCATGCATCGGCGAAGTTAACATGGTGATCTATAAGATAAACAAGTGGATTGTGACCGAGGAATGGTCGGATTTGAGTTAGTCCAATCAAGCATGGAAAAAGGAATTCCAATGGAGTTTGGACATGTATGAGTGTGACAGTTTGTATGGTATGTTATTTATTCAGTTATACTTTGTTATTATCTATGTCTGATCGATTGATCGAAGATCAATCTTTTGTTATTCATTTATTACTTTGTTTTTACAATCAACACTTGTTTTTCATTAAAAGCTTAACTTTTATATTACGCCCCTTGTTGTTATTTAAGAGTAATCATTGTTCTCTATCCTGTAACGAAGTTATTTCATTCTATGCAATTTATAATCAGTATTTATATTTATATGCACGTTCAACTGGAAAAGAAAGATGAATTGTTAGCCGCCTTCTATGGGCCCGAGGCAGGCTGTTTTCTCATTAATAACTTCTTTAGATATCAGGAACACGTTACTAAGTACAGCATAGTCATAACCCAACGATCCCGGAAGGTAGCAGTAGCAGTGAAGGTGGTTCACTCGCCACAAATAGTTAGGCACAGAGTGGAGGAATGACACGCCACACTAGTTTGCCGTGAGGTCGTCTTCAGGTTTTTTTGGCGTCCGGAAAAGACACAGATTATCGTATAATAACTCCACAATAACTTAACTTTTTATCCTTAAATTAGCAGTGACATTCTACTCACAAATTGCTGTAATGATTAATCTTCTTTTAAACTTTAGCTATCACACAATTATCTTCAGCCTCTAAGCTTTCATTTACCAATCTCTCTTCCGATCACAGATACATCAGAACTGACTGACATCCGACGCTAGGAATAGTTTTTATAGGCTGGGGAAGGACTTTTTTCGGCTCCCACCGATACGTGCCTCGTATGGAAGCTTCTGGCATCGAACTTTCCTGATATGAACAGTAGAAGCTTAGAGAAATCTCCGGAACAGAAGACTAAACGCATCGATCTTTCGACTCGCGTGTCAACGACTCACCAATCTGATTCCACCAATGCGAGAACACTATTCTCGTCGTCACCCACGAAAATCAAAGGCTATTATTACGAAACAATATTCATCTTTAAGAAATGTGACTTTGTTAAGAAACAGTAGATCATAAATTTAAAAACCACGAAGTTTGGATGAAATTGGACTGTACATTAAATGTTTATTGTTAAATCAAAACGCTGTAGATGTAGTCATTTTCACATTACAAAACCATCGTTTTTATTTTGTAACATTTAAAGTATTTAGAAAATTTTAGTGTTCAGAGATCTATAAAATATTACGTAATTAAGACCTCTCGAATAAAGAAATAACTAACATTTTTTGTACATTTAAATTGTGCATTTCTGAAGTTCTGTGTAGTTTTGTTATTGTATTCGGAAGATTGGAATTACACTTGCAATGTTTTGAACCTGAAATTATGTAATGTTGAGAAAACAAGCATGTCCGTAGTGGGGATTTAAAGATATGTGTTTCAGGTGCAGTATATTTTTAAACGACTGCCAGACAAAACGGACAGACAACGATGTTTAATGTTAGTTCCCTGATAATCCAAAGATCATTTAATATCATAAATCAGATTATTCAACATTTTTGCTAGAGACTCAGTCCTAGTTTTGAAAATTTAAGAATGCATTAAAACAAACATTATTCGATACATGGTCTTTCTAATTGTGGTAAATTTAAGGTGGTTTACATTATATATGTATTTATTATATTGTGGTCTTGGTAAAAGAATAACTATGGACTAATTTAGATCTTTATCAAATGGGAAGTTCTGAGAAGTGTGGCTAGCTGAAAACTGTATAAAAGAAGTGAAGATATTAGAAATGAAATAAATATTTTTGAACGATTAGATAAAATAAAATATCTAGAAAAAACTGGAAAGAACATGTTCAAAGAATGAAAGATGATCGGATTCCAAAAATTATACTTAATTACAAACCAAGAGGAGACAGGAATATTGGTAGACCGAAAAATAGATGGATTCAACTTTTTGAATGAGAATCTATGAGACCGGAACAAGCCAAATGGGCTTAATCCGTGATTGTTGATGATGATGATCAAATGGGAGGCGTATGCTATACATTAAAGTAACTCACTTTATCGCAAATTCTCTAAAAAAATATACACTAAAAACATATAAAACGATTATACAGTTATATGAATGCGAAACCTAGACTCATATTTTAAAATGAGGATAAAATATTACTAGTATTTGAGAATGAAGCTCTTATAAAAAATGTTGGACTAGATAGTCAAACAGATAGTGAATAAATAAAACTAGATACCATTGAACTACTTGATTTTTGTAGGAAACCGGATAAGAACAGTTATGACACATAAACTGTGATGGGTATGATATTTGGAACGAGAAAGAGGAACATGGGGAACTTATAAAATTAGAAGGAAAGCTCCTAGTAGTTAGGTCAAGAATGAGAAGGAAGAATAACATTAACAATTATTTGAAGCTGGATACACATAGCAAAGTTATTAGTAATGGGTTTAATATATTCATTTAAACAGACAGAATCAAAGAATATAAATAAAATTGGTTCGATCACATCCAAAGGATATATCAACAACGTTTAAAGTAAAGTAAAGTAAAAGTAAAGTGGTCCCACAACAGGCCCGGAGGCCCTTGGGGTAGTAGGAGGTTAAGGCTCCCACTTTTTCTAGATAATCGGCACTTTATGTCAGCCGGGTTGTCAGCCCTGCGTGACGGCCGCCTTTACCCCCAGAACAAGCGTCTGGTACTCATTTCCGTTAGAGGCTGAGTCGACCCCAGGGCCATAGTGCCGCCAGAGGGTTTGGGTCAATAACGTTTAATAAAACAGTTATTTACATATAAGCCAGAGGGTATAGTTATATGGTATGGCCACGAGCACGATGGTTAGATCAGTTTTCAGCATGAGACCGGAATCAACCTTTCGTATTCAATCCGTGAAGATGAAGATGATGATTAGAAGGAAGTATACTATACAGGTAGCGATAGAAAAACATTAGAAAACTTTAATTCAAGATAGGGATGCATAGGGAGCTTATGTCCGCTTGTCCATGAACCTCCGGGTACGACAGTATCACTGAATTAGTTGGTTAGTCGAGTTTACAAACCCCAATAAAAGTACATGATTCAACAACGTAAAAGAACAAAAAATAACCGCTGTTAATTGAACTCGATATGTAGAAATTACTAACTTTATTGAATACAAAATTAAAACTTGAGAGGGGTGACATGGAATTCCCAGAATAATTGGACAGTTGACGCAGTAATATTAAACTGTGGGAAGAGCAGTAGTTAGGTGAGGGAAGTGAAAATGAAGTCTTTGCAAAGGATGTTGAGGGAGGGTGGACAGTACAACTAAAAATAGTTGTATAATTACATTAAGTTTGGAATGCGCGTCCGCAGTGTTGTTTCATAACATCCGAAATTGCCTTCCCCTTCTCGTATATTGACCTCCACAGTTAGAGAACAACCGACAAAGACGCTCTTACACCAGTTTCCGCTGCTGATGAGATCCGGACAAACAAATGACTTTCAATGACAGGAGAAAGGGAACCCGAGGTTGTCCAACTCGACAGGAGTAACTTATAGTGAGTCACGTATGTCTCAGAATGTGCAGGTAATTATTGTCATTTTTTCTTATTATGATAGAGGACTGGAGGACATCGAATGTATGGATAGGGACGAGTGGAGAAGGAAAATAAAACTTCCGGCAGAGAAAAACGTGTAAAAAATTGAAAATCTGTATATAAATAAATTATTGATTATAATCAGTAATAATTGGTCCCGTCCCTCCAGCTCGGGATATGGGTGCTCCCCTAGTGTGAAGTAGATTAACCAGATAAAAGTTAAAATAATGATAATATTCATACCTGAGATTGCAGTCGTCCTCAGCCTTTATCTTTAAACTATTTATTATGTTTATGGTGTTTAAGCTTTTATTTTATTTATCTTATTATTTATTGAACATATTTAAGTAGGTAATTAAATACAATCAAGTTAAAAGAGGAATTAAACCTGTAATATGTGCTTTCAAAACACATTACTTTTCTACGACTTAACTTTTTTACTTAATTATTTCATATTTTGATGACTAAAGGTAAACTGTTATGAAATAATTTTAAGTCCTTTAGGAAGAGCATATGTTCCATCTTCAGCTTGTAAAACGGTAGTATATGCTGAAGATTGAACATAAGTTTTACCGAAAGGCTTTCAAAGTATTTTATAACATTTTACCTAGTTGAGGATAACAGAGTGATGTCAGGTACGGATTTTATTCTGAGCTTTCAACTAACTGAGTTTCGTAATGAATTTTAAAAGTATTAATTTTTAACAAGAATAATTTAGTTCGGTTTATTTACCTAAAGATGTCAGCGAGTCACTTGCGGTTAGTACATTTACTCGAGGAGACGTCTAATAGGACATTATGATATGACTTTGATATAGGAAAATCGATTCATGTTTTTTCAGATGACTTTTTATTGAGGCTTGAGATTCTTTTAGAAGCTGAAAGTCTTCAGACTTTGTAAGCCATGGATTAAAGACCTGCTAGAGGACTTTTTCTTTGGATTTTTTCACTGTAAAAAGAGGGGAGGGAATCCCAGAGTCGGGTGTCTGAAACAAGATCCTAAACACCCAAGTAGGGACTTAGGATACTACAAAACAACACTGATTTTCAAAATTTTCCACCTAGCATATTCGTGTAGAATTTCAAAATTGAATAGCTCCCCAGAACAAGTTTGTAACTCTCATTTTTTCCCACGTGACTTGGATTCAAGAACATTTTTAATAGAACGTAAGACCCTTTTCGTCCCGCGCCGTAGCCGAGCGGTTAAGGTAGGAAGCCTTGGCGCAGAGCTACGGGACTTGCGCTGGTTCGAGTCTCCATGGGGGAAGACATTTTTTCATGGTATTTCGGCCAGTATGGGACCGGTGCCCACCCAGCATCGTGAGGTAATTGGGTAGCTACAATAAGTAGCGGCTCCAGGTTGAGGAGGAACCAGCTATAACGGCGGGGGGACTCGACATGCTAAACACATGTCACCCCTACACTGGCTGTTGATCATCTACCTCTGTGATTGACACATGTGGATGTTAAGGGCCAGCAGCCGGCTGGTAAAACGGCAACCGCTGAAAAGTGGAAAAACCCTCAATCGGATCGGAAGACCCTTTTCTATATAGATATCAATTTTGGAGAAAACAAAAAAAAGTAACACCTTTTTCTGGGTGGATATTAAAAGTTTAAATTAATGTTTAAGGAACAAAATAGCATTTCTTTAAAATGAGAAAAGTTTCAAAGTTGTACTTTAGGCTTAATGTAAATTTTATAGATGATTGAACATTAAGTGTTACGTTATTTGGCTCAGTATCTAATAAAGAAGTAATAAAAACTATTATGTATGGATATTTCGTTTATTGTCTCAAATATTGTTTTTTACTATATTCTCAAATAAATCCTTAAGAAAATTCACCTACCGTATAAAAATGTATAAGATAACCCCTATAACTAATTCAGTGGCTCTCTCGACCCCAGAGGTTCATGGTCGCGCAATACATCCTTGTACTGAGCTAACGCTATCCTCTCATTCCCTCTATAATTCACCTCCCTGAAATCGTGGTTAATATTCTTCTCCCATCTCATTCTTGGCCCATCTATTGTGAGCTTTCTCTCTGGTTTTCCTACAACAAGATTCCATGCACCTTTTTCCATTTGTCATACGTGCCTCACATCTAAGAGACCTAACTGCTCTTATTATATCTGGTTTTTTCGTAAATATCACGTATCTCAGATCATATTGTATTTTCCTTTCATCTGTATGTACGTCTCCCTTTGGTCCAAAAGTTTCCTAAAAATAAATTTTCAAAAATCTTAATCTTTTTTTCCTCATTAAAGTAAGAGACCGTGTTTCACATCCATATAACTATGAGAATAACCGTTTTATATGTTTCTAGTTAATATTTGTATAGAGAAGATGGAGTATAAGAGTCCCTGTAAAACATAGATACGTATCCAGAGTTGTACCTATGTTTGATTCCTTTCTCATATCATTCCTTTTTGTAATTATTGTTCCTAGGCATTTTAATTCAGCAATTTCTCAAAATTTACTAATTTATTATTAACTTACATTTCCATAAAATAAAATAAGTTTAAATATACCTTCTTAGGTAAAATCCGTCGTCCTCAACTTATAAAATATGTAATCTTTATGCCTGTAGGCCTTTCAGGACATCCGTCCCAACTTCGGCTGTCACGACAAAGCCACATTAGGACCAGCAGCATCAAACATCATACTGGATGCTGTAGCGAAGAATGAACTGCTGAAGATGGGACGGATGTCCTGAAAGGCCTACAGGCATAAAGATTACATATTTTATAAGTTGAGGACGACGGATTTTACCTAAGAAGATGTATTTTAACTTATTTTACTTTATGACTCTCCACCTCAACGGTTTTAACAATGAATTGAATTAGTATTTACATTTCCATTATATAATACATTTCTGTGTGACCAGATATTTAATTTTTTTTTATATTTACTTCAAGCCCTAGTCTCTTACAGGTGAATGGAAGAGACTATATAACAATGAACTACACGATCTTTATAGGAAGCCAGATATAATAAGAGCAGTTAAGTCTCGTAGACTACGATGGGCAGGACAAATTGCATGTATGGGGTATGAAAGACGTACATGGAAGCTTCTTATAGGAAAGCCAGAGGGAAAACGCCTAGTTCATAGACCAAGAATGAGGTGGGAGAATAACATTAACTATTATTTGAGGGAAGTGGATTATACAAGGAATGATTGAAAAGCATTAGCTCAGGATAGGGATGTATGGAGAACTTATGTCCGCGCGGCCATGAATCTACGGGTTCGATAGTGCCAGTGAGTAAGTAATTAAGTAAGTCCTAGTTTCTTAGAATTAGACCCCCTATATGAATGTAAAAGGAAATGTTTTTTTACTTATTTAGTTATCCAAGGATATTAATATCTCAGACTTTTGCTTTAGGCTACCCTTTACTTTCTCAAGACTACAAAATGTTTTAAAAATGTACTTAGGTGCTCATTTGATATAGTACCTGATTTAACTATATGCCTACTTCAAAGTCATCATTTACATGCAAGTCCAAGCTGATAAAATCAACAAAAGTACTCCCCCTCCCCATTCTCCCATCACAAAATCTCTCCCAATTTTCCGTATTTTAAATGTTGTGGTGACACGACAGAAATATTCTACAAGAAAGTTCCTCAATTCTTCCCCTTCCTTAATGCCCTCAAGATAACAATTTTCTTCGTGCACGTCTCGAAATAGGGCCTCGAGGTTTCTTTATTTTTTTTAACACTTACTTCCTATATAACACTCTGCTGTAGGATACAAAATTATAACAATTTTCCCCTTCCCTGACTGAATCCACTTTTTATATACCCCGACTCCAATAAACAGTGAGTAGAAGGAAGTATTTGCCTCCATGTTAACAAAAGAAGGTGTAATAAATGTTATACTTCCTGCGGGAGGTTGCTATTTGTTTCTCAAGTGAAGAGGATGAAGTAGAAGAGCACTTGAAAATCCAATTCTCCACTCTTTCTGGATTTTAATTTATATTATCACTATGTTAATATTATTTTAAAGCGAGAAGAACTTAGTCCATATTTGTATTGTTTACCTTAGCAATAGAATGTGGTATAATTAAAATGTGTTTATTTATTTATTTCGAACTAGTTAGTACTCAGCGTGCCCCGCTACGCCTAAATAAATTAAATGTGCCTTTATGTTTAGTTGAATAAGTAAAAAAAATAATTAAAAATGTATATCGTAATTGTTTTAGATTCCCCGTGTTGATTAACCGGCCTTGCCCGGGAATATACTTATCCCGATCTTCTTGGCATCAGTGAGCTGATAGAAAAAAAATGGTTATTAGGAGTTATCCGTAAAAGGTAGACATAATATGTCGCGGACTTTTTTTGTACATATTTTTAAATAGTCAGTTGTGTGTACATTAATTTGGTGTATTTTTTATGGTTTGTCCACCGCTGTGGTCTCGAGTTAGCCTGCTGCCTTGTCACGCAGCGGACCCGGGTTCGATTCCTGGTCGGGACAGGCTCCTGGGTGAGGTTTTTTTCGGGGTTTTTCCTCGCCTGTAAGACAAATCTCAGGAAGCTTAGGGTCCAACGGTCCCCGAAAATCATCCGGCCATCATCATCTTCCTTATCATTATCATCATCATCCTTCACCGGCGTGGAAAGCAACGGGAAGCTACCACATAGCATGAAAATGCTATGATTGCAGTGAAAGACCTGCCCTCGGGCAGAATTACTATGGATGGATGTTATGGTTTGGGCAGCGTAAACCATTTAAGCGTCAAAAAAAGCGATTTTTTTGTGCATCGATGCATTTTTGCTTTAGCTCGGTCCTACAGTACATGCAGTAATAGGAGTAGTATGACTTTATTAGGCAAAAAGTAAGATATTTACAATATTATTTACAAATATGGGTCGCACGGGCAGTAAGCCGTACGTGCTGTTGACAGTCCGTTACAATAAAGTAATAATTGGTACTAGTGTAAAGAAAAATAAACAACAAAAACAGCAATAACATTACAATTACATAAAGAAAACACAATAATAATATTACAATTAAATAATAACACAATAGCATTATACACTAAAAACATTAACATTACATTACATAAAGAAAAACACAATAATATTACAATTAAGTAATAACACAATAGCATTATACACTAAAAAAACATTAACATTACAATTACATAAAGAAAACACATTAATATTACAATTAAATAATAACACAACAGCATTATATACTAATTAATTTATATATAATTGTTAATAATTAATTGTATTGCATTTTGATAACATATATTTATTCATGAATGAGTGTTGTCCTTATTTTTCGCGTTTTGTCCAGAAATTTACCGAGGTTTATCCAATTTTCTGGATTTACCAATAATTCGTAGCATGCCAATCTTTCCCGATTTGAATTTAGAATGCAGTAATATGTTATATATGTTACTGTCCCAGAAAAGTATCTAAATTGTAGTAAAAGTTCCATTCAAATAGGTCAAAGAGTTTTTGTGTCCAGAAAGGAAAGACAAACTCACAGACACTCATGTATATACGAGTATAAACATCTAAATTCTTACGTAAGTCTATATATATATATGTATATGTTTTGAGATACAACATTTTATGTCATCATCATCATCTTCCAGGGATTAAGCCTGTTGGCTCGTTCCGGTTTCATGAAAGCTAGAATTGTTTAAATTGTTCAGACCATCTTCTGTGTGGGCGTTCAATATTTCTCCTTCCGTGCGGTTTATAATTTTGGAAAACTTCTTTTTGGCTTTCTATCAATATGTTCTTTCCAATAGTTCCTATATTTAATTATTCGATCTGTAAGTTTGAAAATATTCAGTTCCTTTCTTATATCTTCATTTATTTTCTTATCTAGCAGAGTATATCCTGCTACATTTCTTTAACAAATGATATGTATTTAACTTAACTCATAATATGTTTGTTAATAATATTAGAACATTATACCATGATGAATACTTCGCATATTTATTAATTGAGAAGCTAAAACAGGCTTTATCCATATATTTTAATTTCAAAATGAAATATTTGCATTTTGTGATTATATTTAAATAAAATAAGAGTTGAAAATGTCAATAAATTATTATTTTAACATTTCGTGGAAAAAAATAAGTTGGAAAATTATGTGAATGGATTCCTTAAAAAATATTTGATTACTAACAGAATTCTGTGTTAGGGTTAAGATTTAATATTTATTATACGTAGTTTTTTATTTCATTAAATTTAATTGTGTATAAACCATATACTATTGCACCAAAATCATTCATGTTCATCATAATTTCATCCAATTTAGGTGTACTTTATATTTAGAGAACGAAAATAGGGGCGTAAACCAATGTAGTCTAATAACACAGGTCAACATGATTTTTGTCTCGTGAGTATCAATAGTTGAACTTAATGCAGTTTTTTTTATCGTGTTTTCAAATATGTATTCGGAATTACTCCATCGCCAAAGTTTTTTTATTTAAATTTCAATTAATTGATCTAAATAATTACTTTTTGAATAAACTTTTTTCGTCCATTTGTCCAATGTAAAATAAAACCAAATGAGCTAACTCAAAAGATTTCAGCTATGGAAAAGATATATCAAGGCTGGCCGATTATTGTTGGACCATCAAGAGGGGTGCTCGACAGGCGAAATATAGCAAAAAATCGTTATTTCTTACTTTCTACGCAAGTCCAAATGTTCGAATGTAGAAAATATTAAAATGTTTGAAATTATAAATTCCTGTCTCTCGGAAACCTTGCGTGATGGAGAAAAACCGATATCATATTTTGAATTCAGGAGAAAAAATACTATCAGAATTGCATATTTTTCTTTCTGAGACAAAAAAGTTTCTTTGTTGTTGTTCAGTGTAATTGTTATTTTCTTCTTCAATTGATATATTGATATATTCTTCTTAAGTGACACTACAGTCCAATGCGGACTTTCCCTTCCTCCATTGACCTCCTCCATTCGTCTCTGTCCTTAGAGCTTACATTGCACCTTGTGATTTTACATTTCCTAGTATAGTTGTGCACATAATCACACCATATGGTTTCATGTCTCCATCTTTGTGTTTTTCCCTGTGGACTCTCTTTTCTTCAATTATATCCACATGCCCTTTCCACTTTAACCTCATCTTTTTTTTTTATAAATGCGACTATATCCAGATATGTATACAGCTGTTTTGAGTTCATTATTAGACCTCATTCTTCAGGCATTAAAAACTCTGACTGTTCTCAGTATCTTAGTCATAATTTTCTGTCGAAAAACTTCACATCGTCCATTGTGACCGACTCAGTTTAGCAGATAATCATCTGAATAAAGTAACACGTCTTTCCTTTTTTTTTAATTTAAAGAGTGCAATTCTGTAGAGTGCACATATTATTTTATGTAACGTATATTAGCTTTACTTATCCTTAGAAAAACTTTTCATTCAAGTTGAGAGAGAGACTACCGGCAAGTAATCAGTGGGGCGGAGTGAACCAAGTTTTAGGTCTGCGTTCAAAACTTTTTCTCCTTCTTGTTAAACATGCACAATGTACACATTATAGTTTTTTTATAAAATATTAATGAGAATTTTTAAGAATAGCAGCAGCTTGTTAGGTTGTCTTGCTAGAATTCAATCTCAGTGTTTGTACGTGAATATTTTAAATATACATGCCTATATGCATAATAGATATACAGTCAATACACACACGCACATATATACTAACTAACTCTGTGGCTAATGGAACCCTGAGTTCAATGCTGCGTTCACTAAGGCCCTCCCCATTATCAAGATAATAATTTAATCAGGTTATAGGTCAACATCATGTTCATGGTCCGTTACACCCACTCAGGAATACAAAACTTCTCACCATCTTCTTCTTGGTCGTCCAACATCTCCCCTTCCATTGGGCTGATAAATCATCCGTTGTCGGGTGATTCTTGTTCTATCCATCCTGAGAATGTGTTCTTGCCATTTTCCCCATTGTAAGGTTACTGATTTCATCTCTTATAGTGTATCGAGAAAAGTTATAGGTTATTATTATTATTATTATTATTATTATTATTATTATTATTATTATTATTATTATTATTATTATTATTATAACCGAATATTGAATATTCAATAGTTAATTTTATACCATTATAAGCAGCTAAATTGGTATGGGCATGTACGACGAATGCAAGAAAAAAGGTTACCAAGAAAAATATTGGAATGGTGTGCACCTGGAAGAAGAAGGAAAGGAAGACCTAGAAACTCATGGATGCAAGAAATAAGAACCGGAATGAGAACAAGAGGTCTAGAGGACATGGAGTGGATGTATAGAGACGAGTGGAGAAGAAAAGTAAATCTTTAGGCACAAAAAAATATGTAAACATTGAAAATCTGAATATACCTTGCTCGTCATCCCTACATTATGTAGGTCTCTTATGTATTATTAATTTAATTTAGATAATTCATAATTATTAATATATGTATAATTTAAGCCTGGTGAGATATAAGAGACGACCTTGTGGTTTTAAATCCATCAGATAAAATAAATTATTATTATATTATTATTGTTATTATTATTATTAAGTTATTATTATTATCATCATCATCATCTCATCTTCTTCGGTTAACTCAATCCAGGTCATAGCTCTGATATCCCGTTTCCTAAAGCGCATCCGGATATTATCCTCCACATACGCTTACGCTTTCCAAATGGATTTTTCTTCATCGTTTCCGCATTAAATATTTTGAAAGCATTTTACTGTAACCGATTCGCGTTTTTAATTATATAATTAATTATCACTGTACCTTTATCTTTTTTTTTTTGCACTAGTATGACCTCTTATTATGTAGGCATGTTTAGGCCTAAATAACGTATTGAAATGAAATATTAAAGTGATTTCCTGGCCGGTATCGTCGTCTTCAGCTAGATAAATTATATATTTTTAATCTGTAGGCAAACCAGATTCCGTCTGAATTTATTAAGAGTTCTGTTTAAGCACGGGGAACCTTAAAATAATTTCGATATACATTTCTAATTATTTTTCATTTAATTTATTCAACTAATCATAAGAAGTACATTAATTTTCGTCTTTCAGCTGATTTAAGCCAAGAAGACCGAAATGAGTAGATTCCCGGACAACGCCGGGTAAACTTCACGGGGTATCTAAAAATAAAAACGATATAAATATTTCCATCTACTTATTTAACTAAACATAAAACATATTAATTTTCGCCTTTCAGCTTATTTATGCCAAGAAGATCGAAATGAGTAGATTCCCGGACAACGCCGGGTAAACAGCACGGGGCATCTAAAAATAAAAACGATATAAATATTTCTCTCTACTTATTTAACTAAACATAAAACACATTAATTTTCGGATTTCAGCGCATTTATGTCTAGAAGATCGGGATAAGCAGATTTCCGGGCAACGCCGGGTAATCAGCACGAGGTATCTAAATTTATAATTGGTTTTCCCTTCACTTATTCAACTAAACATAAAAGCACATTAATTTTCATTTATTTTTAAATTTATAATTAATTTTCCCTTCACTTATTCAACTAAACATAAAATCACATTAATTTTCATTTATTTGGGCCTAGCAGCGCACGCCGGGTATTAGCTAGTAATGAATAAATACATAAGCATTGAATCATAGACTTTGGGAATTTAGCACGGGAAGACGGCAGCAGCTGTAAAGAACCCCGATGTTAGATAGATGAATATATAAACAGAGTTTCTTTTTTAATGGCCCAGGTTGTTATTTAGACATTCCATGTGTTCTCTCGTTGCATTGGTTAACTGTAATCCACTCACCAATTTGAGGCGTCTCGTACGGCAGGGTAACGTTGCGCCGACGAAATGATGGGTGATGATAATAGTGGTGCGCCAGGACAGTCCTTAATCCTAAACTTAATCTAAGACGAATACGAATGATGATTATGCTAGTCATATGTTGTTCGCGGACCGTTTGGAGCCTAAAGTTTCTTGACATTTGTCTTAGAGGTGAGGAAACATGCCCCACCGAGACTCAAACTCGGGCGCGCTGCGTTACAAGATAGCACGCTACCTCGAGACCACAGCCGTGTACTAAGTGTAATTATTTTGACTATTACATAAGTTAATTGTTTAATTTGTAATGTATTTAATTTAATGTTATCTATTGGTTCGGTTTGTTTTGATTTATTACTACACACTGATGTATCAATACGGACTGTCAAAAGCTTGCTGCCTGTGCCGATCCATTTGTAGATTTTTGTGTTACATTTTCTACTCTAATGAAGCCCTACTACAAAAAAAAACATAACTTGATGTACCAGAGGGGCCTTTGCCTACCATCGGGTTCCTGATCTCACATCTACTTTTGCCATTACAGAGTTGGACGAACATCCAATCGTATAAGGATTACCTATAGACAGTATGTCCACCACTGTGGTCTCGAGGTAGCGTGCTACCTTGTCACGCAGCGGGCCCGGGTTCGATCCCCGATCGGAGCAGTTTTTCTGGGTGAGGTTTCTATCGGGGTTTTTCCTCGCCTGTAAGACAAATGTCAGGAAAACTTTAAGGCCCAAATGGTCCCCATCATCATCACCATCATCCTTATCATCATTCACCGGCGTGGAATGCAACGGGAAGCTACCACACCTACAATTCCCTAGTAAAGCTGCAAGCATAGCATGAAAAGTCTATGATTGCAGTGCAAGACCTGCCCTCGGACAGAATTACTATGGATGGACTGTATGTTGAGCTGGTTTTCTCAATCAGACAAATTGATTTTTTACAGATGATTATGATGTTCTGGAACTATCTTGAATTTAAACTTTACTGACATTAATAATAATAATATAATACTTTATTTATTCTGGCAGAGTTAAGGCCATAAGGCCCTCTCTTCCACTCAACCAGCACAAATACAAATAAATATTCGACAATTATAGATATACACTGTACTAATTATAAACAGTTAAAGATACAATAAATGTAGCAATGTAAATGTCATGTACAAACAACATTTCATAGGGTAATAACAATAATGATATGATAATAATAATAATAGTAATAATAATAATAATATAAATATGATACATTATACGGGAAACACCAATTAATATATATATCTTACACTGGATAATAATGAAGTCGAGTTTAGAGCAAATATAAATTTAGATTTCTTTTAAAAGATGCCAATGTCCGGCAGCCCCTTATTTCTTGTGGTAGGGAATTCCAGTTGCGAGAAGTGTACAGAAAAGAAAGCCTTACCTAAAGTTGTTCCGTGAATGTGTAGAGAGATTCGCCAGCTTTTCGACTAGACATCTTTGTCGCTTGATGATCAAGAGCGAAATCAGTAATATCACGTGATCTGTTCTCCCTCCTGCACTTCCTTCCGCGGCCTCCTTGGCCGTGTATTTTTGCCAGCCTCCTGCGTAAATGGCTTATTTCGAACAGCTTCTCTACAGATTCTACGGACAAACTATAGAAAACATGTCCCGTATCTAGCCCCCAGAGTCCGATTCAACGATATTACACTTGTGACAAAAGGTATCCCGCTGATAAACGCGACGTAGGAATACAAGATTATTAACAAACGCATTTGCAAAGCTACGAGTAGGAGTTAGGTTGGCTAGACCTACGCTAGACCGACTTTACCTCCAGTTAAGCTCATTTTCTGATTTTGTGAAATAATAAATGTGCTCCAGAATCAGTCTGATCATGAATTACTTACTTACTCACTGGCACTATCGAACCCGTAGGTTCATGGTCGCGCGAACATAAGCTCTCCATATATCCCTATCCTGAGCTAATGTTTTCCAATCATTACCTTTATAATCTACTTCCCCAAATAATAGTTAATGTTATTATCCCACCTCATTCTTGGTCTACCAACTGGGCGTTTTCATTCTGGCTTTCCTACAGGAAGCTTCCATGCACGTCTTTCATTCTCCATATGCACAACATGTTCTGCGAACATGAATTAGCGAACAAAAATATGCATACAATGTAAAATAAAAAATTAAGTACCTTATGTATCAGTCACCTTCAACTATATTAAATTTATTTTTAAAAAACTTCGTTAAATAGTTTAGACTATGAAGGCCTTTCATAATAATATCCCATATTCTGTATTTCATTTCGTACTGAGTTTGTTTATAAGTTGTTAAAAAATATAGAAGATGGAACATGCTTCTGGAAGGCCTTTATAGTTTTAACTACTTGAATATTTTTTACGTAAATTGCATTTTAGTGGAGGATGACTAGATATATCAGGTACTTATTTTAATATTTTAAAATGTAATTCTTCTTCTTCTTCATCTCCCTTTCAAGTATTAGGCCAAGGCCTGTTACGATCCTATAGATGATTTTCCCTCCAGCGTTTAAAATGTAATTAAATAATACAATGTGTCATATAGAAAAAGTGAAGGCATTGAAAACAAAATGAATAAATTTAATTATATGTGTCTCAAAGGAACGAAGTCTCAAACGAACTAGGAAGGAGACACTTTTAAAATTTTACAAAACAATGTCGGTTCCAACACTACTATATGGAACGGAACACTGGGTCTTAACCAAAAACCAGGAAGAAACAATAGAAACACCAGACAAATGAGATTTATGAGGAGTGTGGCTGGCTATACAATAACATATTTATGATAAGGGTAAGAAGTTAGATCTTTTGGAGGCTGTAGAAATTAATAAATTTAAAAGTAGTAAAAAAACTGTTAAATTCTCAACTTGATTTGAATGAATCCCCTTTGTTAAATTAAAAAAATTAAATAAGTATTGTTGTATTGTTGCTTCAGTTGGAACACAATTCATAATTTGTTAACATGTCTGAAGAAGGTACAGTGTACCGAAACAGCTCTCACTGAATTATATAATAAATATGAAAATCAAATAAAACTACGTTTTATTTTTATTTAATTAATAAATATGGATTTTCATCAAGTAAACACCAACTCAATTGATTATACAATAACAGATCGAAAACGGAATTAAAATATACGATCTGAATTAAATATATTCAAATTATTAGACAGATTTTCACAATACAGAGATGGATGGATGAACCACATCAATAGAATGGATAACAATAGAATTCCGAAACAGATTCTTCATTAAGAACCACTAGGACGAAATAAATTTGGAAGGCCCAGTAAAAGATGGACAGACCAATTCTAGCATGAGATCGGAACTGACGTTAAGGTCTAATCCTTGATACTGTTTTTGATTACATAACCTCTACGGCGCTTTACAATGAATTTTAGTAATATTGATTAAAATATGCATATGTTCGCTACCCGTGATCGAACCCGGACCATCCAACTTATAGTCCTGTGGATTGCCTCTGAGCTATCGTAACTCTAACTAACTAACTCACTGGCTCTGCCGAACCCATAGGTTCATGACCGCGAGGACATACGCTCTCCATACATCCCTATTCTGAGCTTATGTTTTCCAATCATCCCCTGTATAATCCACTTCCCTCAAATCATGGATAATGTTATTCTCCCACCTCATTTTTGGTCTACCAACTGATCGTTTTCCCTCTGGTTTTCCTACCAAAAGTTTCCATCCCCCATACGTGCCGCATGTCCTGACCATCGCAGCCTACGAGACTTAACTGTTCTTATTATATCTGGCTTCCTATACATATAATGTAGCTCACTATTATGTAGTTTTCTCCATTCACCTGTCTTCATCTCTTTTTGGTCCAAAGATTTTCCTAAGGACTTTATTCTCAAATACTCTTCTTTCTTATCTTAAAGTAAGAGTCCATGTTTCGCATCCATATAATATAACTGGGAAAATAACTTTAATATATTTTCAGTTTAACATTTTTTGAAAGGAGCTGGGAAGACAAGAGTCCCTGTAATGCACAATAGCACACATCTCCAGAATTGAGCTTATGTTTAATTTCTTTGTGCATCTCATTCCTATTTGCTGAGCTATCGTGGATCACTTATTACGTTATTGTTTTCTAATTTGTATTCCCAGGAATTAGCAGTGTTAATTTAAACATTTATCGATTAGAGTGAAGAAAGGTTGGTTACACTTCTCCATAGAATTGCATTGCAAAACCACCAACCCCTCTACCGAGCAAATCCCATCCCTCTGTTTCTACTAACCGCAAAGCTGTTACAGCACCTACTGAAAAAAAATCGCATTTCAACAAATAATTAAAAGACGTACAATTTCCACAAATAAAATAATGGGATTCCTACATGGATTTATATTTAGTTGACATTTTTTAAACAATTAAATTTAATTAATACGATTCGTATTTTCTCCAATTCATTTTATAATTTTAACAATCATAGTTCACAGTTGTGGTCTAATGGTAACTTCAGATGTAGAAGGCCCGAGTTCGATCCCCGGTCGGGATAAGATTCTTCAATGGTGTTTTTGGGATTTTCCTTACCTGTAAGACAAAGGCAGAACATTTTAAGGCCCAAATAGTTTCCGTGTCCACCGCTGTGGTCTCGAGGTAGCGCGCTGCTTTATCACGCAGCGGACCCGGGTTCGATTCCCGATCGGGACAGTTTCCGAGGTTTTTCCAAACCTGTAAGACAAATATCAGGAAGCTTAGGGCCCAATGGTCCACTAAAATCATCCGGCCATCATCATCATTATCAATATCATCATCATCCTTCACTGGTGCGGAAAGCAACGAGAAGCTCCCTGACATATAATTCCCTAGTAAAGCTGCAAAGCATAGCATGAAAATGCTATGATTGCAGTGAAAGACCTGCCTTCGGGCAGAATTACTATGGGTGGATAGTCTGACCACTATCATCCATATCATATTCGTCTCGTTTCTTATGAATGTATGAGTGAACGGTGTGTGATTCGAATATTTGGTGTCTCGGATGTTATCCCGCCATTCATTTAATCGCTCATGTGGGAAGAACCTCCATGCCCTTATGTATATTAGATTTACATTCAATAATCGTAATTATGACCACATTTCTTCACACTTCTGGTCCTTCTCCATGACGGTAGAAAAAAAATCATTATCACGCTCTCCTATTTAACATTTCAAATACCTTTACACTAAATTATGTATCCTCTCGCTTCCATCGCTACCTTCCAGTCAGAAGTTTATGTACTTGCTACTTCATATTCCATAATGAAGAACCCCCACTAAAATAATTCCTACTGTATCCATCAACTCCTTACCACAAAAGATTACAAACTTCAATTAAAATTAAAATCTTTATTCTGTAGGGCCAAATTGGTCTTTTAACGGATTAAATCATGGTGCCTGAATTTTCGCTTCTCTAATAATATCGACTTGTTTCGTTTAAATTTTGGTTTAATTAGTCATCAAGAGAGCTTCAAGCATTGGACCACTTGATCCGTTCCGTCTCCAGAATTTATGGCTGTTCTCTCCATCGCTTCCTTGGTCTTCCAATTCTTTGTTTACCCTGTGGTCTGTATCTATATGACTGTAATGGAATTATTGATGGTTGCATGCGTTGTAAATGGAAATGCCAGTTTGACCGGTATTCGTCAATAATATCTAATATAGGCCTATTACTGATATTTAGTTCTTGACGAATAGATTCGTTTGTTTTATGGTCAAAGAGAGGGTATGCTGCAAGAGGTCTAAGGTTAAATGAGTATCAATATTTATTTATAATGATTATCTGTTCTATGTTATACTATATGTAATTTTATATCTCTATATAATGTTTTTCATTGGTTGAGTATAAGAGGTCTTACAATCTTAATTATTTCAGTTTAAATAAATAGTATTATTATTGTTATTATTATTATTATTATTATTATTATTATTATTATTATTATTATTATATTATTATTATTATTATTATTATTAAGTTATTATTAACAATTATATCACACCAACGATCTTTAAGAATTATATAAAATGGACATCCTTGTGGTTCTTGTCTGCAAGATCACAAAAATATGGAATGGTTTAAATCACCATTATAAGTGAAAATAAAAGTCATTCGTAAAATCTCATTATGAAATTATGTAATACAAAGTAAAACCGGAAATGGGAGAAACTGGATGACAAGATACTATGCTTCATCTGCAATGAAGCTGTATTTTCAGTGTTTTTGCTTTATTATGTAACAGTCTAGATGTATATAGAACTTTTCTTTTCTTGGTCAGAAAATAATTTGTAATACTCACTTTCATTCCTTTTTCTGGACTATTGAGTTTTTCTCCGTCTTCAAAAGCATGACTTTCGCTTCTCAATATTACTTATGTAGATTCCTCTATCTTATTGGAGCAGAACTCTGACGGCACGGTACCATTTTATACACATATTTAGTTGCACAGTGTAATTCAAAATTCTGTATTGTCATCATCAGATTCATGGATTAAGCCTCTTAATACTCTTTGTGGTCTTATTCTTTAACACTGTTGAACCCATCTTGTCTTTGGTCTTCCAACATTACTCTACCCTCTGGGTTGTAGTTCGTATCAGTTTAGGTATGCAGTCACCTTCCATTCGTTTTACATGTCTTTTCCAATTACTTCTACCTTGTATATTTAGTTCCTCCTTATATCTTCACTTATGTTTTATCCAGTAGGTATGTTCCGCAACAGATCTCAAAAATCTATTTCCACTGTTGCAATAACCCTCTCCTTTTTTCTTGTCAGCACCCAAATTTCTGAAACATAAATCAATATTGATACTGCCATTACTTTATAAAATACTAGCTTATACCCGACGTACGCTACTACGCCTAAATAAATGAAAATTAATGTGATTTTATGTTTAGTTGGATAAGTAAAAGGAAAAATAATTATAAATATACATTGTAATTATTTTAATATTTCCCGTACTGATTACCCGGTGTTGCCCGGGAATCTACTTATCTCGATCTTCTTGGCATAAATGAGCTAAAAGACAAAATTCCTTATTATGAGTTATCCGTAAAAGAATATCCGCCATGTGCTGCTATGCTTGCACAGTAATCTACGTACTTGTTTCGATCTTCTTGGCATCAGTGGAAGACAAAAATGGTTATTGTGAGTTATCCGTAAGAGATAAACATATGCTGTCGCGGACTTTTTTGTAGAGCGTTTAGAGATATTCAATTCTGTGTACATTAATGTTGTGTATTATGTATGATTTAGGCAGCGTAAGCCATTTAAGCGTCCAAAAAGCTACTTTTTTCACGTTTTTCACTACAAAGGGCTATTTTTAAAGGTGTAGGAGTTGAATAGCCCATGTTCATCCTGGGAATCTCCTGAACATTTTGCAAAAAGCCCCATCACAATCGGATCAACGGTATGGCCGCGCATAAAGTACGAACAAACAAACAAACCAACAAACAAACAAACATTCATTTTTATATATTAGATAATTTCGGCTTCTTTTCTGTGTGTGTGTGTGTGTGTGTGCGTGTTTTTTAGGATCTATTAATAAAGTGTCATACGTAACTGATTTACTAATTTTGTTTTGAATATGATAGCTGTCCCATCCATCATCTTAACCTGCGCGATGCCAGTAACATTACTCAAGGGATATTTTGAGATCAAAAATTCTCTAATCAGATAACATGGCTGCTCATCTGTTGACGATTATAGAAAATAATATAAAAGTATTGTATGTTGACAGAATTATTAGTCGTCATTGTCTTGCTTTTACGAAATTATTATGTTGAATTGTTTCGGTCTCAATAGAAATCTCGTTCATCAATCTTTAGGTAGACGTTCCGGTGTTCTTCTTCCTGTCTGATGATAGGTAAGCATCTGCTTTTATCCCACTCTAACATAAAAGGCGAGAATCGGCCCTTCCCGTCACACAAAAACCCTTATCACATAAGGTCATTGGAGCCGTATTTCGAATCTGAGCGTTAAAGAACCTTACAGAGTTTAGTTAGAGGCATTTTATCGGACTGAAGGTTATTTTGTGTGGCGTAATTCTACTACAGGGACCTTTGCTTAATTTCCATCCGAAGAAACACAAATTCTGGTTATCTACTACAGTCGGTATTGAACCCGCGAACCGTGGAACTATTGATGATTGGTAACCAATAGACCACCGTGACTGATTACTTGGTATTACAGAAAAGGTCATTCTAGTCATTTCTGGGTACAGAAGTTACAACATATTACAGTCAGGAAGGAACTGGAGCGATATGATTAGGAAAAAAAAATTATTGAAAGGAAAAATTGCTGTATAATTTCGGTACAGTGAAAAGTATGTGAATATTTTGAAATCCTGGAAATGAAACAACTAAATACACATTCACACAAAATTGCAGTGTTTAGGAATGCATATTGATGCGTTAAAATGTGTGAGACATCTTGATAATGAACCTACCGCCATCAATATTTTAATATTCGAAGTCTTCTATCAGATACAAAAAAAAATCGAAAACAAGACACCAAGAAGCAGTTCTCTGGAGTCAGCTTCCTTATACAGATAAGGGTGTTGTTCTCTATTGTTAATATACACCAGCAAATCAGTGTATATGTGTCCATCAACACTTGTCTTGTTTTGAATGAAACGAATTAATTAAAATTACAGCTATTGTGTCGTCAGTGCGTTCTCTGCTGGATAGGTTTAGGGACGATACCGCCTGTAGGCGTTGCCGTAGAGAGCACAATCTCCTTGAGCACGTCCTGGGGGGTTGTCCGTCTGGAGAATTACAGAGAAACAGTCAGCACCACTACATTCAGAATATAATGTCATGGGCCTTACGAGATTGTGTATTCACTGTTTATAATGTGGTCAGTAATG
This sequence comes from Diploptera punctata, assembly GCA_030220185.1. NCBI lineage: Eukaryota > Metazoa > Arthropoda > Insecta > Blattodea > Blaberidae > Diploptera > Diploptera punctata. The sequence goes on from JASPKZ010000009.1 coordinate 2,497,271, forward strand.
GGAGTAATAGACAAATATATATTACCGCAGTTAGACCACTCTCTAAAAGTGGTATGATCTTAGACCCGCATAGTTCGTTTTGAGTCTCATGGTGGCCGGCCAGAGTAAGTTGACTCCGGTAAGATAGCTATAAATAAGCCAAAAGTAGATTATTATAAAGATAAATACCAATCAGTTTGTATAACTGTAGCAGTATTGATGGAAAGGGGTACAACACCAGGTTTCTTAGCTCAGTTTTGGAAATCCTTAGGTTTGGATGAAGTATATGGATGCGAAACATGGACTCTTACTTTAAGGGAGGAAAGGACATTACGAGTATTTGAGAATAAAGTTCTTAGGAAAATTTTTGGACCAAGGAGAGATGAACAGACAGGTGAATGGAGAAGACTACATAACAGTGAACTGCATGATCTTTATAGGAAGCCAGATAGGCTATAATAAAAACGGTTAAGTCTTGTAGACTGCGATGGGCGGGACATGTGGCACGAATGGGGAATGAAAGATGTGCATAGAAGTTTCTTGTAGGTAAACCAGAGGGAAAACGCCCAGTTGATGGACCAAGAATGAGGTGGGAGAATAACATTAACTATGATTTGAAGGAAATAGATTCTACAGGGAATGATTGAAAATCATTAGCTCGGGATAAGGATGTATGGAGAGCTTATGTCCGCGCGGCCATGAACCTACGGGTTCGATAGTGCCAATTAATTACTTTATATCTTTCTAAAATTGTCATTATTGTCAATCGAGGGTCGATTTCAAATTTATGGAACCATCTTTACGAAAGTTTAGCTACAACTTGAAAATTTAAAATTTTTACTCAGGCTATATCATTAAGTTAAAAACCAATTGTCTGTATCTTTCTATCCATGTGGCAATCCTCTAATGAGGGAAGTTTATATCATTAAAATGCAAGAAAAAAAATATGCCCCTTACATTCCTTAAGTAAAAGTGGTAAAATAAAAAAGGTTTACATTACAAACTAGTGACGTATTAATGAAAGAGGAAAATTCGATGTACCATTCTATTGTAGTTTATGTTTAACTGCAAAACATTGTTATTTCAGATTTCTATTACATTAATTTCCATTTGAACTGCATATGTTTGGGCATTTAACTAACTTTTTTTTTCAGGCAGTCAAATAACGCATATTGTAATGTGATTTCAAAAATCCCTTGACAAATCTGTTTTGTACGAGTGAAACATACTGCCGAACTCCCTTTGTATGAATTTTTGACGATATTTTCTCTTTAATATTTATCTTCTGTACTCGGTTCGGACATATCTATAGACAATAGAAAAATAATAATATATGCCTCATGGAATCCTTGTTTATTAAGTTATTTATAACTCACTACGTTGAAATTTGATTGATTACTTTATTTTAATCCCAGGTGAAGATCGAATTTGAGTGACTTGTAGGTTTTTCATTCCTAATCTAAAACTATTTTGTAAAATCTATGTATATCTTGAAGGCACGTTAAATTGGATATAACATAAATTTTGCATTATATTGTTTTACTATTAATATTTCACACAAATCTCATGTTCACTATTGTCCACTGTTGTCATGCCAATATACGACTATCCAAATGTTTTGTGCAGGCGGAAAATATGTTAACTAACAAACTGTCTTTCTCTTTCTATTCCTTACTATGTTGCCACTTCATGTCCTTTGAATTATGTTGTTTGATTGGCAGGTAGAGAGCTGACAATACTATGTATTTTAATGATCCGTCGTTCTGCGCGGTCAGTGGCAGAATGATTAACTTGACAACCCTGTTACTTTTAGGGTTACTTACTTACTTACTCACTGGCACTATCGAACCCGTAGGTTCATGCCCGCACGGACATAAGCTCTCCATACATCCCTATCCTGAGCTAATGCTTTCCAATCATTCCCTGTATAATCTACTTCCCTCAAATCATAGTTAATGTTGTTCTCCCACCTCATTCTTGGTCTACCAACTGGGCGTTTTCCTTCTGGCTTTCCTACAAGAAGTTTCCATGCACGTCTTTCATTCCCCATACGCGCAACATGTCCTGCCCATCGCAGTCTACGGGACTTGACTGTTCTTATTATATCTGGCTTCCTATAAAGACCATGTAGTTCATTGTTATGTAGTCTTCTCCATTCACCTGTCTGTTCATCTCTCTTTGGTCCAAAAATTTTCCTAAGAACTTTATTCTCAAATAATCGTAATCTCCTTTCCTCCCTTAAAGTAAGAGTCAATGTTTCGCACCCATATAATATAACTGGTAGAATATACTTTTAGGGTTACGCCTAGGAATGAGCTGTCCCTTCCTTGCCCTTCTCATTGCATGTTGCCACTTGTGATTTATTGTGAGGCTGATAATGGAGAGACGACAAATACTGTGATTTTAAATGATCCGACCGCTTGAGCGTTCAGTGCTTAAATGACTAATTTGACAACCATGTTAAGATCTTTCACACGTGTTTAGGGATTCTCCCCCCAAATTTGAAGTTGAAAAATTTCAGTACGTGATCGGATGTACAGTTTTCTCCTAATCCATTCCACAGATTCAGTAGATCGGCGACACTAGCGCTAAAACTCTTCCCCTCCGCCCGTGAACAGTTAACTTGGATGTGTAATACAACCTATTCCAAGGTGTAACTGAATGTTTTTGAACGAACTTGTCTTTTCAGCGTGAACTGTTAGCCTCTCGCCAAATCCGCAGGCTGGAAGGCCACTCCTAGTCACATATTCAAGATTCCTAATTCAAAATATTTGCAGCTACCCTCATTAGTTCAGCAATTAAAAGGTTGCATTTTAGTTAGGATAAGATAGCATTCGTTGATATGGCGCATTGAATTGAATATAAAATAATTATTTTATGTATTATTTTCACTAGAAACAGGAATGAGATGCAGGAAAAAATTAAAGATAAGCTCAACTCTGGAAACGCATTATGCCTTGATGCAGAGCTAGCGGACTGGTTCGACCTGTCAGTAAAGTATTTTTAAATCCTGGTTCACACACATCCTTTTGGCCGTACAAAGACACGGAGGTCCATCATGAATCAGTGATCAAGTGATCACTTCAATACCAAGGGCACCTCTGTGAAAATATCTGTACATTGAAGACAAAACATCCATTCGCTTTTGCATTCATAGTAGCCTATATATGATTAATATTATATGGATTTTTTGATTCTCAGATAGTGTTCGGGACTATTTGAGCTTTAAACTTCCCCGACATTTGTTTTATAGGTGAGGAAATTCCAGAAAATAAAAAATCTCGCCCACAAAACCTGTTCCGACCGGGGATCGAATTCGGGCCCTCTGCGTACGATGAACCGTACAGCGATGGACATGAATGACAATATAAATAAATTACATATTATTATAAATAACCTAATTACCAAACAAAAACATTTAAAAGCGGAAACGCGTTTCGATAGCTAAGCTGTATTTAACAAGGTATATATGTTTTAATTTCTTAATTAAAAACCCTTGGGTAAACTACATTAAGGAACGTTAGACATATGTGGCAGGATAATATTTAGATGGGTCGTAGGGAAGTGGATAACGGATATATGAATTGAATTGATTTGTCTGAGGATAGAAACTAGTAGAAGGCCTTGATGAATATAACATTGGACTAGGGCTCCGTAAGATATAAATATAAAGCAAGTAAATTAATATCCCCCAACTCGTGTCCAACTCAGGGTCGGGGTCGAGGAATGAGATGAGTTGAAGCCCCTATACTTATAGGTCTGTGAACTAAAAGGGTGCCGGCCGACCAATCCTGACGCACCGTTACAGGTTCGGATGAGTGAAATGAAACTAAATGGATGAGATGAGTATGGAAAAATGGTGGAATAAAATTTGTGGCAGGGGAAATCGGGAGATGACCCAAGAAAAATTTGTCCAAGCTCCATTTCGTCCACTATGAAACCCAAATGAAGTAACCGAGACTCAATCTCGGGACCCCAGCGGTGAGAGGCGAGCTTCTAACTGCTTGCGCCACGGAGCCGTCTTCCGCAAGACATAGAATTAGTTAATTATTGATCAGGATTATCTTTCAGTATTATTTCTAAAGATCAGAGTGAAAATGTGCATGTATAAGTAATTGACAATCTTAAGTTGGAAATGTGTGTGTTGACTATATTTTACTCGTCATACAACGAGATTTCAAAGTAACTTAGTGATGTTTGCCTTTTAGTATGACAGACATAATAAACTGGATTCTTTGCAATGGCGAAGATAGATCAAAGGCTTGAAATGACAGTTCTAAAACTGTAGTATAACATGGTAGTATTTTTATCATCATCTTCTTAAAACACTTATTAAATAGAAAGGATGGACTTAAATATCCAGTTATTTTTTTATATAGTTCTTCATTATTTCTTTATTCAACTGGGAGGGCAGACTGCCCTGAGCACCGTGACCTGAGAGAAATATAGCGCTATCCCAGTATTAAGGAGAGGAGTGGAATCAAAGTCTATTCTGTGGTGTTATGTAAGTTATAAGTCGTCTTCAAAGTCCGACATACCAGATTGTACTACCGTGACCCATACCGCCATTTTTCAGTTGGGCCTGTGGTCGCAAGGGGAAACTACAAACCTCCCTTTAAAACTATCTTCCCTTTTTTTATTATTCAGGCTCGGATTCATGAGGCAGTGCCCTGGTTTGAACCCACTAGATCCTCGCAACCACTTATTTTGAACACCTATGGATTGCCAACCAAAAGTACATTTTGCCTAACATGAGATGATGTCAAGGGTGACATAAAATGAATGAATGAGAAACGAAATGGCGTGAAGAAGAGGAAAGAGAGAATGGAGAGTGTTGTTTGAATGAAATTCGGGAAACGGAAGACCTCGAGGAAGAAAAAAAAAAACGAAAATCCTACTGTGGCTCACTACGAATATCCGTCCGGAACCGCCAGGATTTGAACCTGGGATCACAGTCGGAGCAGCTGCACACGCAAGCCATACGAAAATTGTCACGGCATGTATTGATATAAATACTATCAACCTCTGCTCCACAGCCGAGCGTTATAACGCATCAAGCCTTGATGGAGAAAAAATGGGACTGTTTTGAGTCCCATTTTCTCGTAGAATTTCGGGCACTAAGGGACTTAAAGATATTGTAGTTTCTTCCTCTTATAACTATAAAAATACTCATTTTCTGAAATTCTCAATATTTTCTTTTTTTTAATTTCAAAATTTTAATGAAGAGAGAGTATACAGTTCAAATAAATAATAGTTAAAAAAAACTAAAACAACACGCTTTATTAGAAAACCAAACTAAAAAATGAAAAATGGTTTTAATTTCCAACACGCTTGGGATAAAATTAAAGTGTCAACAAAAAATCATATCCAACACATCTAGAATAAAACTAGAGTTATCTACAAAAAAAAATAATTTTACCATCAAAAGTGCGGGGTACTCTTTATCAATTAATATATTTGATAATAAACAGATATTGGTAAAAATAAAGTCTCTAAGAAGAAAACGTAAAAACCATAAAAAGCACCCCGCGCTTTTGATGGTAAAATTATTTTTTGTAGATAACTCTAGTTTTATTCTAGAAGTGTTGGAGATGATTTTTTATGTTGACCACTTTAATTTTATTCCAAGCGAGTTGGAAATTAAAATTATTTTTCATTTTTAGTTGGGTTTTCTAATAAAGCGTATTGTTTTAGGTTTTTTAAAACTATTATTTATTTTATATTTTTTAGTTTGGTTTTCTTATAAAGCGTGTTGTTTTAGTTTTTTAAACTATTATTTATTTTTTAAATTTTTAGTTTAATTGATTGTCATAAACCGGAATCCCATGAAAATTTAATTGCTTACGATATTTTTAGTTAAAAAATCCTCCTGGCCGGATTTGAACCAGCGACCTATGAATTACTGAAATTATATACCACTATAGTCCACCGCTCTACCAACTTGGCTACCAGAAGATATAATATTAATTTCTTACAACGATGCACTAAAAAGTCGATAAGTCCGCAACCTATTATACCGGTCTTTATTTTTGTTGATGTCCTTATGATCCTGGCCAGGATCTTAGGAACAATTTATGAAATTATTATATTGTCATTGATCCTTTACAAGTATACAAAGTTTCAAGTCGATCCAATGTTTTTAAGTGGGTGAAAATCGTGTTGAAAGATTCCGTTACATAGACAGATACAGGTCAAGCTAATATAAAGCGTGAAAATACTATAAAATCTATAATATTTAATAAGGTGTAATAATTAGATATAAGCACTGGTAAAGATGCTAAAGAGGACGCTGTTATCAGAGTCTTAAGCCAGGCATGACGAGGCTCTTGTTTGCACAATGACATGGAAACAGCTTCCGTTCCGTTGCTAGGCAGCCGGGCATCTCCTCCTCTCGTGGTATGTTACATCTCCCCCCGCATTCCCCGTGTCACATGGGTATTTTCCAACAATTTTTGTTAGCCAAATCTACCCACCCTCTTTCCTTTGTTATGCAGGTTTCTAATTGACTACGAGTAGGTTGTTCAGCCGTTATAGTCGCTGCATTATTTTTGTATTCAATAAACGCACAAAAGCAAGGAAGTGGAGGGACACTTGCTTCATATCTAGAATAGCCCATGTTCGTTCTCCAAGTTACTTTTTATATTGGAAGAATAAATTAGTTGAGGCACTTATACAAAACTTATTTGTTTTCATTCTTATAATATTCTTAATAGGATAATCTGATTCGGAACGAAATTTTAACCCTTAAATGCTTAATGTATCCTGTAAGATGCATCAATTGTTTTAATTATCTAATCTAATATATGAAATTAATGTTTATTTGTTTGTTTGTTTGTTCGTTCGTATTTTATGCGCTTCCATACCGTTCATCCGATTGTGATGAAGATTTTTGCAAAATGTTCAGGAGATTCCCGGGATGAACATGGGCTATAAGAGAGTTATGATACTCAACTCCTACATCTTTAAAAATCGCCCATTGTAGTGAAAAACCTGAAAAAAATAATTTTTGGAAGCTTAAATGACTTGACCTGACCTGTACTAAACTGACATATACTGACCCAACCGGACCGAACATGACATATACTGACCGACCTGACCGAATCTAACCTATCCTATCCTAATCTTACCACACCTAACCTAACCGAACCCAATCTAACCGATCCTGACCTGACCTAACCTGACTTAACCGATACCTAACCTAACCCAGAAACATATTCTAAAAAGTTCAATCGATCCGACCAAACTACCCCTAAACCGATGAAATTGCCTGTATAATGACCAAATTACCAGTAGCTAATCAAACTACCTCTATAAAGACCAAAAATATCAGTAAACCGGTTAAACTACCTCCAAAACGAGGAAATACACGTAAACCGATCTATCTACCTCTCAGACTATAAAATTGCCCTTAAATGGACAAATTTACCTCTAAAACGATGAATTATCCATAAATCGGCCAATTTACACGACCAAACAACCGCTAAACTGATATTACGATATAAATGTATAATTATTTTTCTTTTCAATTATTTAACTAAACAAAAAACACATTTAATTCGTTTAGGTGTAGCAGCGCAAACCGGGTATTGGCTAATATATAAAAATCAATGTTTTGTGTTTTTTCTGCGGTTATCTTTAAGTTATGTTTGTAGGTGGGGGCACGCCGTAGCGTAGTGGTTAAGGCACTGCGCTACAAGCCGGAAGGTCGAGGGTTCAAATCCCGGTGGGGTCAGGATTTTTAAACTGACCCAAACCTTCTGGCGGCACTATGGCCCTGGGGTCGACTCAGCCTCTAACTGAAATGAGTACCAGACGCTTGTTCTGGGGTAAAGGCGGCCGTCACGCAGGGCTGACAACCCGGCTGACATCTAGTGCCGATTGTCCAGAAAAAGTGGGAGCCTTAACCTCCTACTACCCCAAGGGCCTCCTGAGGCCTGTAGTGGGACTAAAAAAAAAAATAAATAAATAAATAAATAAAAAATGTTTGTAGGTACGGACTACCTTTCGGAGTCATTAGACTGTCTTTATACTTGTCTTAGTGTTTCTGCGTAGTTTTGTGTTTAGTTAAGAGAATTGTCTTCTCTTAGCTGTTTCTGTTTTTGTGTGTATGTGTGTGTGTGTGTGTGTGTGTGTGTGTGTGTGTGTGTGGTGTGTGTTTTAACGAGGAATTGTGCTTAAGCTTTTCAGTCTTAAAAGTTTGTCTTTAGGTATTTGTCTTGAATATTCAAGGTAATTGTGTGTTGATCATGTTTGTGACCGTTATCTGTAGTAATTGAAGGTTCTGGAGAAGTTTAGTGAGGATTGCAAAACGTTGCTGGATAAGATTGGTGTCGGTATTGAGGTTTGAGGGTTCAGAGGGTATAGGGAGTGCTGGAAAGTTGGATGGGGTTACGTTGGGTGAAGTGTTATATTTAGGTGTGTTAGTTGTTGTCTTTTATGTTGGTTTTTTCGTCTTTGGTGTTCGTTTTGGTCTAGAGTTCTGATATTTCTGAAATTACGGGCATGCCTGTAGCTTGCTGCGTGTTATTGTTTACAGTTTTTACGTTTTGGTGTCTCTTGAGTACACTCAAGTCACTCTATGTTTACCAGAGCATCTGGCACATCTCGTGACCTGAAGCAGAATGCTGCGAGATGCCAAATCCCTGGCAATTTTAGCACTGAGTGTCCCCTGTAGGTCTTCCGTATGTCTCAAACCTGACTCGTGGATTGGATAAGTCGGTTAGTTGTTCTAGTTTAGTCTTTAAGTCTTCAGTCTTCTGAAAGGAAAGGATCCAGGCTGGGCAAGCAGTATATCTCTTCTCTCCATTCTGAAAACTGGTCTTCACAATCTGTCGGCCTTACCTCATTTCGTAGTCTCGGTTTTTAAGTTTTTGCATTATTTAATTTGAGGTTATAGTCTTTGGTTAGAAATTAACTTACTCTCATTCATTCCTCTCATGACAAATCTCGAGAATATTTTTACAACAGAACCTTGCTAGTCCTTTAAGTGTTGTCCATATCCATGTGTGTGAAAAGGTGTCTTGGTGTCTTTGAGTACTCATAAGCTGCTTTTGTCTTAGTGTCGTTATTGTATCGCTTTATAATGTCCTTGCTGTTTCCTCCTGTGATTCGTGTTAATTTGTATGCTGTGATTCTACTCGTGTTTACCACTATAGGAGGTGGAATATATTCTGTGTTTGTTACTAGTGTGTTAAATCTGTTCCTTGTTTCAAGTGGAGTGCTGGTTTTTCCAGTGTGAGTGTTTCTGACCGTGTATGGTAAAGTGAAGTCCTCTTCTTCCAAGCTAATGGTAGTATCTTGGTCACTTGCACTCGAGTTGACTGGATGTGTGCTTGAGTAGACTTGATCTATTGGCGCTCCTTCCAGTAGTGACTTGCTCGGTTCTTGCTGCAGACTTTGTTAACCAGCTTTCATTTAGTCTGAAGATTGTTTCTTCGGTATTTTATGCGCTCCCATATCGTTCATCCAATTGTGATGGGGCTTTTTGCAAAATGTTCAGGCAGAATTGTAATCCACTTCTGAAGTTGGGGCGCCTGGAATTCGGAGTTAAGTACCCTAATGATATAAGTGATGACTGATGGTGAAGCACCAGAAGAGTCCTTAAACCTAAACTTAACCTAAATGCGGACCATGGGCGACGAGAAGAATAATTTCCTTTAAAAAAATCCTGCAGCTTGACGGGGAATCGAATCCGAGACCCTGTGAACTGTAGTCAAAATCTCTGACCACAAGCACATAAGGCTGGTCCTACTTTGGATTATTTATAGTTAGGTTGATATTGGGCCTAATGCTCGGAATTGATGAATTTGTACATTTCCTATTCGATTACAATCTATCGTGATTAGGCTACTAATAATATATATACACAGCATATAAAAAACTACCCAAATCATTCATTGACACCTGCACATATTCATATATATATATATATATATATATATATATAGTATTAATATAAATACCCTCAACTCGTTTCCGACTCAGGGTCGGATCGAGAGATGAGACGAGATGAAGCCCTATAGATAGAGGTCTGTGAATGACAAGTGTGCCAGTCGACAATGCCTGTCTCACCATGAGGGGAGTTGTACGAAATGAAACGTAATGGATAAACTGAGTATGGAGAAATGATGGAATGAAATTGTGGCAGGGAAAAACGAGAACATCCCGAGAAAAACTTACCCAAGCTCCGTTTCGTCCATCATGAAACCCACATGGAGTGACTGAGACTCGATCGCGGAACCCCAGCGGTGAGAGGCGAGCGTCTAACCGCTTGCGACACGGAACCGCTTAAATATAGTTTTAATAAGGAAATAAAATATTTATTGTACGTCATCTTTATGAAATTATATTAATTACAATGTATAAATGTATTTAAGTCCATGGACTGAATATTAGTGTAGGCCTATTGAATTTATAAAAGGCCATCCGTCATAGATTGTAAGAAATCTAATCGTTATGAGCAGGATCTAATGGTACACTATCCTTTTTTCATTAACTCATGTACTAAATTCACATCCTCTGATGTTTTCTGAAAATATTTTACTCTGTGGTATGTATTTTTTGTTTAAAATAACCCCAGTAAGCTGGTTGGCAGAAGCGACCACAGAAAAACTGTGAGTTTGTTGCACCATGAAGCTTCGCACAAATTCGAGAGCGGGAATGTTAGAAAGGACACATTCTCTACCAAGGAATTCAATACAAGTTTCTTTGGCCAGTCCGGTCTGAAGTAATAAAAAGAAACTATGAGAAATACACTCTTTATTGAGAAGAGAGAAGTGGATTTTTTCCCTCCAAGGGTGACTGTTGAGTAGTTTTGAGGGAATTTTCGCGGACATTTAATTTGCATATAGACTACAAACACTTTCAATCCCTCCTCTTCTTCTAAGATTCCTTGTTGTACAGGAAGATGAAAAATACGTTTAATACTGGTTAAATAATACAATGTATTAAAAAGTGAATAAAAATAAGATAGATTTTCCTTTAGTTGAGAAAAACTTGAATCATTAAATAAATATTTTTATGAAATATAATACTATGGAATGTAGAATTTCTTTATAGATTTAAATTAAATTATAATTAAATTAGCTAAGAATATTGTTTTATTCAATGCTACCACGTTGTCATTTCAACATTCTACTATTCTCTCCTGTAATGGCGTTATGTAACCCACTTCTGAGGTTGGGGGGCCTAGAAGGCGAAGTTACGCTGCCCCGATCATATATAGTAGGCGATGATGATGGTAATGATGCACCAGGAGAGGCCTTAATCTTAAACTTAATGAATATGTTAATGATGATGCAAATTCTGATACTCTTACCATCCACCGCAGCCTACCAAGACCTCCTAGCAGAGCTCCAAGCTAAGAAGAAAGAAATCTGGATAGAATTTTATGCAACAGAAGCAATGGTAAATAGAACGTGGATGGAAACTAACCAAGATCTACGCCATTTTGTAAATTCTAGCAACTATCACAAAGTGTGTAAAGTGAAGTCCTACCACGACCCAAACGCAACATGCGTATGTGAATTTTGTGAACTCTCTTGTGATCGTTACCATGTCACAGCATGTAGAAAACGACCCAAATCATTAATTGAGACGTGCACAGGTTCATAACAACTGTGAAAGCTAAGTTAACTCTAGTTAGTTCTATGCACAACTTGTGCGAATTTTTGTTTAATAATAATAATAACTCTTAACTTCTCATTATACTATGTTCCAATCTTACCTTTAATAGATAAAAATCCTGACTTTACATATAATATATGTAAATACAAGTAGTAAAGGTTGAAAGTAGATGATAATATAATTATACGAGTATATACACATAATAAAAGTAACAATAAACATGTTCAATATAATAATAATAATAATAATAATAATAATAATAATAATAATAACAATAATAATTCATTCATTCATTCATTTTGAGAATTTTCCTCATCATTGAGGGGTTCCTCCAACCAGTCTTAATAATTAACATGAATTAAAAACAAATAAATACATGTAAATGACTACGGACTTATATACTATCAGTTTGCAACAAACATTCACAAATTTCCCTTCATTAAAGTTCTCCATCGTTCTCTGTCCTCTGTGTCTTCATCTGTCACACCAAATTTTCTCAATGAATTTTGAATAGTTGTTCTTCCAGGTTGTTCTTGGTCTTCCTTTTCTGTTCCTTCTTTCAATTTTCCATGCATAGACAGCCTTTGGTAGTCTTCATAATAACAATAATAATAATAATACTAATAATAATAATAATAATAATAATTACCTAAGAATAACACTTATAATAGGCCTAATACTAATGGTAGTAGGTTTTCTACTACTAGTGCTATAATATCCATCCATAGTAATTCTACCCGAGGGTAGGTCTTTCACTACAATCATGATATAAATATATGTTATCAAAATGCAATACATTTAATAATTATACATAACTTAATTAGTGTATAATGCTATTGTATTATTATGTAATTGTAATATTATTGTGTTTTCTCTATGTAATTGTAATGTTATTGTTTTTTGTTTTTCTTTACACTATTATCAATTATTACTTTATTGTAACGGACTCTCAACAGTACGTACGCCTTACTGCCCGTGCGACCCATATTTGTAAATAATCTTGTAAATATCTTACTTTTTGTCTAATAAAGTCCTACTACAACAATCATACCATTTTCATGCTATGCTTTGCAGCTTTACTAGGGAATTGTAGGTGCGGTTGCCTTCCATATGATTTCGGGGACCGTTTGGGATTTAAAGTTTTCCTGACATTTGTATTACAGGTGAGGAAAAACACCCCGATAAAACCTCACCCAGAAAAACAGTCCCGATCGGGATCGAACCCGGACCTGCTGCGTGACAAGGCAGCACGCTACCTCGAAACCACAGCGGTGGACTGCTATAATATATATATATATATATATATAATAAAAAATATTAGCTCCGGGTACTTAATGCCCACGCGTCCACGTTTTACAGTGCCAGTGAGTTAAATATGATTAATTAATCGCCGTTAAAATGTGAAATGAATAAGCTGTATTATTAAATAATTAGTAATTTGTAATGATTACAATTTTGACCATAATTTAATTCGAATACGCATAACAAGAAGCAGTTTTGTAACCCGCTACTTATGTGGTTACAGTTTTAAAAATGCTTTTAGAGAAAAGGGCATTTACGGCCATCGATTTTTTCTTGGTTGTCCACTTGACACTGGGTCGCTCAGTGGACCGCTGGAAATTACCCTCATCTGTTTCACTAGAGAGAGAGAGAGAGAGAGAGAGAGAGAGAGAGAGAGAGAGGGGTTTGAGGAAGGAAACTCTCTTACAGGAACTAGGAAATAAAAAAAGGGAGGGAGATGTAGTCCACTGCAGTGGTGAAGATAGTTTGTTCCCGCTTAGCGTCCAGTCGACTCTAATGAGTCAAGAAGTGCTATAACTCTTGTGCAAATGAGACAAGACTTCACCAACCAAACTGAAGTTGATTTAGTGGTGTAGAAAATACCCACTACCAGTGTTCTTCACCATGTCGTTACATAATGTTTTTCTGCAACACCTTGTAGTAAATATGTTCAAGTACTTCGCTCTAATTTCCAATACCCAGTAGAGTTCGATTCAAATTTGAAATTTGAAATCAACAACATATTAAATGATTCTATACTTTATCACAATCGTTATAGTACATTCACGAATTTAGGACATTTGTTAACCTGTTTCGTCCTCAAAAGAAATGCCACCCGGAAGTTTCTTGAATGGACGTCCTGCTGGTCTTCTTCTTGCTGCGGGTTGATAGTTTAATATCTGCATGGGTATTATCCTGTAATATTCAATTCGTAAAAGATGCTATAACCATATTGACTTATAATCAGAAATGTTATTTTCCAGATGTTCCCTGTGCAATTCATATAAAATATCTTCATATTTTATGATGAGGAAGGCTTACAACTGAATGTATTAATAAGCTGTTAGTTTATGCCGATGATGTAGTACTACTGGCCGATAGGAGGAGATACTAAAGGCCAACACGCACACACTATTGAGTAACACTAAGAAATTAGGACTGGAAGTAAATATCAGTGAAACTAAATATATGGTCACACGTAGAAATTCAGTATATAATGGAAATGGACAGTTAATGACAAATGAGGAAGATTTTGAGGAAGTGGCTGAATTCAAATACCTAGGAACAATAATCACAAATAGGAATGAGATGCACAAAGAAATTAAACATAGGCTCAATTCTGGAAATTCATGCTATTATGCATTGCAGAGACTTTTGATGTCCCAACTCCTTTCAAAAAACGTTAAGCTGAAAATATATAAAACTGTTATTCTACCAGTTATATTATATGGGTGCAAAGCATGGACTCTTACTTTAAAGGAGGAAGGGAGATTACGAGTATTTGAGAATAAAGTTCTTAGGAAAATTTTTGGACCAAAGAGAGATGAACAGACAGGTGAATGGAGAATACTATATAACAATGAACTACATGGTCTTTATAGGAAGACAGATATAATAAGATCAGTTAAGTCTCGTAGACTGCGATGGGCAGGACATGTTGGGCGTATGGGGAATGAAAGACGTGCATGGAAACTTCTTGTAGGAAAGCCAGAGGGAAAACGCCCTGTTGGTAGACCAAGAATGAGGTGGGAGAATAACATTAACTATGATTTGAGGGAAGTAGATTATACAGGGAATGATTGGAAAGCATTAGCTCAGAATAGGGATGTATGGAGAGCTTATGTCCGCGCGGCCATGAACCTACGGGTTCGATAGTGCCAGTGAGTAAGTAAGTAAGTATTTTATGATCTAGTTGTGTTTATCCAGCAGTCGTCCAATTATATCTCATTTCAGTATATCTAAGTATCTAAATACCCTTCTGTTTCAGTATCCATACTTCGCTACCATCCAAAGGAGTTGGAAAGGCCAATATTTTATATAATTTTATTCTTGAATGTTTTTGGACTAACTGCGGCTTTTATACAGACAAAATTCTTTTTTGCGCGATAGTGTGTTTTGTCGTACTTAGAGCAATGGCGACCATGATTAGAAGTTCGACTTCCTATATTTCGGGATTGCAAACCTAAATAATTATACTATAATAAAATAACTTACTTACTCAGTTACTCACTGGCACTATCGAACCCGTAGGTTCATGTCCGCACGGACATAAGCTCTCCATACATCCCTATCCTGAGCTAATGTTTTCCAATTATTCCCTGTATAACCTACTTCCCTCAAATCATAGTAAATGTTATTCTCCCACTTCATTCTTGGTCTGCCAACTGGGCGTTTTCCCTCTGGCTTTCCTACAAGAAGCTTCCATGCAAGTCTTTCATTCCCCATACGCGCAACATGTCCTGCCCATCGCAGTCTACGAGACTTAACTGTTCTTATTATATCTGGCTTCCTATAAAGACCATGTAGTTCATTGTTATGTAGTCTTCTCCATTCACCTGTCTGTTCATCTATCTTTGGTCCAAAAATTTTCCTAAGTACTTTATTCTCAAATACTTGTAATCTCCTTTCCTCTCTTAAAGTAAGAGTCCATGATTCGCACCCATATAATATAACTGGTAGAATAATAGTTTTATATATTTTCAGTTTAACGTTTTTTTGAAAGGAGTTGGGACATCAAGAGTCTCTGCTATGCATAATAGCATGCATTTCCAGAATTGAGCCTATGTTTAATTTCTTTCTGCATCTCATTCCTATTTGTGATCATTGTTCCTAGGTATTTGAATTCAGCCACTTCCTCAAAATTTCCCTCATTTGTCATTAGCTGTCCATTTCCATTATATAATGGATTTCTACGTGTGACCATATATTTAGTTTTATTGATATTTACTTCCAGTCCTAATTTATTAGTATTACTCAATAGTGTGTGCGTGTTGTTCTTTAGTATCTCCTCGCTATCGGCCAACAATACTACATCATCAGCATAAACTAACAGCTTATTAATACCATTGAGTTGTAAGCCTTCCTCATTCTCTAAAGATTTAATGGCATACTGTAATATTATATAGGGCCTATTACAAATACGCGCGTGGGAATTAAAACCATTGCCCTCTATGTATATACAACATGCAATGTATATAAAAAAAATATCGAAAAGATAAGTGTTAATATACATTATACGAAACAAATCACTGCATTTTAAATGAACTGAACATTATTTACAACATTATAAAACAATAAATACAAACTCGCCGCCATTTTATCAATATATGGTCTCACGGCTTCCTGTTATTTAATCACTGATTCGTGTCACGGTCTCCTGTTGTTTTTAACTAATAAAAATTGCCTACACTAGTTAACGTTAGTCATTTATTTATAATGAACGCAAATATTTCCAACAAAAAATGTTATTATTTTACTATTATTTATTATTTTAAAAACACCATCGCGCAAAAAATAACGTAAACGCACCACGTTTGTGAAGTGTTTTACAGAATCTCGGAAATTAACAACTTCGCTATCACCCTGTTTTTAAACATTTTTCTCGTTTCTGTAAAAACCACTTCCCAACCTCGCATCGTAATATACTTTAAAATTATATTATTTTAACATTTAAATTATTTCACCTTGTTTTTATGCTTAGTTATGCAAAATAAATTAAGTTTTTTTTTAATTTCGGTAAAGAACGTTTGTATCCTATATTTTGTTTTCCCCCTCCCTATAACTAAAACTTTGTAATGTATATATTCTATATGTATTATTTGTATAACTTCATTACAACCGAACACGAGCAGTTGCTCATTCGGGTGTCAATGCTGTGTACAATATCTATTTGTGAATAAAATGTATAATTTTTCTTATTCTTATTAAATTCATTAAATTTTCTACTGCTGTATCTCCACCGCTGTGGTCTCGAGGTAACATGCTGCCTTGTCACGCAGCGGGCCCGGGTTCGATCCCCGGTCGAGGCAGTATTTCTGGGTGAGGTTTTTTCGGGGTTTTTCCTCACCTGTAAGACAAATGTCAGGAAGACTTTAAGGCCCTAACGATCCCCGAAATCCTATGGTCATCATCATCATCATCATCCTCCACCGGTGTGGAAAGCAACGGGAAGCTACCACACATACAATTCCCTAGTAAAGCTGCAAGCATAGCATGTAAAATGCTATGATAGCAGTGAAGGACCTGCCTTTGGGCAGAATTACTGTGGATGGATGGACTGCTATATTATTTCTTTGACTGTAAATTTTATCGAGTCAAGAGGAAAAAACCTACTAACCCATAGATGAACAAGAGACAAATACAATAGAGGAAAATCGTGTTTTGCAGAAAGAATTCCAGACGATGTGAAGTCTTTAATTAAACACACGCTGTAAATGTTATGAACCTGTAATTACATAAGTCTGTGTTGTAACAATACACATAATTATGACAATAACGACATCTGCGTGCATTCCACGTTACGTGCATCGCCACGAATTGCTTGAGTTCCTCCTATGCGATCGCATGAATTTCGGTCATTCCTCCGCTACATAAAGACAAAACACGAACACATTGCCACTGCTATTACATTGAAAATCTAGTTAAATTAAAATACATGTCTGTACAAAGTAGATTACATCATTCTGAAACAAAAATTTGCTATTTCACACTAATTATAAGTTTAGCTTTCAGCCATTAAAATATATGATCAGCGTTACTATCAATTTTGCTATATTTTACAGGTATCTATAGAGAAAACGAAAATTATGGCATTTCAAGGTGTAGATCCTGGCAGAAGTAAAATTGTACTTGACAATATCATTTTGGAGCAGGTGAATAATTTTACATATGCAATATCTCTTATGAAGAAGAAAAGGATGTAAGTGCAAAAATATCAATTTTTTAAAGAATTTTAGGGTTAATAAATTCTATCTTCAAGCCACAGTTAGTCCAAAAACATTTAAGACTAAAAGTGTATAGGCTACAACGCTGACTCTTCCAACTCTTTTGTATGGTAGCGAAGTATGGACGCCGGAACAGAAGGATATACAGAGACTTAGATCTGCTGAAATGAGATACCTTCGGAGGACTGCAGGATACACACTATTAGATCACAAAAAAATGAAAACATCTTAGAAGAATTACACATGGAACTTTTAGAAAACAAAATGTCTGATTATAAGTCAAGATGGATGCAACATGTTCATCGAATAGAAGATCACAGAATACCCAAACAAATGTTCGGATATCATCCTGCAGGAAGAAGAAGACAAGGACGTTCACTCAAAAGACTTCTGCATGGTGTTACTCTTGAGGCCGAAACAGGTCAACAAATGACCTAAATTCATGAATGTGCTATGATGATGATATTTCGGCATTCCAAACAAATTTATTTAGAGGTAGACTGATATAAGCGATATTCCGGCGGCAGCTTTCCTGCTCCGGATTATTTCTGAGAAGCGTAATTGATAGGATTTTTCTTCACTAAACTCAAGATATTTTAACTGAGAAATTATGTAATAATTAAATGAATCGATTTCAGTTTTATTATTATTATTAAAACAAAGTAAATAATTGAGGGATTCAGAGCAACTGTAAACCAAGTCCAAAAACTGAAAATCTTGGTAATATGTATGTGAATTTGAGTTCAAAATATCTTTCTTGAGAGCAAAGGTGAACCAAGTATTACATTTATTCTTTTCACTATAAAAAGTAATGTTTAATTCTTCATCTGCAACTGAGTATATTATTTTAATTTTAAAGAAAGTAAAATCCAAGCATCCGAGATGAATTTTTTAAGAAGAGTAAAAGGGTGCACTAGAATGGACCAGATAATAAACGATTATATTCGTGAAGAACTGCAGATCTACTATATAAAAGAAAATGTATGTAATAACAAGAAACAATGGAAAGATGATGTAGAAAGAATAGAAGAGAGCAGATTATTAAAGAAAATCTTACAATATTTTCCGAGAGGAAGAAGAGATATCGGACGTCCTCAGAAGAGATGGTGTTAGATCTATTAGCGAAGACGGAACAGGCAAGCAATGTCTAAACCAGGAAGTGAAGAAGGAGAAGACTTAAATTTTATATTAGCGTCCGCCGGTGTGGTCTCGAGGTAGCGTTCTGCCTTGTCACGCAGCGGGCCCGAGTTCTAGTCTCGGTCGGGGTTTTTTCATCAGTTTAAGACAAATGTCAGGAAACTTTAAGGCCCAAACGGCCCCCGAATTTCATATGGTCATCATAGGTATCATCATTCATATTTTCCTTAGATTAAGTTTAGGATTGAGGACTTTCCTCGCGCATCACTATCATCATCGCCCATTATGTCATCGGGGCAGCTTAACTCCGCTTTCCAGGCGCCCCAACCTGAGAAGTGGGTTACAATTACGCTAATACCAGGAGAGAACGCCAGAAGTGTCGAAATGACAATCTGGAGCATTGAATGAAAAAAAAAATCTCAACAGAGTAAAATATGGACTTCGTCCACTTTTCTCTAAACCCCTCAATTGTTGCATTTGTTTATCTCCACTTTTCAGTTAGAAAATCTTGGGAATACTATTGATGTAACAGATTTGTACTAAGACCCATTCAGTATTCTATGAACTGAGTTCTATGTTATGATTTTCTTTAACGACGGCCTTTAAGAGGCAATGCCATTAACGTCGTAATTATAATCTGGGCGGGTAAGGAACGACAAGTTTTTCTTAGAGGCGTCTTCTTTCAAGCTTGAGGTTCTTTTATTTCAGTAAATCTATTATCGCCTCACTATGATAGTTGTCCGTTTATATAAAAGCGGATGCCGCCCGTCAATGCTTGACAGTTATTAACATGCTGAATTATTATAATGGCGGTGGTCGTCATCTCTGTATTTAATTACATATAACAGCTTATAGGAAGCCAGATATAATAAGAACAGTTAAGTCTCGTAGATTGCGTTGGGCAGGACATGTTGCACGTATGGGAAATGAAAGACTTGCATGGAAGCTTCTTGTAGGAAAGCCAGAGGGAAAACGCCCAGTTGGTAGACCAAGAATGAGGTGGGAGAATAACATTAACTATGATTTGAGGGAAGTAGATTATACAGGGAATGATTGGAAAGCATTAGCTCAGGATAGGGATGTGTGGAGAGCTTATGTCCGTGCGGCCATGAACCTACGGGTTCGATAGTGCCAGTGAGTAAGTACGTAACAGCTGCAAACAAAGCTAGCCGCTAGACAACCATCTAGTGAGGCTATAATTGACTTATTCCATATATTACTAGAATGGTAACTTTTTTTTCCAAATACGAGTGTATATTTATATTAATCTTAGTAATATCATCATTTATGACCTCCAAACTCTTATAAAATTCTTGAACTTCTTCTTAATTATGATTGAGATTGCTCTCTGTGCTCCACTGAAAAAAAATGTATATATGATCCTTTAACTTCTGAATCTTTTCCTCTACATGGGAACCAAGGGTTAGTTCCTTTCCGAGGTAACCCTTACTCAGTATTTTTCTCCTCCATGGCGTGACGGGCCTTAAGACGGTACTAGGCCTGTCACTCGGCCGCTGGCCACACATTCAAATATGTTAATCACAGAGGTGAACAATCATCCAGTTAGTTTAGGGACGACATTGGTCTGTATGTCGGGTCTCCCAGGCTTAGTAGCTTATTTCTCATTCTGGACCGCTACTTATTGTAGCTACTAAAATCCTTCGTGACGCTAGGTGGACGCTGATCCCACACTGGCCAAAATTCCATGAGAAATTTGCTTTACACATGGGGACTCTAATCAGCGATATTCCCATAATAGTGCACTAAGACATTTTAGCTTAAACCACTCGACACTCAGGATTATTACGTTATTAAAGACTCGAAGAGAAACTCAGCTCAGGTTTTATAAAATCCTGTTCTTTTATATGGATCTGAATCTTGGGTACTTATAAAAAATATATCTCACTCATTCAAGCCACTGAAATGAAATTTTTAAGATCCGTAAAAGGATGTACACGCATGGATAGATTACACAATGAATCAATAAGAAATGAACTGGAGATGTTTTCAATAATTGATAAACTATAAAGCACAAATATCAATGGAAAGAACATTTAGACAGAATGGACAATAGAATATTACCCAAAAAGATCAACACCTACAAACCACATGGAAAAAGATCTATGAGACGGCCAAGGAAACGATGGACTTGAGACCGGAACAGGTCGCATTTACCTAAACCTGGAAAGGAAGAAGAAGAAGAAAAAAAAAAATCGGCCCAGGCAGGTTTGAACCTTTGAACCAGAGGCGAGCATTGTAACCATTAGTTCACCGGGGGTAACCTTATGAACTGAGTATCGGGAAATTTCTGAACTAACGTTTCTGGGAATTAAATTTATTTTGATTATTATTATTATTATTATTATTATTATTATTATTATTATTATTATTATTATTGTCATTTTTTTGTCGTGGATAAGGTGAATTCAAGACAACATGAAGAAGAGAAATTGGACAGAAGCCTAACGCAAAATCGGGAAGTGTGGGAAAAAATTGTATATTTTGGTTGGATACCTGTGTAAATAAGACAGACAATCCTGAAATAAAATTATAATAATAATAATAATAATAATTATTATTATTATTATTATTATTATTATTATTATTATAGTTTAGTTTAATTTATAGACTTTTTACATCCAATATTATGTCGCTTCTAGAATCCGTGGTTTTATCCAGTAAGATTTAATTTTTATTGTGTTTTCGTCATATATTTTGTGTGCAAGATCATTGACTGTGCGATTATGTAATTATGATTGAATTGTCTCAGGTAACGAAATTCTTATATAACATTTGCGTTCAAAATTAAAATAAAAACAGAGGATAAAATTCTCAGATTGATCGGCACCGGAGCTTGAATCGGATACCCATCAAATTTGAGTCTCGAAAACCTTCTTTATTTTATTCACAAAAGAAAATTATTAATCTAACAAGTTTTATGAAATATTCTGCGTTCATATACTTTTCAAAATATTCGGAGTTTGAAAGTATTGAATAAATTTACAAAAGAAGAACACAAAGCCGATGAATAATGCCTGCATGAACATTTCCTCTTCTGTTGTGTTTTAAGTTTCAACTTCCTCGGTTTATTTATAGAGGTGATTTAAAATTATAATTTTTGCTGTATATTCCGAAGTACAAAGGCCCAGAAGATCGAAAATGCAGGGGGAATTTCGCCCTCCTAATAACGGGTGCAGGCTTCCCTGATGAACGCATTTCCATAATCTACGCAAGAGCAAGTCTCTTGCCAGCTTGCCATTCCGACATAATACCCTTGTTTGTGTGTGTTTGCTGGTTGCAATTAAGGTCCAGTTTTGCTGGGCGTACTAATACAGATCCGCGGTTTTCCCAATATACCAAGAGCTCTATTGATTAAACTTACAAAGGACCAATGCAGCTGAATCGGAGTTACATCTGTTGGAACTGCTTGCTTTTATTCCTCCTTTTTTTATTGGTCATTGTAATAAAATTTAATATATTACCTCTGTAGAGCACACCAATTAAATCTGAAGATTTAAAATCCTAATATACAAGGTAACAAAAAAAATTAAAACACCTTTAATTCTTCTTCTTCTTCTTCACTTCACGGGCTAGGCAAATTTTGCCTGTTCCGCCTCACAGTTGTTCTGTCCATCTTTTCACTGCCTTCCTACATTCCTTAAACCTCTTGGCTTGTAGTTGAATGCTGCTCTTGGTAATCTTGTTACATTAACTCTGTTCTTATATCTTCATTATTTTCCGATCCAATCTTATGCAGCCTTTTGTTCTTCTAAGGAAGTTCTTTTCTGCACTTTGTTTTCTACTTTGTAATTTTTTGGTCATTACCACATTTCGCTCCCATAAAGTAATGCAGGAACTTTCAATGTTTTATAACACTTCAATCTAGTATCTCTTCTCGTTTTATTCTTTAAAGTTCTATGTATAGTTCCGCATATCATTTGAAATTTCGACAGTTTCATATTTATGTCTCTTTCAGTTTTTGTGTTTATAGTAAAATTTCAACCCAAATAATTAAAATGTGTTACTTGTTCCAGAGGTTTGTTGTCTATTACGATTTTTGATCTTATATGTTCGTTTCCTAAAAAATGCCATTATTTTTGTTTTGTTCTTTTTTCTTTTTTCCTTTGAGATTTTAAAATTATATTCTTGGCATAACTGATTTAATTCATGTAAAGAGTACTGCAAATATCTTTTAATTTTCTTGAATAATAACCATATCGTCAGCATATATTAAAACGTTTAATATTTTAAAAAGGTCCATTCTTATATATATATATATATATATATATATATATCTGACATAAAGTGCCGATTGTCAAGAAAAAGTGGGAGCCTTAACCTCCTACTACCCCAAGGGCCTCCGGGCCTGTTGTGGGATCACTTTACTTTACATTAATATATAGATTAAAAAGAGTTGGTGATAAACTACACCCTTGTCTTACACATCTATTTATTAAAATAGCTTCGATCTTTGATGTGCCTATATTTATTATAATTTGAGATTTTACATACAAACGTTTTATCACATAAATTAATTTTGCGGGATAGTCATTTCCATAATTTTCCATAACTTATCTCTATCAACACGATCAAACGCCTTCTCAAAATCAATAAAAGCAACATGCCTCTGTAGGTTATGTTCTCTTCTTTTTTAAAATATTTTCTGTAATATGAATAAATTATCTGTTATTGATCGTCCCGTCCTAAAGCCATTGTGTTCTTCTTCAAGTATTCCTTCTGCAAGCCAAGGGGTAGATGGGACTCCAAAGCTTTGGTTAGCTACCCGTCTAGGAGAAGTAACACCGATATAAATCCCCGATCCACTAGGGAATGTGGTTGTGCGTCTGGGCTGGTAACCCGACCACTTAAAAATATCCAAACTCATGTCTCTCACAGTGTTCAGCCGGACGTATTTAATGGAAGACGACATAAGCAGAAAACACCTTTAATTAGTTCTTTAATTAGTACGTGCTACATGGAAAAATCCAAGGAGAAAGTCCTCCGGGAAGTCATGGGTCCCGAATCTGAAAATTTTCAGGCTCGTGAAAGGTACTTACGCCTGAATAAAGAGGCATCTAAGCAAAATTCACCGATCGTTTTCATCCTAGTAATATTTTAGTTGCCTTCTAGATGTTGAGTCGGAATATTGACCGCATACTATTCATGACATATTTAGGGAAAAAAGCGTAACTAAATTATACTTGGTCTAGTAACTCCAAAGAATGGAGAGGCTAAGGTCCAAAATTGGGCTCCTTCGCCATTGTGAATATAGATATATCTGTCTAAGGTATATATTTAAGTACAGGCCTTCACCGTCTCAAAATCTTCAAAACCCTTTCAATACAATCCAACTATCTGATGTTAGGACATCCAATTATTCTGTGGCATATGTTTTTGTTAATACGACTTGTCGACAAGAATTCAGTTATATCTCTCTGTAGATACGAGTGCTCCCTTAGCGTGAGTTTATTGACATACCTAATTTAGTTACGATGTTTTCCCTACAGATGTCAGTAGATGGCATGTGTTAAGCAGTTCGCATCAATTGAAAATGAAGTAGGCAATTAAGGTATTATTAGGATGGGGGGTCGGTTAAATTTTGCTCAGGGGCACTAATGTAGGCTTGAGGTACTTTTACGAGGCCAAACATCTTCCTATTCAGAACTCACGGCTTAAAGACTTTCCCGGAGAACTTTCCCCCCAGATTTTGCCATACTAAAAATTCAACGACCGCTGCTGGATTTGAACCCGCAATACTTGGGACTAGAAACAAGGAACGTAACTACTAGACCATCAAGGCCGACAATAATAATATTATTATTATTATTATTATTATTATAAAGGTTTATTTTATCGTATGTAACTTAGGACTGTAAGGAGTTAGATGTAGACAATCTCTGAACCAGGACTGAATTTGAGTCTGAATATCGATCCATTTAATGAGCACTGAACGAACCGAAACAATTTACGTTTATCACTGTGCCACTGGTTGCTGTACTTTGAGTTGCAGGATGCCCACTGTGCTGGAAGATCTTGTATTCCACTTAACCAGGGTTAAATAATACAGATATCAACAAATATTAATTATTTTATGAGGTATTACTTTGTGAGGTAGCGTGCTGCCTTGTCATGAAGCGGGCCCGAGTTCGATCCTCGGTCGGGACATGTTTCCTGGGTTAGGTTCCTTTCCGGGTTTTTCCTCGCTTGTCAAACAAATGTCGGAAAGCTTTAAGGCCCAAACTGCCCCCGAACATTATCTGGACATCATTATCATATCATCATAAGTTTAGAATTAAGGCCTCTCCTGGGACATCATTAATATCATAATCACCTATCAAACATCATTGGGGCAGTATAACTCCGCCTTCCAGGTGCCCTAACCTCAGAAGTAGGTTACAATAACTTCGATGCCAGGAGAGAATACCAGAAATGTTGTAATAAGAAAAAGTCTTCTCTTCTTCGGCTTTCCCCCACTTATAGGTTTGCCGTCTTCACTTTCCATTTATCTCATCATTCCAATCTCCCTCTTCCAAATTCCTATCATCCATTATAGTTCTGACGTAGGTTTTTCATTTCCATCTTGGTCTGCCACGTTTATTTCTTCCAGGGGGTGACCATTGGTATATATTTTTGGTCATCTTTCATTTCCCAATCTTTGTACATGGCCATACCATTTAAGCGTTTGATTTTCAATCCTCTTAACAAGAGATGTGGTGACATTCGTTTCTCTCCAAAGGAATTAATTTCTTATTTTATCCTGTCTTGTTTTTGGAGGCTTCTTCTAAAATCAAATTCAACTTGTAAGGGAAATACTCAAATATAGGCTTGAGATTCTTTTAGTACCCGAAAGTCTTTTGACTCGGGATCCTCGGCTTAAAGACCCTTCCAAAGTTTTTTTTATTATTCTATCCTAAAAATGCAATCGTCCGCGACCGGGATTGAACTTGCGACTATTGGAACTAGCTGCAAGGTACTTAACTCCCGAGACCACTGAGGCGGATATACGCCTTGTGGTATGGACGTTACTGTTATTTTGTCCATCCCTGAATCGTATTGATCTAGTGATCATATTCCAAGGAAAATGATATGATTTGTTTTCTGCCTTTGATAAATGTCTCAATATGTGAAAAAAGTAGTTTTGTGTACATAGGTTCTGCTAAACACAGAATTTCGTATAGGATACTTTTATTTTAATTCCATGCGGTTCTTATTTCCCATGAACCTATGTAACGTCACGGCATTTAAATAACTGAAACTTCGGGCAAATCCACATGAAAGGTGACATGGGATGTGTAGAATTAGGAATTTATTTCACATTTCTGGTTGGTTTTATTCGTATTTCAATACGCTGAATATTGTCTAGCTCGGAAACTCTATTGAAAACGATCTGTCCGCCATCATGCTCTATATACTGAATAATTAATTGAATGGTATATATCGGAACAGAAGGAACGCGTTTATTCATTCTGCGGTTTTCATAATTTTGTTTTGAAGTAATGCAATACCACACTAATTAAGAAAGAAAAGAAAACTACAGCTGGAGGTTAATTTGATGACAAAATATAAATCATAAACTAAACTAAAACTCTCTGGTACTATCGAACCCGTAGGTTCATGGCCGCGCGGACATAAGCTCTCCATACATCCTTATCCTGAGCTAATTTTTTTCAATCATCACCTGTATAATCTACTTCCCTCAAATCAGAGTTAATGTTATTCTCCCACCTCATTCTTGGTCTACCAACTGGGCGTTTTCCTTCTGGTTTACCTACAAGAAGCTTCCATGCACGTCTTTCATTCCCCATACGTGCCACATGTCCTGCACATCGCAGTCTACGAGCTTAATTGTTCTCATTATATCTGGCTTCCTATAAAGACCATGTAGTTCCCTAACATAGATTTTGGCCGAACAAACCTGTACAATATATATCTATTTTTATGTTTTAAATTTAGATCCATGTAAAAGAAGAAAAGAAGGAAATTTCTTCTAGTTGTTTGAAATATTACTTAATCTAATTATAATAATTAATGAGGGGAGAGAATACATACTTCCGCAATACTTAAAAAAATATATATGAGATATGAAAAGAAAAATTAACGTAATAGACCAAATAGAATATCACAAATGTGTGGGTTTTGTTTAGTAAAATATCCATCCGTAGTAATTCTGCCCGAGAGCAGATCTTTCACTGCAATCGTAGCATTTTCATGCTACGCTTTGCAGCTTTACTAGGGAATTACAGGTGTGGTAGCTTCCCGTTGCTTTCCATACCGGTGAAGGATGATGATGATAATGATAAGGATGATTATAATGGCCGATGATTTTCGGGGATTTGACCCTAAGCTTCCTGACATTTGTCTCACACGTGAGGAAAAACCTTGAGAAACCTCACCCAGGTGCATGTCCCGACCGGGGATCGAATCCGGGCCCGCTGCGTGACAAGGCAGGACGCTACCTCGAGACCACAGTGGTGGACTAGTAAAATATAGTGACCCTGTATCATCAAAACTGGGACTGCTTCTAATGCTAGGGTATAATGAAAGCATGTAGGAGCTGATGGAAGAAAAATATAATTATGTAATAATGCTGACATAAATAAAATTTATAAATCCCTATTATTCTTCCAGTTATATTATATGGGTGCGAAACATGGACTCTTACTTTAAGAGAGGAAAGGATTACAAGTATTTGAGAATAAAGTTGTTAGGATAATTTTTGGACCAAAGAGAGATGAACAGACAGGTGAATGGAGAAGACTACATAACAATGAACTACATGGTCTTTATAGGAAGCCAGATATAAATAAGAACAGTTAAGTCTCGTAGACTGCGATGGGCAGGACATGTTGCACGTATGGGGAATGAAAGACTTGCATGGAAACTTCTTGTAGGAGAGCCAGAGAGAAAACGCCCAGTTGGTAGACCAAGAATGAGGTGGGAGAATAACATTAACTATGATTTGAGGGAAGTAGATTATACAGGGAATGATTGGAAAGCATTAACTCAAGATAGGGATGTATAGAGAGCTTATGTCCGTGCGGCCATGAACCTACGGGTTCGATAGTGCCAGTGAGTAAGTAACTAAGTAAGTATGATAGTTTATAGAAGAAATTATGTTATAAAATAATGTTTAAATATCTGAGAAATAAATATTTTACCGCGATGTTTCAATTGAAAATTGTCCCGATTCACCAAGAAGATTGCCCCTATTCACTCTAACAAATTAGGTAATAGAGACATGCGGTACTGGAATATAAATGCCAAATAATTCCTTGTACATTTGAAAGGTAAAACTGTAAGTGGTACAAAATGTTCATTAAAGTTTACATTAAAGCACGAAGGACAACACATGTCTTACTAATAATGGAACTAGTATTACAGATTTTCTTATTTTTGTTCCGTTTCACTCAATATTACCCCTATGAATATTCTAATAACTAAATACGCTTGTTACATTTGTAATATTTTTTACTGATTATTTTCTTTAAGTCACTGGATTGTCTTTATGTAATTTCTGGTATTCTCTCCTAGGATGTCGGAATTGTATTGTAACCCACTTCTTTCTTTGGAGCGTCTGGAAGGCGGAGTTACGTTACCCCGACGATATGATTGG
Source organism: Diploptera punctata (assembly GCA_030220185.1). Lineage (NCBI taxonomy): Eukaryota > Metazoa > Arthropoda > Insecta > Blattodea > Blaberidae > Diploptera > Diploptera punctata. The sequence goes on from JASPKZ010000009.1 coordinate 2,525,849, forward strand.
TGATGAATGATAATGAAGCACCAGAAGAGTCAAACCTAAACTTAACCTTAATGCAGACCACATGAATTTCCTTCATGAAAAAAATCCTATGGTCTGTCCAGGGAATCGAACCCGGGATCCCATGAACTGTAGCTCTGACCTCTAACCCATGGATCTGGTCTTACTTGTTAACCTATAACTGTGGATTCTCCATATGATCACTCACTCTCGTTGGAGTTAATTGCGTGTTTTAAAAATTTCTAGTGATTTACAAATTTGTATTGCTGATCATGTACTCGTATTCACATAATTAATATCCAGAACATTAAGTAAGATATATTTTGTTCCATTAAGTTTTATTTTATTCAATTTATCAAAGTAGCGCATAAAGGGTAATGTCATAAATCTAGACTTAAGAACTTTGTTCCTTAAAAGATTTGGGAAGCAATATGTTAACATAGGTCTTGATAAAGCCTTACAAAATGTAATTGTTTCCAAGCCCTGAATGCGGTGGGAAAAGGAAAGATGATATAAAAAAGCCGTACTCTTAAAAAAACAGCAATGCATCATCAACAGCTGTATCATTATAAGAATATGGGAGTGATTTATTTTATCTTGTTTAAAACTAAGGACGTTACTCTCGCCTTCTTTTGGAGAAAGTTTGGTATTGTTCTCTTATCCAGCCTCCACACAACATTAGCCCTTGCTTCTTAAAAGAAAACCCCATAGGATGCAAAAATTATAAGTTTTTAGCCTTCTGTTTTCCTTTAAAGATGTTAATTTTTCAACAATCTGGATTCTTAGTGCTTTGTTTCAGACTAGCTAAAGCCCGGCGTGTACTGATGCGTGTTTTTATGTATAGTTGAATAAGTAAAAAGAAAAATAATTATAAATTTAATTTTTAGATACTCCGTGCAGATTATCCGACGTTGCCTGGGAACCTACTTATCCCTGTCTTACTGGCATCAATCAGCTGAAAGACAAAATGGTTATTGAGATTTATCCGTAAAAGATAGGCATATGTTGTCCCGGACTTTTTGTAGATTATTTTGAGATATTCAATTGTGTGTGTATTAATTTAGTGTATTTGTTATGGTTTAGGCAACATAAGCTACTTAAACGTACAAAAAGCTACTTTTTTAAAATGCATCGATGCCTTTTTTTAGCTCCGTCCTATAACTTGGTATGTAGATATGTAATTGTCCCAGAATAATTTTCTAAATGATTGAAAATCCCATTCAAATCAGTCAAGTAGTTTTTTAGTCCAAATAAGACAGACAAACAGACTCGCACTAATTTTATATATAAATATTACATAATTGCATTGGAGAAAACTGACATGTCCTAATTGTCTTCCAAGACTATATAAAGGGCCTAATTCTCAAGCAAAATGCAGAATGGGACTGTACTACTATTAGGCTTATTTTACAGTCTCTCTTAAGTTAATTCTTAACTAACTAACTCACTGGCACAATCGAACCTGTAGGTTCATGGCCGCGCGGACATAAGCTCTCCATACATCCCTATCCTGAGCTAATGTTTTCCAATCATCCACTGTATAATCTACTTCCCTAAAATCGTAATTAATGTTATTCTCCCACCTCATTCTCGGTCTGCCAACTGGGCGTTTTCCTTCTGATTTTCCTACAAGAAAGCTTCCGTGCATGTCTTTTAATCCCTACAGAGCAGTATTCAAAATTTTCCACCCGAAGAACCACTTGTTTTCGTTAAGTATGACTATTGCATTTTTTTAGTCATTAAATTGTTAATATAAGCTATCATTGTCTTTAAACTGAAGAAACATAATTTCATATAAAATAAAATGATTGGCCTAAAATATCCGATTAAAGACAATGGCCTCCTCGAAGAGAGTGTGTGAGCTCTACTTGTCTCACGTGATAAACCATTCAATTTAAGGGATAACAAGAAATGCTATTGATTATTAATTTGGTTAACTTAGGGCACAGCTTTTATTTTTGACCACTTAATTATTCCTAATACACTTTTCTTTTTTCGGCCACTTTCGCTTTTGTCGCTTCCGTTTTGATATTTTTTCGGGAATCTTTGCCGATATGAAGGTCCCACATTGTGACCTTGCATGTCCATCTTTCGTCTTTTAGTTTTGATGGAATCCCGGGTTCGATTCCTGGCCAGACCATAGGCATTTTTTCTTGAAGGAAATTATTCATGTGGTCGTCCATGGTACCTCAAGAATTAAAAAAATCATTTCCGTATCTTCGAATTATAGATACCAAAATTGTTAAGCCTAAAGCCCCCTCACACACAGAAAAGTCTTGGTATACGAACTGGGCCTTTTCCCTCTAGTTTTCCAACAAGAAGTTTCTTTGCCCCTCTTTCATTCCCAATTCGGGCCACATGTTCGAATATATCTAGTATTATGGTATTTTCACGTAGAGCCTATATTTTACTGCTGTAAGGGGAACATAAGTAAAAAAGCAGAATTTAATACGTCAGGGATATGTCAATCCTAGTTAAGTTCTCTCCTAGTTCGATTTTTTCATTGCCAAATTAATGTAGATTATAACCTTATTAAGGTTAGATTTCCATTAGTATCAAATTGTTAAACTTTTAAATGACTAGGCACTAACTTTTCTTTTGTTTACTTTTCAGGTAAGTTGGCTTGGATTTATGGATAAGACGTGTGTCGTAACTTGAAAAAATAATGTAAGTAAACTGGTCAGTTCTGTAATATAAACACAAAGTACATAATATATTTGTAATAATTTAATAAAAATTCAAAATGAGTGGGGAGTTATAAAAATTAAATTGAGATGAAAGGCAATTAATTAAAATAGAGCCTACATACAATTTGTGAACCATTGGAATAAGATATTTCAATGAAATTTTATGACAGTTATTTAATATTTAATACATCATTATCATCATCTTCCACACAATGGCTTGCTACGGTCTGCAGACTGGATTTTAAATCCATCTCTTGTTCTGACCGCCCAAATATCTCTTTCTATGAGGTCGGTAATGAAACATAGTTTTTCAGGAATCTGTTCTTGGACATAGTGGTAGTTGTTTATAAAATGGGTAACTTATTCTAACTGAACGATCTCGTTTTGTGATTCCTTCGGGAATAAGCTGTAGCTGATTTCATGAATTCCATTTAACTGGTTGTGATTCGAGGGATGATCAAAATTATTATCATTGTGTATTTGGCTTGAAGTTGTATTACGAGTCCGAAAATATTCAGATTCAGGACCCACGGCTGAAAGATGTTTTCGGAGAAGTTGTTTTTTGAATTTTTCCATCCTAAAAATCCATTGAACTCGTCCGGCTTTGAACCCTGCGACCGACGAATGAGACGGATAAGTTCGATGGATTTTTCAGGATGGAAAAATTCAAGGGACAAGTTCTCCGGGAGGGACTTTCAGCCGTTGGTCCCGAGTCTGAAGAACCTCAAGACCGAATTTGTGCCTCTGAAAAAATAATTAACTAACCTTCCCCATCCAAGTAAAACATTAATTGTCAATTAGATGTCTCATTGAAGCGTTGTGCTGGCCACATGTCACTCCCATCATTCTGTACAATCTTACGAGATGTCAGCTGAGTTGTGAGCCGTATGTGACGGCCGTCATTACCTCCACAACATATTTCTGGATATTACTTCCTTTAGATACTGAGTCGACCCAAGGCCAAGTTCTTCCCCAAAACGTTCAGGCAAATTTAAAAATCGGGTCTTAAAATACCATATGAATTTTTCATTTTATAGATTGCATGGTTTAAACTTAGTATCATGAGGACAACTAAGTTGGTAAGAAGTAAGAAAACTGTTTAGGAAAATTTGAATTAAGGTCGAGGAATTGCGTCACGCTGACCACATGCTTCCTTGTTCTGTATTTTGCTTACCAGTGTCAGCAAACATTATTCTAGTCTCAAGTGCCAATGTTTATTTTGATTTTATTTAGGCATTCTTTAAAAATTGGATGTCAATGGAAGAAATTATATGAATATTCTTCTCCTTCATCATCACGGTTTAGGTTTTTTTACTAGCCTGTTCCGGCTCCAAATTGCTGCTGTTTCCATCTTTTCTTTGGTCTTCCCAAACTTCTTCTTCCTCGTGGTGAATACTGTATGCTGCTTTTGGTATTCTATTCTCAGTCATCCTTGCCAAGTGTTCTTTCCAGATTGCTCTGTATTTCACTATTGTTGTGTTTAATTCCTCTACTTTTAGTTGTTGTCTTATTTCTGTGTTATGTTTTTGTCTGTTCTTTGATATCCTGCTATTGGTCTGAGGAATTTCATTTCAGCAGCTTGTATTCTGGCAGATTGTTGTGTTGTCACTGAATATTAATAGTTGAAAGGTTATTTGGCATAAAGGTGTAAGTTTTCTTCATTCTGAAAAAAATAGCGTTTTGCTAGTCAGTTTACAAAGAATCAAGTTAGTTTAATATTGACTATTTATCTCATGCCACAAATGCTAGTCAATGACCAATCACGTTTCAATGAATATTGTATTACAACCAATGAAGTTGATTATGATATATAGTTTGATGTGTTTCATTATTTCTCCACTTGGTTGCACTCTTACAATTTTGCGATGTTAGTTGGCAATAAATAATATGATCATTGATAAGCAGAAGTGAATGAACATAACCTCACACTTCTGATTTGTTTTCAAACATCGCCGTTTACATTAAATATATAAATATTTTTAAATAACTGTAGTTAAACAATGATTTGTGAGTAAACAGCTTAATTTTATTCGTTAAATAGTCCTAACAAATGCCACTCTTGATTTCCAAATTCTCTAGATAAATTCACTCCTCACTTCGTGAATGTTGAATTTATCGATAATTTGGAAATCACTCGTGACATTACTTACGACTATTTAACTCATGCCACAAATGCTAGTTAATGACCAATCACGTTTCAATGAATTTTGTTTTACAACCAATGACAGTCGTGATTCACCTCGCTCTTTATCGATTTCTCTTTATCAGGTCCTGCTTTTGTGATAAAGAAAGCTCCTCCTTTTTAATGTTTTGAACAGGACAGAACATTATTTTTCTCCAACAAATACATTGAATATAGCAAATAATGAACAGATTCCTTGATTTTACTGAGTTGTTTACTAAAAAAATAAATGAATAACCCGTAATGTTGATTATGATATACAGTTTGATGTGTTTCATTATTTCTCCACTTGGGTACATTCTTACAATATTGCGATCTTATTTGGCAATAAATAATATGATCTAGTTTACCACCCTCAAATCATGGTTAATATTATTCTCCCAACTCATTCTTTGCATACCTTCTGGGCGTTTTCCCTCTGGTTTCCTTGCAAGAAATTTCCATGGCCTCCTTCCATTCCCTATTAGTGACACATGTCCTGCCCATCTATTATACTAGGTTTAACTCTTATTACTACATCTGGTTTTCCATGTATCTCACTATTATGCAATCTTCTGTATTCGCCTGTCTGTTCGTCTCTCCTGGTTCAACATTTTTTATACTAACTTTATTCTCAAATACTCATAATCTTCTCTCCTCCCTTATAATAAGGGTTTCGCATCCATATAATATAACTGGAAAAGTAAGAGTTTTGTATATTTTCTGTTTAAGATTTTTAGAGGGCATACTCAAAAGACGAGGTATACTTGCAGTCAATTAAATGGCCTTCGACTCAGAAGACGATGCACACTCGCTTAACTCTGCTGTTATATGCTTTGCAATATTTTGTACATCCCTTGGCAGGGTAATGTTTTGTTAACATTTATGAATAGTAGAGGAATGTGTTTTGGCGTCCACCCTTATTGTTATTTCAAAAACCGTTATATTTTGTCTGTTTTGAATGTCTCAAAATATATAATATTATTTACGATAAATTTAATTCGGTTTGTGGGAAAATGCATTGAGCATTTAAACCTGAAGTGAATGGGTTAAGAAACGTTTATTTACTTGAGCAAAACCTGGCTTCAATTGTCTTTCTTTGTTTTTGTCTTAAGTTGTAATTAATTAAGTGCATATTTTAATACAGATTTTTATGCGTATTTTACCATTCTATGTGATATTACAAGATGGAATCTCATTGATGGTATCAAGATTTAATTCCGCCTTATTCTTTCTTAACAGCGATCGACTGGTTGAAATACACAAGAGTGTGATAATGGGGTGAAAGGAGGGGGGTGAAAGAAATCAGAAAGTAGAAAATATTGCATGTAATGCTCAAAGGATTGAGAATAGACTTCAAAGCCTTTAAAAGTTGTTTGGGGATCTCTTTCCCGTTAGAAGCTGAGAAAATTGTGAAACATGCCTTTGTTCTACTCCTTTCCTATCTTCTTCCCTCTCGATATGGTAGGGGGAAATGGGATAGGCAAACATGGGACAAAGTTTGTTTAGCGTTTTCCTCTGGAACAAAACGCTATCTACATATGACGTAATTGCAGCCGTATTCCAGTCTCTCGTATATTAGAATCTTTTTCATCTTCTGTGTACCTATGCAATATTTTTTATCCTCGTCAAATTGAAATTTGCAAATATCATTTCTATTTCAGGAACGTTCGGTCAACATAAACATGTATTTTATGAGTATATTTATATTGAAGTTTTTAGGGATATTTGTTTATATTCTCCTACACAGACTCAAATGTTTACCTTTCCGTTCCAATAATATCAAACGAAATTATGCCTACTGAAAGTAAGTCCTCAAAGAACTTTAGCGATATTATTTAAAGTAGTCTCGCACAGCTGTGGAATCACTGATAAACGCATATCATGCTTTAGGGAGTTGACTACGAACAGAGGTAAAAGTAAGTCATAATAAAAAAATTATAACTCTGATTTTAAATACTTAATATTACTATATATTTAATTGAATAAAAACTTGCAGTTTTATTTGATTTGCATCAAGTAAACACCAACTCAATTGATTATATTATATTTTTTGTATTTTTAAGAAAAAATACATTTTATTAACAAATAAATGTTGTACACAGTATTCACACCCGACTGAGCAAGTGTTCGTGCTCAGGTACAGTTAAATTACAGAAATAATACATATAGAATATATACATTTCAAAATTTTACTTAAAGAGAGAGGGAAAACAAAATATATAAAATTACGAACCAGTTCTAAATCATAAAATAAATTCTGATACATAAAAATTATTAAATAGTACAAGGGAAAATAAAAACAGACAAAACAAAATAGAATGTATTAATTCCAGACTAAGAAAATAATTAAAGACATTAGGAAATAATAATATAAAACAAAACGAATTTAGGAGAACGTTTCAAAAACTGAAAAAGTAACTAAATATATTAGATAATAATACAAAACAAAACACATTTAGGAGAAAATATCAAATTTAAAACTTACTGTAACATACACAAATAATTAATACAATGGAGAATAATTATATAATAATTACACATTTCACTTTTGTTTGTTGTAAGCCTATGTTTTCCCTTTACAGAGATTTAGGCGCTCTCCCCCTACAGGGAAGAATTTGAACCATACTAATTTAGTTACACTTGTTTTCGTATAGATGTCATTTTGAGTGGTCCGTGATGAGCGTTCCGCCTCATACTGACATCTAGGAAACCAAGGTAGTACTAGGACGGAAAAATTCGGTAAATTTTGCTTAGAGGCCTTTTCATTCAGGCTTAAGGATTTTTTACGAGCCTGAAAATCTTCAGACTCGGGCCCCACGGCGGGTTTGAACCCGCGACCTTCGGGACCAGAGGCAAGGAGCATAACCACTAGTCCACCGCGGCCGATACACATTTCACTTTAAAAATTTATATTTATTTTTAGAAATGTTAAACCAGTCAGTTTGAATTAATTTATTATATTTTCCTGAAAACCACTATGTTGTTACATTTTTTCAGCAACTGCTTTGAAGTAGAACTGATAACTTTTCAGGAAATTTACTCAGTATGGGATGGTGTTCCTGTACATGATTCACAAAATAATTGTTAAAAAAGAAACATATTTTCATCAATAGTCTATTTGAAAAAAAAACTATGTTGAAATTCAAATATATCTCGCATTTAAAATTCTACAGGCAAAGCAGTTAAAATGCATGGGCAGATTTATATATATATAACTACTTACAATTAAAATTATTTATTTTTGAAAATATATATTGTAGTTTAATATATTATCGGTAGCCAAAATTCTATTATTTCAAACTTAAAATCAGACTGAATGGTTTAAGATATATATATATATATATATATATATATATATATATAAGGCTTAAGGTATCATCTAATTCAACACAAAGAGTTTTAATAATATCAGGTCATTATAATCAAGGATATATGGATACTGAACGTGGAATCTTACTCTGAGGTAAGAAAAAAATTAAGGGTATTTCAGTTTTTGGATCAGGGAGACAGGTGAATGGAAATATATATATAGGAGAGTTCGGGTAATGTGGACCCTTCTGTTTGAGTGGACCCTGTTAATATCTTCTTTAATTGGTGCTGTCCTCGAACAGAAAGTATTTTAACTTCTTCCCCTCATGAATTTGGAGGGTTCAAAGCCAGTTGCTTTTATTGTTTGTGCGAAGAAGAGTTTATTTGAGATTTTTATGAAAGTTACCATTTTAAAAGTTTTTCAATCTAAGAATTAATTCTTAATTTCTGCTTTTGAATATTACAAATATTGAAAAAACTCCTAAATATAATATATTATTTGCATACGTATATTTTATCAATGAGGATGCTATCTGTAAAAACCATTCACTTAATTAATTGTATTTAATATCCTTGTAATTTTACTAAACCCAAAGACCGTCGCTTTCTGCAGTTGAATGACGTGTGAATGTTATAATCAACAATAATTTTTCAAAACATTAAATATATATCAACGCTTTTTAATTATGAACAGTCATAAATATTTTCAGATTAATCTTTGCCTATCTGTATAAATTAATAGAGTAAATAATCTCAAAAATAGACTAAAAGCTAAAGTGGGTCCTGGGGATATGGGGGTTAAAGTTGACTTTTCTTGTAATGTAAGAAATTTCATAAATTATGAAGGTGTTTCCATATTTGAATAAAATAACAATGCTCTTTCATAGTTACAACACTAATGATAATCACTGTAATTAAACAAAATTCAAATCCCTTAATTAAAACGAGTCCAAATTACCCGAAGATTCTCTATATTTCCAGAGGGCAATGAGACCGAGTTCCCGCTGCCTCTAATGATAGAGAATATATATAAAGGAAAAATAAATGTTTGTGCTAGGTGCCTCAATGGCGTAATTGGTAGCGCACTAACATATTAAGTTAGAGGACCTGGTTGAGGCGTTTAATTTTCTTTTCATGTCATATATATATATATATATATATATATATATATATATATTATAACGAGTCGGAGTATTTGGTGCGCGTAATGATAAATTAATTCCTTTTGCCGTTCCTTCGTACTAATAATCATTAATAAATTCAATTTCATCTTTAGATTGAAATAACCTATTTTACATGCAACTTCGGCAAATTATTTGTCATTGTGTGTATAATTACTAGATTATTATTATTATTACTATTATTATTATTATTATTATTATTATTATTATTATTAATGATGGTTCTCGAAATTTCCCATTTATTCCGCTTAAGGTATTGCTAGTGTGCTCGTTGGTAAACACTCTATAGTACAAGATAATACATAAAAATAAGTTTATACGGAAAAAAAAAGGACGTATGAATAGGTGAAAGCCATTACAATGATATAAACATTTTGTAAGAAATAATTTGAAGAAAGGAGCAATGCAGTCCATGTTGAGTTTTTCCAAGTGTGATTCTAGAATGTACCTTTTTCTTCAAAATTTGGGACAATCAAAAATACAATATTTTTAAAATTATAATCAATAGTAGGTGACTTACAGTTTGTAAAATGTCACCACATTTATAGGTTGATCTCTTTTCAACATTTATAGACTATAAAATCTTTCAAATTTACTTAATTGAAAAAAATTAAAAAAGGAAAAGTTATTCGTCTATAATAATCGAAGGGTCTTTTATTTTATTAAAATGATAACAGATTGCAATTCACAAATTAAGGAATTTGCACACTTTTCTTAAGTAAAAAACACGAATTTTTGCCTTAAAAACATTTTTACTATTTGGATGATTTTTTAAGCTATAGAGATGTTACGTTGTAGCCATTTGCCTATGACTTTCTTTGATAAATAATTTAGTACAAGACAGAAAAGGTCCATATAGAAACATTCTGTGACAGACACCATGTATGCACTCTCGAACGTTTGAGTCCCTTTGCCTCGTCACCTTAAAATTATTGTCCCATGTTGATCTAAGAGAATTTTTTTTTCTCTCCTTCACGAGGAATCTGTAGAAATGTGATATTCTGGACAACGCTTCCTTCACGCCCATGTAACTCCAGTTTCTACAGAAGCCGTTGCGAATTACAATTTTTTGTTCTATTCTAATGTATTTTACATTTTGTCACATTTAGTGAAATCTTAAGCAATAATATAATTTAATATATATTTAATAAAATAATATATTAAATATATACCTTGGTGCAAACAAAATGCAGACGAAATGTTCCGCATGTGTTAGGATTCTATGACGTAATGCTTCCTTTCCAGTCAGCTTATGCTGAATTTACCCGTGATCACGTGATTTACTCGTGTGACCTTGGGAAACGTTCAATTATATTAACGTCGTTGTTATTGTGTACCATCGAATGATGGCGATATTTTAATTGTATTACATTCTATGTTTTTGTTAGTATTCGCTAGTATTAGATCACATCATCATTGTATTTTGTTTAGTCCGTATTTTAATAATATATTAAAATTGTAATATTATGTAATTTTTGTATAATTCTACTATTCGCTGGTTGAGTGGAAGAGATGGCCTTATGGTCATAACTCTGGCAGCTAAAATAAAGCATTTTATTATTTTTATTATTATTATTTATTATTATTATTACCATCATCATCCTTCACCGGTGTGGAAAGCAACGGGAAGCTACCACACCTACACAATTCCCTAGTAAAGCTGCAAGCATAGTATGAAAATGCTATGATTGCAGTGAAGGACCTGCCTTCGGGCAGAATTACTATGGATGGATTATTATTATTATTATTATTATTATTATTATTACAATAAATAAAGATAGAGCAATAACAAAAATAATGAATGGAGTCTTATGGAACAGACATATAACCAGGAAAAATAAGTTACAAATATATAATTCAATAGTGAGAAGTACTGCCACATATGGAGCTGATGTTTGGAAATTCAACAAAAACTTATGTCGATGGAAATGCATTTCTTCAGGAGAGCAGCAAGATGTTCAAAATTAGACAAAATAAAAATACTGTCCTAAGATTAAAAATGAATATTGGTTATTCAATAGTAGATTATATACGGTATAAGCAATTAAATTGGTATGGGCACGTACGACGAATGCAAGAAGAAAGATTACCCAGGAAAACATTGGAATGGTGTCCACCTGGAAGAAGGAGGAGAGGAAGACCTCGAAACTCGTGGATGCAGGAAATAAAAACTGGAACGAGAGCAAGAGGACTGGAGGACATGGATTGGATGGAGAGAGGCGAGTGGAGAAGAAAAATAAAACTTTAGGCACAGAAAGATGTGTAAACATTAAAATTATGTATATAAATAAAATTATTATTATTATTATTATTATTATTATTATTATTATATTTCAAGAAATTTGTATGTGCTATTACACAGTTTACATAATATTATTGTATAAATATCTATATGTTTTGCATATTAATGTTACATAATAATCCTAGCCTTAGTGATGGGATGTCCTATGTTGAGGTATATTAAGGAAGAGTTTGTGATGTGATCGTGTTTTTAAAGTATATTTGGGGGCCGAAAAATTATGAAGCTTGAATGGGAGAACTAGACAGTTTTTCTTTCGATATTGGAGATAGGTACGATTTGTGGAAAAATGGAGAAATGTGATCGTATCTTTTAACATTAAACTTGAGTCGAATATACACGCGGAAGTTTTTGTTCTGACAATCCGTCACCAAAGATCGATTGGCGCTATTTCTCTTCTTATTATTATTAGTCATTTGCTGGATTTTCATTCTTTCCATTTCCCAAATCACTCCTCGGAGGAAGACGTATTGGATGTGCATCAACTGTCTATCCATCTGTAGGCTTGTCTTCCTCTTGCTCTACTCCCGTCCATTGGTCTTCTTTAGCTCTTTTTGCAAGTCTGTTGTCTTCCATTCTTTCTATATGATATTTCCAATATTTTCGTCTGTCTATAATAACTGGTGCATGCTACCAAAAATATATTTGGTGGTACGAATCATGGAATTCAAAAATACAATATAGTAGTGTATTCACGTAGACTTCAAGATCATCATAACAATATAGTAGGTTTATACAGGGTTGTTTCCGATCTCCGATAACGATTTGCCAAATATATTGTGACGTTGGAGTGTGAGTCATCAGGACAGGAGTGTGCGAGGTGATCAAACCAGTCAGTGTGCTGCTTCTGTTACACTCGTACGCGTGTTGCTCTCATAATGCCTAAGAAGGTAGACCCGTTTTGGGAAGGGTACATTACTGCCCTTTCCAACGCTAATTATAGTTATTCCGCGATTATTGAGACTTGCAAAAACGTTATTTTATGGTGTCAAAGTGTGGAATTAGCTCAGTGCTTAATAAAAAGCGAAAGGGTCGCTTGGGATTAATTCCAAAAGGGAAAAAAGGGCAAATCCACGACCTGCTACTACCCGCACCCCCAGATGTAATCGGAAAGGTCACCCTGCCACACAAAGGGTGATTGCGAACAGATTAGGAATATCCCTTGAAACTGTAAACACCATAATAAACAAAGATTTAAACTTTGAGAAGCGCCACAAAAGCAGGGTTCATAAATTGTTGCCACTTCACATTGCCGAATGCCGCACCAACATCAGGAAACCATGAAAAGCACATGGCAGGAGAAAAAAATGGAAATTTTTGGTCACATTTGATGAAGCATATATTTATCTAGGAGACTGCAACAAACCCCGGGCAATTTACTATAGAGAAAGGGGTGAAAAAAAATTCAAAAGTGGTATGCCGAATGCAGAGAAAGTTTCTCCAATGGATTTATGGTCATCGCGGGGATATTGCTACAATGAAAAACTGACCATTCATAGAATAGCTAAAAAGGCCAAAATCAACTCCCAGTACTGCCAGGAAGACGTTCTCACCCCAATTTACCCGACTGAAATCCCAGCTCTCTATGGTACAGACAAAAACCAAGTCTGGGTGCACCAAGACAAGGCCTCCAGTCACACTTTGGGTTCAACCCTGACATTCCTGGAGAAATGGAGCAGGAAACTGGAATACATGCTATTACATTCAGCAACATCCCAGTGAAGTCTCCTGATGCATCACCGATGGACTTTGTGTCTTTGGACTCTTCAAAAGGGCACTGGGAAACAGGCGACCTCGAACAATAGACGGTCTCTGGAAAGCATATAAAGAGGAGTGGATACTTCTGGACGTGGCTGTGCTCGTAAGAGTCTTCTGCAGCGGAAACTCCGATGCTGAACCATAGCTCGGGTGAAGAGCCATCAATTAGAGCATGCTCGATGGTGGAGACACGGCTATCCTTAAGGTAAAACTTAAAAATCATTTGTTATCAGAGATCAGAAACAACCCTCCGTATTAAGTTTACATAGTTGATATAGTTCTGCCACCTAACGTTAAAAAAGTAAAAATATGAATTCGAAGCATATTTGATTAATATAATACCAATCACATCGATCCTCAGTTTTTTACCGAGTGAGAAAAAAATGCAACCTCTCATCTAACATGTAGTATACAAAAGGATATAAAAAGTTTATTAAGAAAACATTGATTGCATTGTAATATTTGCTCCATAGACCTAAAATATTCAACAATCTCCAATTACGTTGGTGTCATCGAGAACCAATATGACATGCAAACATGCAAATTAACACTAAATGTTTTGTTTAAAACGAATTTGCACTAAAATGTGTGGTTAAAACAGTTAAATCTAATTAAATTCTATTGCTGTGCTGTATTCACACATGCACGTATTCACTATTATTACAGTATTACAATTAGCTTGCAATTCTGTGCACATGAGAAATTACACAAAACGGCTATAGTTGTCACATTGAAATCAAGTACTTCGTATCCTATGTTAATTAACTTGGTCTACTTATTTTAAACAATACAAATAGACTATAATATATGCATTAGTATTAATATAGTACTAAAGCCTATTTTTTAAAATAATTACATTATATTTAGAAGTTACGATTAGATCCCCTAATTATACATATCATGTAGATCCCCTAATTATACATATCATGTAGAAAAGAAGCCAAGATAAAAATGTATAATGTTATGGCGGTTCCCACAATATTGTATGGATGTGAAACTTGGACTCCAGTGAAAAAACAGAAGGATAGAATACAGATGGCGGAGATGAGGTTCCTAAGACAAGTAAAAGGATGTACAAGACTTGATAGCATAAGAAATGAGGATATAAGAGAAGAATTGAAAGTACAGCCTTTATTGGATAAAGTCACGAATTACAGACAGAAATGGATTGATCACATGGATGGAATGAGTAAGGAGAGATATCCATTGTTAGCAAGAAATTATCAAGCAAGAGGAAGACGTGATGTTGGAAGACCTAGAAGACATTGGGCTGATGCATTATGAAGTCGGAACGGGCAATTGCCTAATCCCTGGAGTGATGATGATGATGATGATGCACGAAATCTAATGAATTTTAAACTATATGCCCCCCTCCCGGTAACCAGGAACTCACACTCGAAAATTTCTGTATTAACTCTTTGGGGCCTACTACTTTTTTGTGAAATACGCTTTTTATTCTGTGATAAAGAAACCCTATTAATTATCCCCAATTGATTACCATATGTCTAAATTCGTTAGTCTACAGTTAGTAGTTTGGGATTAGGGGAAATGTAAAAAAAAAGTACATAAATAATATGTAGACAACATTCCTCATATTTATAACAATAAATTGTTATAATAATATATATATATATATATATATATATATAATAATTATATTTTTATTAGGAACATTTCACAATACTGTGTTTCTCCGTCAACCCAAAGTATTTGTCGCCAGAGGTTCCTGTCTAAAGCATATTCTTCCCTCAAATCTCTAGCTTCCGTACTTCTAAATGGTAATAAATTTGATTACATATGCTAGCAATACAAACATATTTTAAAACAAAACCTGTCTGATGTACACTGATTCAGCGTGGTCTATTAAATAAAAGCGTGTAAAGTAAATAGGATCAAGTGCTTGCCTACAACACCTTAGGTGATCTTAAGTTGGACCAATCCCGCATTGGCAAGCTTACATTAAAAAAAAAACTATTGGATATTAGATATGTAGGTGTACACTGTGATAGAGCACCAAGAAATGTATATTCCTAGAGTAAATTGGATTGAGGGCATACGATTGCCATAGCAACCTTTACATATACAATCTATATAATACGCCTACAATACAACTGTCTCTATAGGATAACCGTCGATAATAGATAACAGAATAAGGAATACAGCTGTATTTTTGATAGTATTTACCGTTGTATCTACTATTTATACATTATTATTATTATTATTATTATTATTATTATTATTATTATTATTATTATTATTATTATTATTACTAATCGGCCACGGTGGACTAGTGGTTATGCTCTTTGCCTCTGGTCCCGAGGGTCGCGGTTTCGAACCCGGCCGGGGTCGATAGATTTTTTTTGGGATGGAAAAATCCAAGAGGGACTTTAAGCCGTGGATCCCGAGTACGAAGATTTTCAGGCTCGTAAAAGATGCTTAAGCCTGAATGAATAGGCCTCTAAGTAAAATTTACCGAATTTTCCCGTCCTAGTACTACTTTGGTTTCCTAGACGTCAGTATGAGGCGGAACGCTGACCACGGACCACTGAAATGACATCTATACGAAAACAAGTGTAACTAAATTAGCATGGTCCAAATTCTTCCCTGTAAGGGAAGGGCGCCTAAATCTCTGTTAAGGGAAACATGGGCTTACAAGATACAAGAAGATCTACTATTTATACATTATCATCATCATCATCATCATGAACAAATTCGTTTTAGGCCATGTGGCCTGTACGGTAAACCTAGCGAAGATGGTCTTGATCTTTCCACCGATGTTTTGGTTTTCCTTGGTCCCTATGTCCAGTTGGGGTATATTGGAATGCCTATTTTGGAAGTCTATTTCTTGTCATTCTCCTCAGATGATTTTTCCATTCTTGTAGGTATCTTTGTATATCTTCATTTAAACTTGTTACTCCAAGTTTTCCTCTGTTAATAGTGTTCCTTTGGTGATCCAGTCTATTAACTCCTAACAATGATCGTAAGAAGCGCATTTGGCTTACTTGAAGTTTATGAGAGTTTCTTTTATTTAAAATCCAAATTTCACTTCCGTATTTTAGAGCAGCTTTTGATGTGATGTTATGCAATCTTAGTTTTGTCTCTGTCCTCATCTGTTTACCAAAATGTCTTCGTATTACCCCATTCATTTTATTATATTTTTGTAATTTTGAATCAATGTCACTCTTATACTCTGCAAATACACTTCCTAAGTAAGAGAAATCTGACACTTGTTCTATAATTTTTCCATTAATCTCAATTTTCACCCGTTGTATGTTTTTTTACATTATTTTTATTATTATTTGTATTATTATTATTATTATTGTTATTATTATTATGATTATTATTATTATTTGTTAAAAATATCTATATAGCACATCCATTACAAGCCAGAAAAGTCAGAAGACCAAAGTTAAGATGGGAGGATGATGTCTTGCAGGGTATTAGAATTAGTAAAATAAAAAATAAAAAAATAGTAGCAAATAGAGAAGTCTGGAAAAACATTCTGAGGAACGCGTGGGCCAAAATGGACTGTCATACCATTAGGTATATGATGTTTATTATTATTATTATTATTATTATTATTATTATTATTATTATTATTATTATTATTATTATTAATCGTATCGGTCGGGGTGGACTAGTGGTTATGTTTCTTGCCTCCAGTTCCGAGGGACATGAGTTTAAAACCGGCCAGGGTCGATGGATTTTTAGGATGAAAAAATCTAATAGACAAGTCCTCCGGGAGGAACTTTAAGCCATAGGTCTAGAGTTTGAAGATAGTCAGGCTCGTATAAGAACCGCAAGTCTGAATGCAAAATGTACATTTCAAGTAATAGGACCTACCTCACTTGCCCATTATGTATATTACTGAGGTGATATGCTACTTATCACTCGTTGACATCTATAGGTAAGTGTAACTAAATTAACTTGGTTAAAATACTCCCGCTTGGGAGCACCCTAATTCCCACTAATTCTTCTATTTTTCCTAATGTTTTTTTTTCAACTTGTATAATTTCCCTTATTGTGCTATTTCTAACCTTATCCCTTCTTGAAATTCTTGTCGATCGGCTCCAAAAATCCATTTCTACTCCTAACAGCTTATAATGTATTTATCTTGTTTGCAATTTCTTGTACGTTCCAGCATCCAATATTCATTAACCTTTTACTGCTAGTTTGTTGTAGGTAATTGTGTTCGGTATTCTTCTCTTTAGGTTTTTAGCATTGTATATTTTTCAGTAGAATGAGGAGCTGGCCCATTGCTACAACCCCCAACCTGGAGGACCAGGTAATTTATAATCAAGGCTGTCTTACTCTAGCCTATAGTGAATCAACACTGAACTACAAGTCAGTAGCTGTTAGTTTTGGTTCGCCTCGGGTATTTCATTTCCCCGATACCACCCATATCTGGGAAGCATTCCCCTATCCACGACCTGGGGAGGCGCCCGATGGGGGACTAAGAACCCCACACGGGAATTATTAATTATTAAATTAATTTTTTTCATATGTAATATATTCAAAGCGTAAGACTTACAGAATGTAGGTTCCATCAGATAGTTTCATTTAATATATGTTCTCTAGTTTTGGCAGACATTGTATACGTTATTTGGCGGAAAATTTGATCCAACAGGACTTCCTGTTGCTCTTCTCCGCGCAGGCGTTTGCTATTCCTCTCCCATTCCCCTGAATACGCCAAGTAGAACCAACGAGACTGGGAAGCTCGGAGATCGAATTTAGAGCGGGAGTGGACGTGTTCTTAACCGGCTCTATTTAGCAGTATGACGTCTACTTATCGAGTAAATTATGGAAGATAATAATATAATTAACACCTAATATTGCATTTATTTGAACACCTTAAAATGTCCTTCCCATTAATTGATGGTTAAATCCTCTTTCAAGGAAGATCTTCAATTAATCATCATCATCATCCGTCACGAAATAAGCCTTTGTAGACCAATTTCAGTCCCATCTAGCAGTCTTTTAAATGGTTTTCCTGATCCACGATGTCCTTTGGGTTTATATTGCATCAGCATTTTTGCGATTCTTGAAATATCCATTCTTTTTACATGGTCCAGCCAGTTTAATTTATATCTGTTAGGTTTTTCTTCCATTGATATTACTTCTAATTAATCTAACATTTCTTCATTATTTTTTATCTAAAAGATTGTATCCTGCTGTCCTTCTGAGAAATTTAATTTCCGTTGCTTTGATTTTGTTCCTGTTTCCTTTTTCTTAATGTACAAATCTCACTTCCGTATAAAAGGGAGAGTAATGACAAGGTATCTTCAATTAATTTTATTCATAATCAGAGGTACAAGTTTTTTTTTAATACACACTCGTAATTTTGCTGTTACCTCGAGCAATCAATCGTGCATGAATTATGAAGTGACGGACGACAACCTCGTCGATGTTTCATCCACATTCCACTTTTTTTTGTAAATGCAGTTGCATGTCGTACAATTAAGTGCTTTACGGTGAAAAAAAATTGCAAGATAAATAAGTACTTCAGGATCTTTACATGGATTAGTAAAATATTTTACAATTAAATGTCTCTTTTTATAGTGGATTTTCTGTGACTATTTAACTCATGCCCCAAATGGGACTCAATGGCCAATCACGTTTCAATGATTTCTGTTTTACAACCAATCAGAGTCGTGTTTCACGAAATATTTATCAGTGTTATAATTACCATATTAAAGAAAGCTCCTCCTTTTTATATTGCGTTCCTTTGGCAATAAATAGTATGATCTGGTTGCAGTGATAGACATAAGAAGCAGATGAAGCGTACCTATCGTTTGTCATTTGTTTTGAAACATCGCCGTTTACATTAAATATATAAATATTTTAAAATAACTATGGTTAAATAATGATTTGTGAGTAAACAGCTTAATTTTATTCGTTAAATAGTCCTAACAAATGCCACGAGTGATTTCCAAATTCTCTAGATAAATTCACGACTCACGAAGTGAGGAGTGAATTTATCTAGAGAATTTGGAAATCACTCGTGGCATTACTTATGAAAAATCCTAATTTTACCAACAAGTATGTTAAAATTCTTTTGAATATTAATTGAAATTTTAGTATGTGGACACCGATTCTATTTCTAAAGGTAGACCCTAATGTCGGTAACGCTGACAAATTACATTTCTATGTTTCTTTTTAATTCTGTAACTACTAGATAAAAATTGATCATTCTAAAATGGTATTTATATCTTGCAGATTATTTTTATAAAATAAAATAAATATCCTAAACTCCGGGTTGGGGATGAAGCCTCTGTATTTGTAGTCTATTGACAGCCGACCACTCCTGACGCACCGTCACAGGGGTGGGTGGATCAATGAAATGAAACGAAATGGACGAGATGAGTATGGAGAAATTGTGGAATGAAATTTTGTCAGGGATAAACGGGAGAAACCCTGAGAAAACCTACCCAAGCTCCGTTTCTAATATCGATCTCTGGTGCCCAGCGCTGAGAGGCGAGTGTTTAACCGCTTGCGCTACAGAGCCTCCAGTTTATTTTTATGATTTATTAAAATTGTAATTTGTATGTTGTATGTCTGAACCAGATATCGCAGCCAGAATAAATAAAGCATTATGTTTATTATTATTATTATTATTATTATTATTATTATTATTATTATTATTATTATTATTATTATTATTATTATCATCATCATTATTAAAATTGAAATATACGTTCAAATTATGTAATAGTTTATTCATGACATTTAAATTAATATTTTTCTTAAACTGCAAATATGAGCTACAGTTTCGCATATTACATTTTCATCCCACATATTTCCAGGTTAAGAAGAGAAGGTAACTAACCCATATTTAAATGTCAAGCATCACTTCTAGCTTGGCATTTTTATTACAATATTCCAACTCCTATTACTAGCTTTAACAAAATAGGTTATGCAGCAACAATCTTTATTAGATAGTTGAAATCGTCTTCCGGGATTTATAAGTTTCCTTAATTTATGGAAATAAGTAGAATTATTCAAACTAGATCTGTATGTTTTTAAAATACCGTGTTAGTAATGGGAAGAGTATCTTCTGATATAACCGAAATACCTGATGAATAATTCTTAGGTTATTTTGGTTTAATTTATATAAACTATATTTTTTAGTTGAAAGGAATATATATTAATTAGTTTTGGCATTAGATAATAAGTATTACATATATACATTACATATATGCATACATAGTGTTCTGCCCAAAAGCAGGTCTTTCACTGCAAACTCAGCATTCTTCACTATTTCCTTAACACAGCTTTCCTTTTTGTAGCCGTATACAAACCATTTATCTGAATATTGTATATCATCTGACGTTTTTTCTGCCTCTTAACTTTCTTTCAGTTGACCATTCCTTCTAGTACATCCGTCAGCAGGCAGTTTCTTCTTAGCCAGTGGCCAATCCAATTTCTCTTCCTCTTCTTTATGAGTTTCAGCATTGTTCCTCCTTCACCCGCTCTATCTAGCACATCTTTATTTTTCTATTTTGTTTGTCCATTTTATACGTTCCATCCTTCTCCATATCCACATCTCAAAATATTCCAGTCGCTTTTCCTCATTCGGTCGTAAAATGAATATTTTTGATAATCATACAAATAAACATACTTAATGAAAAATTTAAAATGAACTCCATAATTTTGACATACTCGTCTCAAATACTTGTATGTGTGCACCACATGATGGTGGACGGGCACCGGTCCCATACTGACCGATAATTCCATGCGAAAATGTCTTCCCCATGGAGACTCCAACCAAGACAATTCCCATAGCTCACCGCCAAGGCATCTTGCCTTAACCACTCGGCTGCGGCGCAGGATTTCCTTACTAACACCAATATAAGATAGACCAAAACACATTTTGAACAAATTAGAAGAAAAAATAAATGTACAAAAGGTATACAGAATAGATATGATTTGGGATTTTCATTCCTCAAAAAAATATGGAATTAATGCCCTCAGTAGTCCTACTCTAATTTCATTTCCGGCTGAAATTGTTTTTAAAACTCAAGTCCAATTTGCATATCGTGTCTCAGTGTTTGAGACGAGAAATGAGGTGGAAGATAATACAGCAATTTGCGAACCAACGCAATATAAAAGTAAATTCTTTTCTATCGTCATACATCGATAACGAAGCTCTGCTGATCTTACAAAATTTTAACATCAGTCTTCATTTGTATAAATTGATTGCTTCTACTTGGCGTTTTTTAAAATCTAAGTATTCTACATTTATGGAATAGAGGATACACGCAGGGTGTTATAGAAATTCACCGATAAACTTTTAAAGAGACGATAGATCAAACAGAGGGAATCATTTTACGTTAGTGTGCATATAAGGGCTACTCCCAAATATGTATTTTATGGATTTTGCGCAATAGTAGAGGTGCGTGCTATGCCATGTAACCATGTTCTTGATTTTTTATTTAATACAAGTAATTACAATATTGATGATAATAATGTATCTATATACCACGCACTCCCCCGTGTGAGGATTAGGGTGCTCCCTATTCGGAGAGTTTTAATAAGCTAGTTTAGTTACTCTTATTTACCAATAAATTTAAACTAGTGATATGGGGTCAGCATATCGCCTCATTGAGACAAATAGTGAGCAATTAAGGTATTGGTTTGATGGATAACGGTTGTAAATTTTGCAAACAGGCCTCTTTATTCAGGCTTGCGATTCTTTTACGAGATTGAAAATCTTCAGACTACGGACCCACGGTTTGAAGTCTCTCCCGGAGGACTTGCCCCTTAGATTTTTCCATCCTAAAAATTAATCCGGTTTAAATGCTCGTCCCTCTGATCTAGAGGCAGGGAACATTACCTGCTAAGCCACCGCTGCCGACAATAATAACTTTCCACACCGGTGAATGATGATGATACTTACTTACTTACTTACTCACTGGCACTATCGAACCCGTATAGGTTCATGGCCGCGCGGACATAAGCTCTCCATACATCCATATCCTGAGCTAATGTTTTCCAATCTTTCCCTGTATAATCTACTTCCCTCAAATCATAGTTAATGTTATTCTCCAACCTCATTCTTGGTCTACCAACTGGGCGTTTTCCTCTGGCTTTCCTACAAGAAGCTTCCATGCACGTCTTTCATTCCCCATACGCGTAACATGTCCTGCCCCGTAAGAATTATAATGATGGCTGGATGATTTTCGGGGACCATTGTGCCCTAACCTTCCTGACATTTGTCTTACAGGTGAGGAAAAATCCCGGAAAAAACCTCCCCAGGAGCCTGTCCTAATCGGGAATCGAACCTGCTGCGTGACAAGGCAGCGCACTACATCGAGACCACAGCGGTGGAAATAATAATAATAATAATAATAATAATTATTATTATTATTATTATTATTATTATTATTATTATTATTATTATTATTATTATTATTATTATTATTATTATTATTAATGCTAATATCATATTGAAGAAGATTTCCGGGCTCTTGGCATTGATCTTGAGGCGAACGTTGGGGAACTACAAACCTCAAGACCATGGCCAACAGCCCGGAAATCTTCTTCAAGATCATCATAATAACTCCGGTCGTGAAAGTGTAAGGGTCGCATGTTTGGACGCATTAGACAGTACAATGCCTTCTCTGCTGAGCAAGTTGTATGCTAATACGATTTTGCTTACTCAGAAATCTGTTCATGCGATAATAATTGGTTAAATTTGTAAGCTACCTGCGGAGGTACCTTACATGAGCAACTCAAATTAAAATCCCGAAGGGAACCGAACGGGAACCGATGGTAATCGATGTACTTTGCTGCTTTATCCAACATTATCCAAGATGTCGGACCTTGAAGACTTCGATCATGTTTTCGGTATACACGGAGAAGAGGAATTTGATAGAGTCTACCAAAGAATTCAACTGGAAGAACAGGAGAATCGGCGTAATATTGCGTGTCGCAGACGTGTTTGTATACGATATTATTTGCGGGATGCAAGCATAAATGCATTCCTCTATAGCAGACGAAAATAACGGAAGTGGTTTTATCGCTGAGAATTCTGGGTAATTCGTTGCCAATATTACGAAAACGTCGACTCTCGTGCATGACCGTTAAGTCGGCCGTTAATTCGTTCTCAGCAATTGCTCACGGTGAATCAGCTCACTAGTGATTGGAAGTAATTTGAGTAGAGAGTAATGTTCTAACATACGACCCTAAGTCAATATAGGTAATAATGATAATAATATAAATATGTAACTTGATTAAATTATTGACTTATAATTTTGCCTTATTTGTTCTAATTTTAACCTTTCCCTTTTAGGTACGATTACGTGTTTTATAGCCCAAGGGCTTTATAGGTATATGACCTGTCGAGAAATTATGTTCAAACTTTGGATCACAAACATAACTTTTATCACTAAACTCGGGAAATGAGGGTCTCCTTGTATGAGGGATTAGGACAAAACGGAGCCACCTCCGAGACAGCACGAACATTTAGGATAAAACTCACGATTCACTTATACGTTCGTACTAAACAAGGTTAATAAGATAAGATGATAATGTTGGAAAGTGGTGTTTGTGGTCTATTTGGGTCTTAACGTTTCCAGAAATTTGTCTTGTAAATGAGGAAAACCTTTACTCAATCAGAAGAATTGTTCCGACCGGGGATCGAACCGGCTCCGCTGAGTAAGAGGTAACAACGTTACCCCGAGACCACAGTGATAGATGACTTGCTAATGAAAATACAAAATGTAATAATATTAATAATATTCCAAGAACATAGTTGTGTATTATAAAGTTCAAATAGTACGCTCATATTTAAACTGTTTTTGAGTAGGTAGTTCTTGGTAGTAAAGTGGGCAGGGGATTCCAGAGAGATTAGCAGAAACAAGGAAGGATGAGGAAATAGAGATATGCTCTGTGTAGAGGTACGCCTACAGCTAGATTTTCTTACTGATTTGGTTGACAATAATATTCACATGAAATAAATTGAATACAAGAATTCTTGTCATCGCAACTTTTCTCAAAAAATTTAAACTAAAAATATACAAAAGGTTATTCTTCTATCGGGGGCACGCCGTAGCGTAGTGGTAAAGGCATTGCGCTACAAGCCGGAAGGTCGAGGGTTCAAGTCCCGTTGGGGTTAGGATTTATAAACTGACCCAAACCTTCTGGCGGCACTATGGCCCTGGGGTCGACTCAGCCTGTAACGAAAATGAGTACCAGACGCTTGTTCTGGGGTAAAGGCGGCCGTCACGCAGGGCTGACAACCCGGCTGACATAAAGTGCCGATTGTCTAGAAATAGTGGGAGCCTTAATCTCCTACTACCCCAAGGGCCTCCTGAGGCCTGTTGTGGGTTCACTTTACTTTACTTTATTCTTCTATTTAAATTATATCGCTTATTTACAAGAATAGTGGCATAACTAAAAAAAAGTAGTTTTTCAGGAGAGGTATTTAAAATTTTGAAATCAATAGAACTTTGCCTCTATTTGTTATAAATATCAAATTACTATACCAACTCATTCTATACAATAATAATAATAATAATAATAATAATAATAATAATAATAATAATAATAATAATAATAGTTTTATTTTACTTGGCAGAGTTAAGGCCTTAAGGCCTTGTCTGCCGCTCAACTAGATTTTAAAAAGTACAAAACACATAGTCTTACATCTAAGTTACAATAAACATAAACGATTGCATGTTATAAATACATTACAATTATCATAAGTAATGCCACGAGTGATTTCCAAATTATCGATAAATTCACGACTCACGAAGTGAGGAGTGAATTTATCTAGAGAATTTGGAAATCAATAGTGGCATTTGTTAGGACTATTTAACGAATAAAATTAAGCTGTTTACTCACAAATAATTATTTAACAATAGATATTTTAAAATATTGATATATTTAATGTAAACGGCGATGTTTGAAAACAAATGAGAAACGATTGTTACGCTTCATCTGCTTCTTTTGTTTATCACTGCAACCAGATCATATTATTTATTGCCAAAGGAACGCAATATTGTAAGAATGCTCTCTAGTGGAGAAAAAATGAACCACATCAAACTGTATATTAATTCATTTCTGATGTCGTATGATGTAAATATGACAATTATATTTTTCTGGATTATTATTTCTGAGAAAAAATGCATTTAAGAAAGTGCAAACAGTGGTTTCTTTTTTTGGTGGTATAATCAATTGCTACAAATATTTTTATATTAACTCCTGCAAGCGCTATGTGTTGACATCCATGCACTATATATACAATCTGGTAGCCGTATTTCTTATAGGATCAGTCACTGCAAAATAATGGTCAGACCTGTTCAGAATATTAAAAAGGAGGAGCTTTCTTTAATATGGTAAATTTAACATTGATAAATATTTGGTGAAACACGACTGTGATTGGCTGTAAAACAGAAATAATTGAAACGTGATTGGTCATTGACTCCCATTTGGGGCATGAGTTAAATAGTCATTTATAATATATTTTGATTTACTCTAGATTTAACGAATTAAATGTAATATTTACAAGATATATAAAAAACGGCAAAAATGATTAATGACATTATATAAATTTAAATAAATATAGAAAAATGCATTATTAGACAACAGGTAACTGTATAAGCGTGACTTAAAAGTGCCAAGTGTGCGGTAACCCCTGATATCTTGAAGAAGGAAATTCCAGGAGCGGGCAGAGGCTACTTCCAGAATGTAGAACAAAGTTTTGTTTTTCATGTAGTGCCAATAAATCAAAATCGGCAATTTTTTTACTTCTGTTACTCTTCTCGCAAATGTATCCGTAATATGGTCTCTTACTTTAAGGGACGAGAAAATATTACGAGTATTTCAGAAAAATTTTGTTAGGAAGAATTTTGGACCAAAAAGGAGGAACAGAGGTAATGGAGAAAATGTCATGGCAGTGAACTACTTGATATTTATGTCAACTCAGATTAATAAGAACAGTTAAGTTTCATGGACTGCGATGGGAAAGGAATATGACACGAGTGGGGAATGAATGCGGGCACGGAAACTGATTAACGAAAAGCAGAATGGAAAGTGTTTACTTGATCTAGTCTATAAGCCAAAAATGAGGTGGGAGAATAATATTAACCACGATTTGAGGGAGGTTAATTGTACAGAGGATGATTGGAAAACATTAGCTCAATATAGGGATTACGGAGAGCTTATATCCGCTCGGCCGTGAATCTCTGGGTTCCATAGTGTTAGTGAAATATTTTGGTTAGTTATGAAATAAATGTATATTAGATTCATAAAGAAAGAGTGTTAAGAGAAACGCCAGGTGAGATATAATGAATTCCAAGATTTTTACTTCATAAATTAAAAATTTCATGTTGACAGACTGCCACATCCAGAGAATTTAGTTACTAGTGTTGGAATATGAAGATTAAACAAAAAATGCAGGTTCTTTAGTATTGTTCTCTAACTGTATGCCATTCAACATTATGCTCTGATTGTTTCCTTCCTACTTTTTTTTTATCATTTCTAAATGTATTCCATCTCAATTTCAACCGCTATGCATTCCCTTTCTTGCTAACTTCATCAAAAACAAATGAGGTCCAGGGAGCTTGAAGCTGTCATTTTGTTAGCGCGAAATGTTATTCGGGAAGTCAGCAAGTCTACAATTACTGTCCGAGTCCAACAAAAATCTTTTATACACTTGTTTCTCTAATAATAAAACATTTCTCAGAACTTCTCTACCAGATAATACCTATTATTTAAAAAACGTGAAAGTAGTTGTTTTATCTCATGTGAAGTGCTTTGTTTTCTCGCTTTTATGAAAGTGTATGTAAGTCACTGAAAAGAACGACCATTTATAAAGCAAAGTTGTAATGTATGCAAAATGTTACTAGCTCTGCGGGACGTGAGAAATATTTAAATTATTATTTGTTCACTATTATTATGTTTTTATTAAGGATTTTTTCTACATTACAGTAGATATCCTTTAGCCCAAATGCATTTTGATCCCTTACAGATTTTTATCCTCAGAATCTTCTTGTTTGAGGTATCTGCTGATCATGTTTATTCTCACTTCATCCATCCACTATACCCTGTATTTCACCCTCCTCCTCCTGCCTTCAACATTATTATTATTATTATTATTATTATTATTATTATTATTATTATTATTATTATTATTATTATTATTATTATTATTATTATCAGCATTGTTATTATTTTATACAAAAATATAGATATAATAGGAGATATTAAAGCCAGAGGAGTTTGTGACTGGGACATATATATCGACTGGGCACAAACCGAACCCAAAGGTAATACCGGAAGTAAAATTTGATTCTAAAAGAAGACGTGATAAACCCAAGATTAAATGGATAGATGACGTGCAGAATGATTTGTGAAGAACTGGAGTAATAGGACAAATAAAGTAAAGGACAATAGAATGCCGAGCCCTTACTTGGAAGTTCGAGGCTAAACTATAAGAACTGTACTGCCGAAGGTGATGATGATGATGATATTATTATTATCATCATCATTAACTTACTAACTCACTGGCACTATTGAATCCATAGGTTCATGGCTGCGCGTATATAAGCTCTCGGTACATCCCTATCCTCAGCTAATGTTTTCCATTCATCTCCTCTATAATCTACTTCCCTCGATATTTGTAATTTTATTCTCCTATATCATTCTTGGTCGACCAAATGGGCGTTTTCCCTCTGGTTTTTCTACAAGAAGCTTCCATGCCCTTATTTCATTCCCCATTTGTGCTATATGTCATGCCCATCGCAGTCTACGCGACTTAACTTTTCTTATTATATCTGGTTTTCTATAAAGATTATGTAGTAGCTCATTGTTATGAAGTCTTCTCCATTCACCTGTCTGTTCATCTCTCTTTGGTCCTAAAATTTTCCTAAGAACTGTATTCTCAAATACTTGTATTCTCCTTTCCTCCCTTAAAGTAAGAGTCCATGTTTCACTTCCATATAATATAACTGGAAGAATAACAGTTTTATCTAATTTCAGTTTAAGATTTTTTGAGAGAAGTTGGGACATTTCCAGAATTGATCATATGTTTAATTTCTTTGTTCATCTCATTCCTATTTGTAATTATTGTTCCTAGGTATTAGAACTCAATCACTTCTTCAAACTTTCCCTCATTTGTCATTAGTTGTCCATTTACATTATATAATGTATTTCTATGTGTGAACATATATTTAGTTTTATTTCCGTCTACTTCCAGTCCCAATTCTTAGTGTTGTTATTATTATTGAAGATGATTTCATGTGTATAATTCTTCTTCTCCATCGTAGTTTAACCTCTCTCCTTATAGACACTTTCACATGCCCCACGCCAGCGCAGATTTACAGTGGCATGACCAGTCGGAAGAGACGTTTTAAACTTTGGATCAGATAATTTTTAGATCATACAAGGGCATGGTGTGCCTCCCCGAATGACTGAATAGCTCAATCCAGGGCCACCTCCTAGTTAACACAAACATTTAAGACAAAACACCATTCACTCACACGTTCGTACTAAACATTTCGAATATGTTGATTATTATGATTGCTGTTGATATTCGGGGACCATTCGGACTTTAAATGATCCTGCATTTGTCTTAAAGGTAAAAAGAAATCCGAAAAAACCGTCACTCAGGAAACTTGTTCTCACCGGAAACCTGCTGCGTTAGAAATAACGACTTTACCTCGAAACCACATAGGTCGACTAGTTCTGTAATAATTAAGTATTTCAATAAATGCATGAGGTGAAAATGCCTCTAAAATTATAAACAATTCAGCTGTGAAAGAGAGGTAAGGTCAGTTTTGATTAATTATAATGTATGGGGAAGAATCCTACAAAATGTTTGAAAATGTTGATTGAAAATAATAAAATAAAGATACATGTTCTTCCTTCATTAATATTTATATAGATGTTCTCTCCCTTATTGACGTCATAATTTATTGCGTTGTATTTTAAAACATTTAACTGTAATGGATTGAAATACTTCTGTGCATTTATCACTGTTGAAGTAATACAGTTCAGAAAAGTACTGCCTGTTGAGATGCGATGATTGGAGGTTATAGTTGCCAAAAAACTTAAACAGTAAAGACTTATGTCATAAATATATTTTAAGACTCCTTGATCATAATGGTAAGATATTAAATGGTAAGGCCAGCTATATATCTATGTATGGTATCAAAGATAATCAAGTAATAATTTTCTCGTTGGCCTTAACCTGCTGATTGGGAGGTGTGGTTCACTTTTTCACACATTATTCATTACGTCACAATAAGATAAATAAACTATCTCCTCTCTATCTTCATCTCAGATACCAATCATAAAGAAGAAGTTAGAAATTTAAGTTAAAATGAGTAAAAATTACAGATCTACATTTTTTTTAACTGGTTTGTAATTTGAACCCCATTTATGTTATTCTACGTGTTAAAATATCCCGTTTTAATCGTTAAGAACTTGTTTAATACAGCACATTACTTGATATACAATCTACTAGTATTAAACTTTTTTCCAGAAACTCTTGTTCAGATGTTCTTAAAAAGAAAGGCTGCCTGCAATGCCTAAATCACCAAATATGTCGACTGTATTACACAGGTGTAAAATATTTTGACTCTATACTAAAAAAAATGAATCACGTAGTTTCCTAAATACGTAACTTTGTACCACAAAATTTACACGAAATTAATATTATTTTCAGTCCACTGCTACACTGTGGTCTCGAGCCTATGATATGTACCTTTATATGAACACCTGCTATTGGAAGAAGACTTATTTTTGTCTAATGACTGACTTAGGTTTCTGGATTTCTTGGTCAACCTTAACCGAGGCCGGAATATTTATTTTCTGTACATAAATATAAAACAGTAAGTAATATCATCATTTAATTAGTTTATATATTTTAAATAAAGTAATTTTATTTAAAATGTAACTTTATTTATATTAAATACACCAGTTACGAACTGTATAATTTATACTAAAATTTATTTTTAACAATATAGAGTTTTCTTATTCCTTTTGTTTCAATAAAAACTTTCCTCTATTAGCCATTTTGATACAGTTTATCACATACCATTTACATGCCAACAGCTCGTTTTTTCCGAATAAATATACTTTAGAGAGTTGAATCTCTTATATGTGCTCTGTGAGTGTACTTTGAATAATCTACTTCTCTTCTGCGTCGTTTCGTAATTCACTTAAACTTTAATATTAACAGTTAACACCTTTGTTTTGCACTTGTTACGCTAGAATACAATCATTTTCCATCGCAACCATTATTTTCAAACATTGTTCTTATCTTTGCCTAACTTCTAATTTAACATGAGATGAAGAGAAGATTTAAATTAAATATGCCGAACCATTCCAACTAACTAACTCACTGGCACTATCGAACCCATAGGTTCATGGCCGCGCGGACATAAACTCTCCATATACCCCTATCCTCCATATATCTGCTAGTAACCTCATGGACTTGTGGTCAAACATTTTAACTACGGTTCATGAGATCCCGGGTTCGATTCCCGGTCGAACCCATACGAACGTTTCCTTAAAAGAATCATTCCTATGGTTGCCCATGGCCTGGAATTTAGATTAAGTTTAGGCTAAGAACTCTTCACAAGAGAACGTTTTTACAGCATTTACACATTCGGTACTTATTTTCCACTTTAGCATTCTCCAGCATCTTAACCTGTTGAGTCCTGAACTGGAAGTAAGACAAAGGAAATGTTATTTGTGCGCTCAATGGATTTTTGATAGCAAAATGTTCTTCGGATCCAAATTCGGGAATTTTTGTGTGACACCAAAATTGATTTGTAGACTTATAATTTTGTTTCTGCTAGTAACCTCATGGACTTGTGGTCAAAGATTTTGACTACGGTTCATGAGATCCCAGGTTCGAATCCCGGACAAACCCATAGGAACTTTTCCTTGAATGAATCATTCCTGTGGTTGCCCATGGCCTGGAATTTAGATTACGTTTAGGTTAAGAACTCTCCTGGCGCTTCATTATCATTTATCACCCATCTTATCGCCTTCTAGGCGCCCCAACTTGAGAAGTGGGTTACAATTAAGCTAATGCCAAGAGAGTACACCAGAAATGTCGTAATGATAACCTGGGGCATTGAACAAATAAATGTTGGAGTGTAACTGATGATGGAGGTGATATTCTAAATTAGCACCCAGAATCGTGAGGAATTTTGGTAGCTACAATAAGTAGCGGTTCCACATTGCGAAAACGAGCTATAACCCAACATGCTGACCACATGTCACCCTTGCACTGGCAGGATGATCGTCTATCTCAGTGAATAACACATGTACATGTATTACTCCTCTATAGTTTAAATGGGAGCTTTGGCGCTGGATTTTAGTGCCTTGCAGTTAAAAAGGGAGATAATTTTTTGGACATGGCTTTTGTACATCATTTGCTTCTCTGAAAGAAATCTAATCTTGCACCATGGAGATTTTCCATAAACACTACCTTGCAGTTAAAAACGACTGAACTATCTGTTTCCATTTTTTTTATTGATAACACTAAAGCTCGTCAACAGCTACTAAAAAAATCGATTGACCAACCAAGGAAAAAAAAAACTGGTACTTAACTGTTATGTCTTTGTCTGTATATAGATTGTCTAATTGGACATACAATTAAGTAATTTCATCTCGTTCGTTTCCTTCTGCTTTTTTATACCAATTGATGTATCCTATAGGATACATTACCAACTTTAGGATTAAATGTATTATCTACCGGGTGCGGCATAAACAATGACTCATTTTAAATTGCCCGCCATTATTGGACACGGCTTCCTAGAGAGTTGATATTGGTACGAATGCGTAGTACAGTTCATAGCATTGCCAGTCAGTATGGAGCGTTTGTCAAACAAACAAGGTGCGTTTTCAATAGAAACGTTTCCCAAATGTGGTGACGGTGTCGTACGGACACAGTGTTTGTAATGACCACACTTTAACATTGGTCGGAATGATCAAGTTCCGTCTCGGAAGTCGATTACGAGACGGGTCCAGCAGAGCAACAGCATCTGCTACAAACAATAAGCCCCCTGGTAGACCATGTACGGTTCGCACTCCGTACAACATAGCATGATTAAGAGCTGCTTTGGCAGTGTCAACTGGTCACCCCGTTAGCCCGATTTATCGGCTTGTTTTTTTTTTCTATGGGGATTCCTAAAATCCAAAATGTATGCTAACAAGCCAAAAACTCTTCAAGACTTGAAAAACAGCATTCACGCCGAAATGGAGGCCATAACAGGTGACACTCTTCATAAGGTTATGGAGAATGTGCGTGTTCGTGCAGACGATTGCATCGCCAACAATGGTGGACACCTAAAGGACATGATTTACAAAAGTGACATGTAATTAATGATAGGACGTGTTCTTTTTTAACAAGGTACACTAATAATGTGTAGTTGTATTTCTTCATGCCAAAATAACATGTTTAAAATGGGTTATTGTTTCTGCCGCATCCTGTATATAGTAACTATCAAACAATACATTTTATTATATTTTTAAATGGTACAGAAAATGTAAAATGAAAATTTGCAATAAATTGAAATGTACGATAAGAAATGAAAACTATAAAGGAAAAGAGCGAAATAATAGAAGGGGATATGTAATTACCCTTAAATCAAGTTACCTGGTACATTAAAAAAAACACATCATGTTATAATGAAAGATGCAAAGCAATTTTAAAGTCAGATGAAATGCGTGTTAGCATTCTCGTAGATCCACTATACTCTGTATAGATAATGTTAGTTTTTTGTCTCTTCTTGTATTAAAAACAAAACCACACAGCCAAATAAAGTAA
Organism: Diploptera punctata; assembly: GCA_030220185.1. Lineage (NCBI taxonomy): Eukaryota > Metazoa > Arthropoda > Insecta > Blattodea > Blaberidae > Diploptera > Diploptera punctata. The sequence continues at coordinate 2,559,030 of JASPKZ010000009.1, forward strand.
AAGAAAATTCCCAATTAAAAAAATGTTTTGTGAGATATTGGCCTTCATACTTCAATGCAGGTATACGATGGAAAAAGAAAAAAAAACTGTAATGTTTTTAAATGAACGTGAGCTTGTTTCTTCAAAGAAAGAGAGATCTTTTGAAATGAAAGGATTTCACTTTACAAGAAAAAGTCCACTTTTTTTATATTAAAAAATATGTTTGATGAGTGAGATATCTTTTTGTCTTTGTGCAGGAAACTTCTACTAGAATCTACTGAGGCAGATAAGAATATGAGAAGCAAAAATTGAACAAATAAACTAACCTATTGCAGTAACATCTACTTCTTTCTCATTTGACAACATACCCTACCGTATTTTTATAACATTTTTCTCAGAATATAATTGTCAAATGATTGTTACACTGTTATGAAGATAGTATTGAAGATTATAGCTTTATACGTTACCCTATTCAATTAAAACACTATTCATAATATTCAATGTAGTTTAGATTTCAAAATATCGAGCACAAAAAAACGTAAAGATTTTACTAAGAAACCAACCTACTGGCACTATTAAACCCGGATGTCCATTCATCCCTATCTCCAAGTAATGTTTTCCAGCAATTCTTTGTATTAGTCTTCTTCTTCCTTCCTTCCAAGTATTAGGCCAAGGCCTGTTACGATGCTATAGAAAATTTCCCCTCCAGCGTTCCATAGGACGGCCCAGAGATCTTCGTCCTCTTGGTATATAATTAGAAACAGATTTGGGGATCCGATTTGAATTCATTCTTTCAAGATGGTGTTTCCAATTTAGTTGGCACTGTTTAATATATTCCAAAATTGGCGTAGTCTTCAATTCTTTTAAGATATCGGTTTTCCTTTTCCGATCCCATCTGGTATAACCCGCTGTTCTGCGCATGAATCTCATTTGTGCTTTCATGTTGTATTTTTAGTGTCCATGCTTCACTATCATAGGTCAACAACACTGGTCTAGCCAAAGTGTTACATAAACGTAATCTGGTGTTTTTTTTGTACAAGGGATGGTTTCATAACTTGATTAACAATTCCCAAACTTTTATTATAACTAGTAATTTTTTCAGGGATATCCTTTTCATCCCAGATAGACAGATAATATCCAAGATATTTAAATTGATTAGATCTCTCTAAAATTTTATTCTGGAGACAGATTTTACTTTGTATGGGGTCCTTTCCATGAAATGCCATAATTTTAGTTTTGTTAATTGATATTTCTGTATTAAATTTGGCAGCTATTATTATGCTTTCAAGTCTTTGTATTACTCACTTCACTAAAACCATGTTTTATTATTATTATTATTATTATTATTATTATTATTATTATTATTATTATTATTATTATTCCAGCTCTACAGCCCTTTATGAGCCCTGGCTAATGATAGGACACTCCTCCACGCATCTTTGTCCAACGACCTCCTTCTCCATCCCCGGACCCCCAGCTTTCGGAGGTCCTCCTCTATTTCATCAATACATCTCAGCTTCCTTTTCTACTTCCTCGTTCTTCAATTATATTTCTTAGTGCTCCTGCCCTGTACAGGGATAACATATTCCATGTCGCTATCTTCAAATCGTCCACCGCTGTGGTCTCGAGGTAGCGTGCTGCCTTGTCACGCAGCGGGACCGGGTTCGATCCCCGGTCGGGGCAGATTTTCTGGGTGAGGTTTTTATCGGGATTTTTCCTCACCTGTAAGACATGTCAGGAAAACTTTAAGGCCCAAACGGTCCCCGAATTCATATGGCCATTATCATCATCCTTATCATTATCATCATCATCATCCTTATCATTATCATCATCATCCTTCACCGGTGTGGAAAGCAACGGGAAGCTACCACGCCTACAATTCCCTAGTAAAGCTGCAAGCATAGCATGCAGTGAAGGACCTGCCTTCGGGCAGAATTACTATGGATGGATCTTCAAATCATTGTCCTTTTTCCTAGTCAAAGGTGGTTTTCCAGAAAGGCAGCCGGCTAATGTCATAAACAGTTTCTCAACAATAAGTTCATAGTATTCTACCACCTCATTTTCAGCTTACCTACTCAGCGCTTTCCTTCTAATTTTCTTACAAGAAATTTCCATGCCCCTCTTTTATTGCCTGTTCGTGCCACACGTGCTGGATCTGTGAATTCCAAAAATGACAAATCAGTGCTAGCGTCATATTAGCTAACATGATAAAACACATTTCTGCTCTCAGATTGCAGTTATATATATATATATATATATATATATATATATATATATATTATATTATAATTAAATGTTTAACATTCAGCAATGCAATTCGCCTGGTGGTGTAATGGATATCATGCTGAGGTACAGACTCAGAGATCCGGGTTCGAATCCCGTCCAGGCATATAGGGGAGAGTCGGATGGTAACGGACATCGGCTGGTATCGGACGATCATAGTTTCTCAAAATGTAAACATGTGGCACCACCTCCTTGGCGACTAAAAGGTGTCTTCCTGTGTTAGAAGCACGTGTTTTGTTCACACAGCCTGCAGGAAGCTTTGTTTGCGAATAGTTGTGATTTTTGTTTTTGGTGTGTGTTTCGACTGGCACGGAGTTATATTTAACAAAGAACTACAGCTAAACGAGTAAGTAAGCATTGATTTTATATTCACTACTAGAATCAGTGTATATTAATCTAATCATCTATAGGTTTATACAATCTCTGTTTTCAAAAGTTTTCTTTTTAATTAACATTTTTCACCTCCGCGTCATACGGGTGGTATCGGACGCACTTCTCTTGGGTGGTATCGGACAGCCCTGACAATTTTGTTATTGATACTGATGGGACTTCCTTTGTTTTAGGTAAATACGGGTAAAATCCAAGGCAACTGGAATGAATCCAACATGGTACTAGCTATACAACATGTCAGGAGCAAGAAAATGTCTATTATAGAGGCTAGCCACTTCACAGGGCGGTGATGAAGCCCTTCAAAGATGCATATGATAAAGCATGTGCGTCTTGGATGAGGTTTTATCCGAAATTGAAAATAGGTCTGAAAGATATTGCAGGCCTTGTTAACCAAGCATTTATTAAGATCTGTTGCATGGATCTTGCCAAATCTGCTTTCAAGTGTACGGGGATATGTCCTTTGAATCCCAATATCTTCAATGATAAGGATTTTGACCCATCTGTAACCGAACCTCAGTCTTTAATTTAAGATCCCACACCTCCTCTTCCTCAAGCCACACTTGAACCTCCTGATCAAGTCCGTCAATCAATTTCTCCACTTCCTTCTCAAGCTGAATTCTCTGCATCATCCACTGTGCCAGAGATTCATTCACCCCTTACAGTCAAAGCAGATTCAATCAACGACAGGCCCTCTACGTGAAAGACAAAGAAGATCTCACCCCTGCCTAGCAGTGCAAGAGAAAAATTAAATGCCAGAAAAAGACGTCGGCAACAGAGCGAAACTTTGACTTCAACTCCATTTAAGGAGCAACAGGAGGAAAAGCGAGCCCGACTGTCTGATAAAGATGGCATAAAGAAGGGGAAATCCTTGAACCAAAAAGGAAAATACTGCAAGAAAGACCTTAAAATTCGATAAAAATACTGAAGACGACGCAAAGACTGACTGCATAATTTGTGAAGAGAACTTCGATGAAGATTGGATTCAGTGCAATGTTTGTAATGGCTGGGCTCATGAAAATTGTGCTAATCTTGAAGGGGAGGCTTTATTTTATAAATGTGATACGTGTAGATGTGTTAAATATAAGTAAATGTGTGTTGTAAATAGTTATCCTGTAAGATTCTGTTCAAAATATTGACTGTCCGATACCACCCTCTAGTTTTCAGATATACAAATAAATAACAATTATTTTAATTGGATATAATGTTCATTGTATTTAAAAAATTGCATAATGTTTAAATGGGGGTTTAGAATGTGATCAAATATACATATTAATTACAATACAAAATTATTTACTGATTCCCAGGAAAAGTTAGGGCCAAATGATCTTATATGTCCGATACCATCCGACTCTCCCCTATATATATATATATATATATATATATATATACATTTGTTTATTTATGTATTCACACAGTATTAAGTCCATGTACCACATAACATCCTATATTCATTTTATTCAGTTAGGTGAGAAAACGGTGCATGTCATGTGACACGAATGGGGAATGGAAGAGTGCACGGAAGTTCTTTTTAGGAAAGCCAGAGGGAAAACACCGAGTTGTTAGACCAAAAATAAGATGGGTGAATAACATTAACTATGATTTGAGGGAAGTAGATGTTACAGGGGATGATTGGAAAATACTTCCTAAGGATAGGGATATGTCGAGAGGTTATATCCGTGTGGCCGTGAACTTATGGGTTCGATAGTACCAGTGTGTTAGTTAGGTGGGAAAATTGGCAATTTATTAAACACCATATTACCTTAGTTACAGCTTATGGGTAAGCTTGCGCTCCATTGTGATAAGTTGGTTTTTCTTTTGAACAAATACTAATAAATGTTTTCCATTGTAAATATGGCGATTTTAGGGTAAAATTACTCTAACCTCTAATTAAATTATAAGGCATTTCACACAGGTTTTAAAAATCAACTTATATGTTTTCCTCTGGTAATTATTCACATACGTGCAACCGCTGTGTTCTCGGGGTAGCGTTCTGCCTTGTACGCTGCGAGTCCGACTTTGACCCCCGGTCGGAACAATTTTCTGGTGATTGTACTTTCGGGGTTGTTCCTTATCTGTAACAAATGTCAGGACATTTAAAGGCCGAAACAGTCCCCGAATATCATCTGGCCATCATAATCATCATTTATTATGAATGTGTGTGAAAGGTGTTTTTTGTATTCGTCTTGTGTTGACTCGGAAAAAATTCTGATATTGAGCTAAAGTAACTAATTTGGGGAGTCCCTCCATATGCTCGTGTGGTCAAAAAAGTATTATGTGATCCATAATTTAAAATCCATCTCCGATAGTTCGTGCCATGTGTGGTATGTGGCATGTAAAAATATCCATATAACGTGGGATGTTAAATCAAGTTAATGGAATGGAATTATTGTTTTATTTATTTATTTATTTATATACAGATTTGTAGTGTTTACATATATTTCTGTGCCTAAAGTTTTATTTTTCTTCTCCACTCGTCTGTATCCATCCACTCCATGACCTCCAGTCCTCTTGTTCTCGTTCCGTTCTTATTTCTTGCATCCACGAGTTTCGAGGTCTTCCTCTCCTTCTGCTTTCAGATGGACTCCATTCCAACGTTTTCTTGGGTAACCTTTCTTCTTTCATTATTATTAATATTATTATTATTATTATTATTATTATTATTATTATTATTATTATTATTATTATGTTATTATTATTTGATTATTATTATTATTATTATTATTATTATTATTATTATTATTATTATTATTATTATTATTATTATTATTATTATTATTATTATTATATAACTGTATTTATCACATACTTCTAACTCCATTATAAATTTTATGAATATTCTTGTATGAACGATTTTTCTTTATTCTTTCCTTTTATATAGGCTGTGTTCTAGTTGGTCATCGCTCAACATGCAATGTAAGAGAAATAACTTTTTTTTCTCAAAGTTAAATCGATTTCAAACTTTATTCCTCTTTGATATTCATGGCCCATTGTTTCGGAAGAAAATTAATTTAATCGTCTATAGAACAGACCACCAATTTTACCAGCATAGAAGCTAATTAAATATAATTCCTTTTGTTAAATAAACATTCAATAGAATTGTTCTTAATTTTATTCTTCGTTTCCAATAGCTTATTAAATTGCATTGTTTTAATAAACTTTAATGCATTTATTAGTATATAATAAATTATTTCGTATAACTTTAAGTCAACAAAAAAGATATAGCTGCACGTGTTCTCATGATTTTCCGTTATAAAATACCCCTTCCAGTTTGTATTGTTTATTTGAATTTAGAATATTAAATAGTACTGGAATTATGGGATTTAATTTTGAAACAAAACTTCGAACAAATTGCCTTACAGCTATTTTATAGCTCCATTTTTAATTACATAAATATAATTTTAAGCTAATATTACAAATTACAAATATTTCAGTAGAACAATGGCTGTTCCTTTGTTGTTGTATGGAAGTGAAAATTGGATAATGAAATCAAGGGATAAAAGCAGGATACAGACTGCGGAAATGCTGTTTCTACGTAATGTGAAAGGATGCACAAGAGCGGATAGAATAAGGAATGAAACAATACGAGAAGAATTAAATATATATAAAATTGAAGATAAAATCAGCGAAAATAATAACAAATGGACAGAACACTTAATGAGAATGAACAACGAAAGAATACCAAAAAGAACCTTCCTGTATAATCCCAAAGGAACAAGAGATGTTGGCCGACCACGTAGAAGATGGACTCCACTTTTAACTTCGCCGGAACAGGCTGCATAGCCTAAACCTTGTAGTAGAAGAAGAAGACATATTTCAGAACAATGTGCTTAGGAAAAAATATTTATTTAGCATATTTCACATCTTCCTGCGCCCTTAAAATTCTACTGCCATTCTCCCATATATCTCTCTATTATTCCAATCTCCATCGTCTAATCCTTTTTTCCCTCACAGTGCTCAAAAACCACCAATCCACGTTATTTTTGGCAGTCTTCTTCTTCTTCTTCTACTACTACTACTACTAATACTACTACTAAGTGACAGCTATTCTAGTATTCTTCTTTGGAATCTGTCTTCTGTCATTCTTTTTATATGACCGTACAATTTTGTTTTTTTTATGACATTCACATTTGAAGTTTAAACATTCAAATTTTGTTTACTTACATTGTTTCTTTTTTATCTCTTCTACAAAGTACAGCTCAACGCCTCCAAAAATCCATCTCTGCAGAAAATGTCTACTTTGGAAGAGTTTTGGTCTAAATAGAGACTAAGGTGAATGAGGAAAACTACGTATCTGGTAACTACACGATCTTTATGGGAAACCATACGTAATAAGATGAGTTAAGTCTCATATTCTGTGACTGGAGGACATATGGCACGAATGGGTAATTATAGAATAGAATACATTTATTTAGCCTGGTGGAGTTAAGGCCATGTGGCCTTCCCTTTCGCTCACCAGGAAACATATGTTACATTTAAATACAAGAAACTACAACAATAGTACATACTAAGCAATTCATTATCTGTCAATCTGAACAGTAATCAAAATAATGTCTAATAATACAATAAAATTAAATACAATTAAAATTAAACTAATGAAAGCATGTATACACAAAGAAATAACAGCTGGAATCTATTATACATAAAAAGAAAAAATACAAGGAAAGTAATAAACTATAATGAATTAATCTATCGTTTATGTATACAAGGCATTAGGTAAATATATTGACAAATCTTAATACTACTTTTATTAAATATTGAAAAAACAAATTGTTAATTGTTAAAAAGTAATATTAGTGAGATGTTTCTGTTAATAATTTTATTTTGAATTTGTTACTGAAAGTGGGGAAAGTTTGGCAGTCTCTAACATAGGGTGGAAGGGAATTCAATGTTCTAGCAAGAGAAACTGTAAAACATTTCGAGTAATAGGTAGTGTGATGAGGGATATAAAGGATAAGGGGCATGAACAATTCTTGTAGTAAAACCAGGGAAAACCGCCGGTAGAGATATTAGCAAAGGTCAGAATAAGAAAGGCATTGTTGAGAACTGACATTCTTCTTCGTTGTTTTCGCATCAGTGGACGTTGTTTTCGCATCAGTGGAACACCATTTCCTGGTCCGAGTTTCGTTGACTAATATATGAAGAATGTGATATTAAGATAAGGTAAAGCGTAATTTGAGAGGGGTGAATTAGGCCCATATATGGAATAATTACAATTTTAAAATTTCAAAGAATAAAACTCAAATTTTAGCATTTAAAGGACATGGTACCATAAGAGCAAATATAGTAATTCATAATAACATTTTAGAGCAAGTGAGCAGTTTTAAATATCTAGGTTTCAATTTATCATATGTTAAAACTGAAGATATTAATGACTAAATAAATTTAATCTAATGTGTGACAGTATTAAAATAACCGTTAAAAACACAAGAAAAGAAACAAAAATTAAATTTTATAAAGTAGTGGCTGTTCCTGTATTGATGTATGGATCAGAATGTTGAACGATCACTAAAAGACAAGAACAAAGATTGGAAGCAGCTTAGATGAGATTTTTAAGAAATATAGCAGGATACACTCTGCTGGATAAGAAAGAAATGACGATATAAGAAAGGAACTAAATATTTTCAAACTTACGGACCGAATAATTAAATATAGGAAGGACTGGAAAGAACATATTGATAGAATGCCAGAACAAAGATTTCCAAAATTATTGCCAAATGATAAACCGCACGGAAGGAGAAATGTTGGACGCCCACACAGAAGATGGTCTGAACAATTTTAACAATTCTAGGTTTCATGAAAACGGAACGAGCCAACAGGCTTAATCCCTGGATGATGATGATGACATGGAATAATTGTAAAGTATTAGCTCACGATAATTACGTATGAAGAGCGTATGTCCGTACGTCAATGAACCTCCGAGTTCGATACTAGTGGTTAGTTATAATTCACGTGATTTGATTGTTCAGGTAAAGCTTACTAATTAGCTGCCACATTGATTGCAATTTACTTCCGTGTTGGGTTTGATTGAGATAAATCTCGCGATACTACATGCAACGTTACACGTGTTTTAGGATGTGAGAGGACAGGGGATATGCAGTCCAATATGACCTTGAGATAGATAATAAAATATCGCAGAATATCGATTGTTATTGCTAATCTAACTTCATTTGTAATTTGGCTACGGGAGGAATATATAGTAAAACCTGTCTATGAAGGAATAATACGGTTCCTTAAATATATTTCCGTCTTGGCAGTTTTACTTCTTATAACGGGTTCCCAAATTACAAGCTTGAATTTTCTCACGTAGTGTAAGGGTTTTACTTGCACGATTTAAAGACATAACGTATTGACTGAAATACAGACAAAATCATCATCATCATCATCAACAACAAGGATTAGGCCCAATGGCCTGTTCCGATCTCATTATAGGTCGAATTGGTCCTTCCATCTTTTCAATGGTCTTCCCAACGTTCTTCTCTCTTTTAGTTTATAATTATACATTCTTCTTGGTATGCGCTGTTCATTCATGGTAATACGTGCTGAAGATAAGCATTTTGGTAATATGTTATTCTTTCACAGAGATTAAATATATTAAGTTCTGTTCTTATATCTTCGTTTTTCTTTTTATCGGTCCTTTGGTATCCTGCTATTGATCTCAACATCTTCATTTCAACAGCCTCTATTTGTTTACTATCTGCCTTTGTTAATGTCCAGGTTTCACATCCATATATAAGAGACGGAACTGCCAATAATTTGTAAAATTTCAAAATAGTTTCTTTTCTAGTCTTAATCAATAAAGTGCGTTTAATTGTGCCACATAGATAAATAATGTATGTAACACAACCCAGTTTGCACGACAATACTAAACTACTTTATTACAAAAGCGATAAGAAACTCAACTACAGGAAGACTATAGAGTTTCCCAACTCCCTTGCAGGTAACGTAAGCAGGCAAGGAAAAGCGAGGGATTCCCCGCGCTATCACACATAAGCAAGGGTATCCCCGCAATACAATTGCAACACAAGAAGGTAAAACTATAAAATGCAGTAGCGTCATATGCAGAATTTTCACGTGTGGTCATTAATACTGTAATTAGAACGTGCTTAAGAATAATTTTCCGTCTTACTGAGGTAAAAATTAACTATTGGTGCTTTAAAAACCCTTCTGTTTCTGCGTTATGAAGGTTTCCGCCTTATACAGGACGATTTTACATATAAAATCGTACCGTTCTGGAAATATTTTTTCCGCCTCTACAGGTTTCCTTCTTATAAAGGTTCCGGCTAAGACAGGTTTTACTGTATATGTATTTTAATCTCTATCCTTCCAGTCACCACCCTGCATTTCCATGTCGTTCATCAAACTCGTAATTCTCTGACTTCTTAGTCTCCCTCTTCTTTTCCGCCGATTTGGAATCCACTCCAAACTCTGGTAATCTTTCTTCATCCATGGTCTTCACGTGTTAAAACCATTGAAATTATTTATTTCCCACAAATTATACAATTATTTCGATAAAGTTCATTCTTTCTCGGATAATACTGTTTCTGATTCTAATTACAGCAGATCTTCGTAAAAAGTATATCACTGTAGATTCTAATTTTTACTTTAATTTGGCATTATAATCCATATTTCTGCTCCATAAGTCATTGAACTTATTATTGTTCTTATATGTGTATTCCATCCATCCATAGTAATTCTGCCCGAGGACAGGTCTTTCACTGCAATCATACCATTTTCATGCTATGCTTTGCAGCTTTACTAGGGAATTATAGGTGTGGTAGCTTACCGTTGCTTTCCACACCGGTGAAGGATGATGATAATGATAAGGATGATGATGATGGCTGGATGATTTTCGGGGACCGTTCGGCCTTAAGCTTCCTGACATTTGTCTTACAGGTGAGGAAAAACTCCCAAAAATACCTTACCCAGGAGCCTCCCGAGCGAGTATGGAACCCGGGCCCCCTGCGTGACAAGTCAGAAGCTACCTTGAGACCTCAGCGGTGGATTAGGCCTATATGTGTATCAACCAATCATAAATTGATTACACCCTGATATACGCAGCACTTTTATATTCCTGATGTAATATTACTTAATCCAGTTGATAAGGTTTCTGTGTTCCGTGATGAAATTTTAATTATCTAATAGATTCTTTAACTCAGGTTGAATGTTCCCACTTAAGTACTTTCTTTAACATAAGTGTGTGTGTTCTGATGCAACCCACTACAATTTTGGTACCAATCTTGCGGATAGATGGCGTTATATTTCCAATTTACGCACTATTTCTGTACCTTATTTTACGTAGATGATACATTATGGTATTGTGTACAGAAAGGAGTGTAGAATGAGTGTGTTATAACGAGACGAAAAATAATTGAGTCACATAATAGAACAGAAAATAAGAAACAGAATATATATGCCGAAGGACTTTAAATTATAAGGAACGCGAGACAAGAGGTATTTTTAAGAGACAAGAGATATTTTAAAACAAACCCTTGAAAGGAGGGTTATGGTTAAGATCCTATCATAATGCTATTGTGTTATTATTTAATGGTAATAGTTTTATTGTGTTTTCTTTATTTAATTGTAATGTTATTGCTGTATTTGTTTATTTTTCTTTACACTAGTACCAATTATTACTTTATTGTAACGGACTGTCAACAGCACGTACGGCTTACTGCCCGTGCGACCCATATTTGTAAATAATATTGTAAATATCTTACTTTTTGTCTAATAAAGTCCTACTACTAAAAGATCCTATCAGCACTGTTAAACATACTTAAGTTAATGGAATAGCTGTTTATGAGACAAGGGATTGTTTAAAGAAACCAGCAAAACTAGAGAGATATAAACTGGGGGAAAAAAGAGAAAAGTGGAGTCTGGTCGGAGCCATCGGACAGCGAGGTCGCAGAGCCGCCAGGGCCAGCGCCCTGCTGGGCCCAATACATAATTATGTAAGTAGAGTTTTGTATTAGAGTATTTTCAATTCTCTCGGGAATGTCCAAAATCAAAGTATAATCTCCTATAAGCAAATATGAACCTATTATTAAATGGTGCTTCCAAGTTCTATCTTAAGTAATTTTCAAATGTAACCTATAATATGTTCTTATATTTATATATATTAAAGTGTTTGATACACCGTGTCAATGGATTCTTTTATGTCGTAAAAAAGTGTGTAAATTCTTCTAGAAGTCCTGTTCACACTTCAAGTTTTCCTATAATTTCCTCGGCACGCTACCTAGTAATTAGTAAAGCCCTTTCGAATTAATAAAGAATAAAATAAAGAAATAAATCGAATCAGTACAGAGTGTATATTTTTGTGTTTGTATAGTGTGAAGTGTTTTGGGAAAAACACCCATTATGGACAAGGGCCCTATAATGTTGAGTGATTCCGGGTTCTGTGGCCGTGGTCCATAGTTGGTGTTGATACCAGACGTTTCGCCCTCAACTGCGGAGGGCATCTTCAGTGGCGAGTGTTTCTAGGCGTGTTTCCTGGTCGGAAGCTCTACTTAGAGTGAACGCTGCGGGCGTTGTATTGATACTAGTGGTGGGAGCAGGGTGAGCGGGCGTGGCTCTTGCTGATTGGCTAATGGTCGTCTCTTTGTTGTCCCTAGTGTTGATGCATTTATTTTCTAGTGTACGGTACCAGGCCTTAGACAGTTTAATACCTTCCTCTTTTCTGTTAATATTTTCCTTATGCTTGTGTATTTCTATAGCCTCTCGATATAATCTAGGGAAATAGTAGGAAGTTGTGGCTAAAACTTGTGTATCATCGAACCTACACACACAGACCGATATCTGCACAAAGACTCTAACCACCATCCAAGACAAAAGCGAGGTGTCATTAAGACACTGTTCGACAGAGCGACTAAGTTATGCCAACCACAACACCTTAAACAAGAACAACACCATCTGTTCAATTGTTTCCAGAAAAATGGCTACACATCCAAGGAAATAAGACAAACCATACATCCACGAAGACAGCACGTCAGAATGGATAACACACCCTCGACCAGCATAGCCTACCTACCATATGTACAAAGAGTCACAGATCGTATCGGAAAACTCCTACGAAAATACAACATAAAAACAGTTTACAGACCTACAAGAAAAATAGAAGACTGCCTTCGCTCAGCTAAGGATCCTCGGCCACCTCTCTCCACTTGCGGCGTATATCGACTTCCTTGTTCGTGTGGTAAACCATACATAGGGACCACGAAAAGAAGTATAGCCACCGTTTATCAGAACACAAAAGAAACTGCAGACAAGGAGAAATGGATAAATCGGCTGTAGCAGAACATGCCATTATGAATGGACACCAGATTCTATTCGATGATACACAAGTTTTAGCCACAACTTCCTACTATTTCCCTAGATTATATCGAGAGGCTATAGAAATACACAAGCATAAGGAAAATATTAACAGAAAAGAGGAAGGTATTAAACTGTCTAAGGCCTGGTACCGTACACTAGAAAATAAATGCATCAACACTAGGGACAACAAAGAGACGACCATTAGCCAATCAGCAAGAGCCACGCCCGCTCACCCTGCTCCCACCACTAGTATCAATACAACGCCCGCAGCGTTCACTCTAAGTAGAGCTTCCGACCAGGAAACACGCCTAGAAACACTCGCCACTGAAGATGCCCTCCGCAGTTGAGGGCGAAACGTCTGGTATCAACACCAACTATGGACCACGGCCACAGAACCCGGAATCACTCAACATTATGATTACCGGCCGTGAAAGCCTGCATTCAAGGGCCCTATAGCCCAAATATTTTAATACAAACCATATTAATAGATAGCATTAACATGAATTACATTAATTAATTTTTTCATTACAGATTGGACCGTTAGGCTAAGTAGAGTCCACCGCTGTGGTCTCGAGGTAGTGTGCTGCCTTGTCATGTAGCGGGCCCGGGTTCGATCCCCGGTCGGGACAAGCTTCCTAGGTGAGGTTTTTTCGGAGTTTTTCCTCACCTGTAAGACAAATGCCAGGAAGCTTAGGGCCCAACGGTCCCCGAAAATCATCCGGCCATCAACATCATCCTCATCATTATCATCACTGGTTTGGAAAGCAACGGAAAGCTACCACACCTATAATTCCCTAGTAAAGCTACAAAGTATAGCATGAAAATTGTATGATTGCAGTGAAAGACCTGCCCTCGGGCAGAATTACTGTGGATGGATGGATGGATGGTTGGAAGCTAAGTAGTAATAATGTTTAAAATTATAAAGTAATCAAGATAATTACACATTTTTTATGTTTTTATTAATTCACTAATGAGTGTTGTTCTTTATTTTCCTCGTCTTGTCCACAAATCTGCTCGCAGTTAACCAATTTTCTGCGTTTACCGTTAACTCATAGCGTCAATGCTCTGCGCCTTAGCTTACTAATTAAGGGAAGAAGCCTTGGCCAGAACTAAGGGACTTGGGCTCGTTCGAGTCTCCATGGGGGAAGCCATTTTCTCATGGAATTTCGCCCAGTATGGGACCGGTGCCCACCTAGCATCGTGAGTAATTTAGATAGCTACTATGAATAGCGGCTCCAGGTTGAGAAAACCAGATATAACGTCTGGGGAACCTACATGCTTGACCACATCTCACCCCTACCCTGGCTGGATGATCGTCCACCTCTATGATTAACATATATAGATGTGAGGCCAGAAGCCGGCTGGAAAGCAAAGTGCAAGTCATGGAGCATAGCATGTCAATCTATTATGATTTGGATGTAAAAACTTATCAGTAATTTTACTATTTAGTCAATAAACAATTAACTATATTTAGAGCATTAGTTTCTCAATATCTACATTCATTTTGTTGTATTAAGCATTTTTAAAAATCTAAAGTCATCATCATCATAGTACCATAGGCCATTTGTTGACATGTTTCGGCCTCAAGAGAAACACCACCCAAAAGTCTTTAGAATGGACGTCCTGGTCTTATTCTTCCTTCAGGTTGATATCTTAACATTTGTTTGGGTATCCTGTAATCTTCCATTCCATGAAAATGTTGCATCCATCTTGACTTACGATCAGAAATTTTGTTTTCTAAAGGTTCCATGTGTAATGTTGAGATTTGCAAATAAAGTTGAGATTCCTTAGGATGGGTTACTAGCCCGACTATAAGTAGTCCAGTGGTAGGGCTGCTACCTTTTAGTCTCTGGACAGACACTAAAGTTCCGGGTCGAATTATATTTCTAATTGTCTCAATACATGGTATTAATGCCCGAGTATCAACATCTATACCTACTGTGAATATGTGATGGGCTCAGACAATTAGTTTCGATCTAATCCCATGGTATTAACTTACCCTATTTTTTTATTGGTTGAAACCAATACCGCATTTACCCAGTACCCGATGGAACGGTTATACCGCCGTGACTCGGTCCTCAGAGCGTCGTTTGTGAAAACGGGTTGTGCCACGAGAAGGTGAGTATACGAATTGGGTAGGAGAGGTTATATACATGTCACTACCCCTTACAACCCAACCCTAAAGTAATAGGTTAAATATACATTTTACACCTTTAAAGTATATTTTATTGCTTACATATAGTCATACATTTTTAGATCCTAAAAATCCGATATCTAGTAAGGACACTGTGGATGTGTAGGGAAAGTCTGGTAGTAAACGAAGGACCTTCCAGGCCTGTCATATCATGAAGTGGTCTATTGAATAATTTTAACTAATATAAGTAAGCCTATTTTCTGGCTTAAGCCACATGAACCAGGAATAAAAAAAGTAGAAAGGGTGTATCGAATAGAAGTGTTATGGGCTCTGGAGTACCGAACGATGCTTTGAAAAATATACACGTGTAATGTGTACGGAAAGCGCACTTAGTGTTGCAAACGAATTTATTAAAACAGTTTTCAATTGCTGTAATAAAAATGACATTCATGCTGTTATGATGGTTGTATCATAGCATCTTCTTTGTATCACGTTCGCTAATGGCGCTATAAATGTAATTATACGTGACTGTACTAAAAAGGATTTGTTGTCACATAGCCACTTTTTTCCTATTTGAATCCACAGTCCACATCACATCTCACTTATTTAAACAGAATATATTTTTCTTTAAATTTTAAACTGTTATTCGATACTAATAAAATATTTTATATCATTATTAGGGCAAGGATTTTTATACACTAAAAGTTAAGATTGCAACACAGTATATATTATTCAGTTGTTTCTGTGTGAAATCAAGACAAAAGACAGTCAGAAGTCTAACTAATCTTTATATTATTTAACTGTTTGTTTGGTGAATGATCTGTATTTCAAGTGTCCTGCATTAAATAAATTATTTAACTGTTTCTATGTGAAGCTAAGACAAAAGACAGTCAAAAGTCTAACTTCTCATTATATTATTCAACTGTTTGTATGTGAAATCAAGACAAAAGACAGTCAAAAGTCTAACTTCTCATTATATTATTCAACTGTTTGTACGTATGTGAAACCAAGACAAAAGACAGTCAGAAGTCTAACTTATAATTATACTATTTTACAATCGTAACTTTTAGTGCATTAAAATCCTTGCCCTAGACTTAACTAACCCACTGGCACTATCGAACCCGTAGGTTCATGGCCGCGCGGACGTAAGCTCTCCATATATCCCTATCCTGAGCCAATGTTTTCCAATCATCCCCTGTATAATCTATTTACCCCAAATCATAGTTAATGTTATTCTCCCACCTCATTCTTGGTCTACCAACTGGGCGTTTTCCCTCTGGTTTTCCTACAAGAATCTTCCATGCACGTCTTTCATTCCCCATTCGTGCCACATGTCCTGCCCATCGCAGTCTACGAGACTTAACTGTTCTCATTATATCTGGCTTCCTATAAAGACCATGTAATTCACTGTTATGCAAGTCTTCTCCACTCACCTGTCTGTTCATCTCTCTTTGGTCCAAAAATTTTCCTTGCCCTAGTCATTATATTATATATAAAATCGCAACAAATACAAATAAGTTTATACTTTCGTGGTTTTCAACGCATAGTTGCGGCTGCGTGGTGTGTCTTGAGAGGCTACTTTGAGAGCCGTCGTCGTTTGAGTATGTATATATATATATATATATATATATATATATATTGTTTATTTTTTAGCCTGGTGTGGAGTTAAGGCCAGGTGGCCTTCCCTTCCACTCACCTGGACAAACGTTTGATACATTCAAATACAAATATCATCATAATATTAGATAATAAACGATTATCTGAAAAAAACTGAATAATAATAAAAGTAATATATAGTAACACAATAAAATTATAGATAATTAAAATCAAAACTAATGAAAGAATATATACACAAAGAAAAGCTCCAATATTATCTCTGGGGTGAAAGTGCTTTTGTTTTAATAGGTTGTTAATTATTTCGTTTCAATTTCAGTCTCAGATCTCAATTTTTTTAATGATGGAATATCAGGAATGCTGTATATTTGTGATTATTTTCGGGCGAAAGTAAGAAGGGAACTGCCAACCTTAGTATGCTGAAATATACCTTCAAATGTCTCCAAGAGAAGCGTTGTGATATACCAAGGGCGTGTGAAAAGGGAAATGTCTACAGATTTTAACTGGAGGGCACAAAAATACAGCGCCAAATCTCTCATTTAAACTATAGGGAAGTAATACACCCAAGTGACTTGGTGGATCGGATAACGCCGGTAAACTGCTCCAGCGCCGCATCCCGCCCCACTCCACTTCGATCTACTGACGCAGGGACGTTCATCTGCTTCACACAGTGGGTTTCCATTGTGCTTCATTTTCTATGCCCTGAAGCTAAAAGAGGTAGATATTTTTTGACACTGCTTTGGTGCATTTGGTATTTTTAAAATGCTATATAGAATTGTTTCTCAAATTCATATTACAGTATTTTAGTGTTGGAGTTTTTTTTTTTACTTGCCTAAAATCTACAACGCGGAAATCTGAAGGTTTACTTCCTTTCCGACGAAAACCACACCTATTATTTTTACTCCCTTAAAAAATCATAAAGCTCTGGCATTATGCATCAGATCCAGAGTTTAAAATCATCTGTTAATAGATCTCATTCTTTTAAATCCTGGGAGGCGTGCGACATACAAAATTACCATCAAAGGAGAAGCAAATAAATAAATAAAAATAATTAGTAAACAAAACATAGAAATAAACCAGGGAGTACGACAAGGGTGTCCATTGTCACCAGTATTATTTAATTTATACTTGGACCATGCCATAAATCAATGGCAAGAAGAAATTAATATAAATAGTGTATTGACAAATCTGCTTTTGCAGACGATCAAGTAATAATGACAGCATCAGAAAATGCTTTACAACAATTCCTTTATACTTTAAATAATATCTCTCTAAAATACAATTTAAGAATATCTACACCTAAAACAAAAATATTAGCTCTGAAAGGAAAGTGTGCAATAAGAACAAAAATAAAGATAAACAATGTAATTATAGACCAAGTTCAGAATTGTAATTATTTGGGATGTCATTTAGGCAATGACAAAAATTTAGATAAACAAACTAAAATACAATGATTCAATTATCTGTATGGCACAATTAAACGCACTTTATTGAATAAGATCAGAAACGAAACTATTTTGAAGTTTTACAAAGTATTGGCAGTTCCATCTCTTATTTATGGATGTGAAACCTGGACATTAACAAAGGCAGATAGTAAACAAATAGAGGCTGCTGAAATGAAGATGTTGAGAGCAATAGCAGGATACCAAAGACCGATAAAAAGAAAAACGAAGATATAAGAACAGAACTTAATATATTTAATCTCTGTGAAAGAATAAAATATTATCAAAATGCTTATCTTCAGCACGTATTACGAATGAATGAGCAGCGCATACCAAGAAGAATGTATAATTATAAACTAAAAGGGAGAAGAATGTTGGGAAGACCATTGAAGAGATGGAAGGACCAATTCGACCTATATGAGATCGGAACAGGCCATTGGACTTAATCCTTGTTGTTGTTGATGATGAGTAAAAATAATTAACCCTGGAGAGTAATTTCAATAAACAATAGCATTCATGTCCTAGGACTTATTTAAGATTAATTTCTTTACATCCGAAGTTCATAGGAACTTTGTTTTTTAACAACTTTGTTGAATATTATTTTATTACAAAACGAACATTTGCAATGCAGTTGTCAAAAACAAAATGTCATGGGTCAGAGACATGGTATTTGAAACAAAAAACAACAGATAAATTACATTCGACAGAAATTAAGTTCTGGTGAGGGTTATTAAGGAATTCCAGAAGAGAGAAAATTAGAAATAAAGTTATAGGAGAAAAGAATAATGTCAAAGGATCCGTAGTAAAAACTATATCAGATGAACACAGTTAAGATAATTTGGATATATGAAATGATAACAGAAGACAGATTACCGAAGAACATTTATGAATAATATCCGACAGAAGAAAGTAGTCCCTCCAAGGTATCTTTACTTGTCGTGATGGAATGGCTTGCGTGCTTAAATGACCCCGAGAGATGTGCCGGCGCGGTAGCATTGCTGCAGAAAAAAGTTATCCATGCCGGACAGGTCGAAGGCGATAAGCCAGACCAAAAAGAGTACCTTGGTCGAAAGACTGGCGTTCTGTTACCGTAAAAATGGCAACCGTCAAGAAACACGGACATGGATTAGACTGGTAAAATCTTCCGGACGTCTCCCATTTAGTTCTCCAGACGGGGACTACTTCAGGAAATCCGTGAAAAAATAAATTGTGTCCACGCGACCATGAACATACGGTTCTATAGTAACAGGAGTATTACTTACTTTTATTTAGGAAGAAGGAAGTGGGGGAGACCAAAATTAACATAAATACAAGGAGCAGTCACAACATTGAAGAAAATAAATGCAGGAAAGGGCATGGGAAAAGAAAATAATGGAGATTCGCTATAGAATATTCAAATGAGCACAGGAAGATGCCAAAAACATTATAAGACCTGAGAATGAATACCATGTTGCGTTATGCCTATATACAAAATGAACAACTGCTAACCTATATCTATAGAATAAATATTAGTCAAATCGACTGTAAAATTAATTGCAACGAGGAAAATAAAAAACTTTATGTACTAATTTATTTGCATTACCGCGTACATAATTCAATAAATCTAGTTGAATTACTCCAATGTATTACCCAAGTGTGCTGTAGAGCTATCAAAATCTGGTTTTTCCCTGTAGTCAAATTAAATACAAAAATACTTTTATTTTGTTTTACGTATACAAATTTCTGAAACTAATTTATCCTTATGAACTCGTATATTACACCCATTTTATCACATAACTAATAAATTACTTTTCATTTATCCATTAATTACTACAGAGAATTTATAATTCAGAGACACTTGGGTGAATATATAAAACCTCTCCCAAAACGCATCTACAACTCTGCTGCGGTTTTCACTTGTAGCCTATAATTGCTAGGTTTATTTAATTTGTCTCATTTCAAACGCAATTTATTACGTGCTGCTTGGTCTTACTCTATTCAATTTACAATCAGAAAAAAAAAATGAAAACGAAACCACCTAGATATATAGAGGAATTTTTGTAAATACTTTTTCAGCTGGTATAAAACAGTAGACTCTATATTATGAAATAAGCTCAAAGGCAATAGTAATAATAATAATAATAATAATAATAATAATAATAATAATAATAACAACCCCAGTCGGGGATAAGGTTTTTTTGGGATTTTTCCTCAAATACCATTTGGCTATCATAACCACCCTATCATATCCGCCTTGTTTATCATTAATGTATGAGTGCATAGTGTATCTCGACATACATATTCGTGTTGTCTCGTAGGTAACCCGGCATTGAGCTGATCCCTCATCCTAGAAGGACTACTATGTAACTTATGTGATCAAGAGTTTGAACATTCTCTCTCGGCATTTTGTGACATTGTAAGATCCAGAGGTATGGGATACGTAAAAGTAGGTATCTAAAGAGGTTAAACCGAGAATAATAATAATAATAATAATAATAATAATAATAATAACAATAATAAACTTAAATTATCGCACAACAGCCTTACGAGACCCTTAGGTTAGTAGGAGGTTAAAGCTGCCACTTTTATATACAGTCAGCACGAGTTGTCAGCCGGATTGTTAGCTCTCCCTGCTGGCCCTTTACCGCCAGCACATATAACCTGTACTCATTTCCTTTATAGGCCGAGATGATGCCAGGGTCATAGTGCCGATAAAATAAAAATTGCTAACCCCAGAAAGTTAACATACACTCAAACACATGTGGTAAATGTTGGACTAGTTGCAGGACTCAATTAGGTTTTAAAAATAGTTAAAAGATACGTTCGTGGAAACAAAATAAACCTCGGAGTTACATTCCTTTGGAATTCGCTAATAAGAAAGTAAGTCAGGAATGTAATTGTATCCGTTATAAAGAGGGAATATGATTTTATACTACACATATTCAAGGGCTATAGAGGAAATGTTGTAGACTATTTAACTCGTGCCGAAAAGGGAGTCAATGACCAATCACATTTCAATGAATTTTGATTTACAATAAATCACAGTCTTTTCCACCTCGATTTTATCAGTTTAATTTCATCATATTAAAATCAACCTCCTCCTTTTTAACGTTCTGAATAGGTCAGAGCATTATTCTGCAGGACTGAATCTATAAGAAATATGGCTACCAGATTGTATATATAGTGCACGGATGTAAACAGATACTGCTTGCGGTATACAATAGAAAAACATTCTTAGTAGTTGATTATACCACAATAAAAAGAGACCACTGTTTGCACTTCCTTAAACGTATTATTTCCTAGGCATTTACGTTCCAGAAAAACATAATGTACGTCATAGGACATCATAAATTAATTAATAACCTTTAATGTTGGTTATAAACAGTTTGATGTGTTTAATTTTTTCTCCACTAGAGTGCATTCTTATAATATTGCGATCCTTTGGCAATACATAACATGATCTGGTTACATTGATGAGATTCTTACAATATTGCGATCCTTTGGCAATACATAACATGATCTGGTTACAATTGATGAACAAATGAAGCATAACAAACGCATCTCATTTGTTTTCAAACATCGCCGTTTACATTAAATATATAACTATTTTGAAATTACTATATTTAAATAATGATAAGTGAGTAAACAGCTTAATTTTATTTGCTAAATAGTCCTAACAAATACCACTCTTGATTTCCAAATTTTCTAGATAAATTTACTCCTCACGAATCTCTCGTGGCATTACTTACGATAATTATATAGGAGATAAATAGAAAAAAACATTAACTCTTTTTATGGATGTATAAAGATCGCATGTCCTCGCGGCCATGCATCTGTGGGTTTAATAGTGCCAGTGAGTTATTATTATTGTTGTTGTTATTATTTGTTAATTTATTTATTTTATTTATATACAGATTTTCAATGTTTACAAATCTTTCTGTGCCTAAACTTTTATTTTCTTTTTCCACTCGTCCCTAACCATCCATCCCATGTCCTCCAGTCCTCGCGTTCTCATTCCAGTTCTTATTTCTTTCATCCACGAGTTTCGAGGTCTTTCTTTATTTCTTCTTCCAGGTGGACACCATTCCAATGTTTACTTATAATATTTACGTATCATCGTCATTATTATTATTATTATTATTATTATTATTATTATTATTATTATTATTATTATCGTCTCTCGCCGAAGCCGAGTGGTTAAGGCAAGATGCCTTGGTCGAGAGCTACAGGACTAGCGTTGTTTCTAGTCACTCTGGAGGAAGAAATTTTCTTATGAAATTTCGGCCAGTAAGGGACCTTTGCCCACCCAGCATCGTGAGAAATTTGGGTAGCTAAAATAATTAGTGGCTCAAGATTGATAAAACCAGCTATGACGGCAGAGGGACCATATATGCTGACCACATTTCTCCTCTAGTCTGGCTGAATGATCGCCTATCTCTGTGATTAATACATGTGGATATGAGGCCAGCAACCGGATAGTAACTCAAGATCCTACTAGGCCTGTCATACAATGGAGTTTATTATTATGATTATTATTATTACTAATATCATCATCATTATCATTTTCATTATTTTAACTTTTAGAATTGTTTCACAGGAAATATACAGGGTATCCCATTCAAACCTCCCACATTTTAATTAATAATAACTAACAAAGTATGCGGAATTATAAAATGAGGCTGGTATTAAACGAAACAGAAACTCGAAGAATTGTCATTGCCACACACTAAAACACCTCTATATATGTACCATTAGTAGCACAAACAATATCAAGTCTGTATTCGATTTCGTGCCATATTCTGTCCGACATGTCCATTGGTACTGTTGCAATTGCGTCAAGGATACGGGTTCGTAAATCATGACGATCTTGCATTGGAGTCGCAATCACATGTTATTTTACATATCAGAAAACAGTTCGTGCTCGCTGCTGAGGAGTCGCCATTTGTTTTACGTCATTATTGTCCAACATGCGACAGATGAATTAACTGCAACAATGAAAACAAAAAAAATCTTCGAGTTTCTCTTTCTTTTAATATCAACCTCGTTTCATAATTCCGCATACTTTGAGAGTTATCGTTAATTCAGATGTGGGAGGTTTAAATGGGACACGGTGTATTTTCCTTGTGATGTATAATAACTTTTTTCTTATTTTTATGTTGTTAAAATAAAACAAGTATGATATAAATAACTGAATTATCGAACTCACATGAACAATTTTAATTACATATGCTCATGATAATGTTTGTTAATGAATGTAATCACTGCGGTGACAGGTAATAGGGTGATCACTGCCTAAGCAGTAGGTTGGCTTAACAAGCACTCCTCACCCTCTATTGAGAAGTTTGAAGCTGTTCCGAGAACTAATGTGTACTTAACTACAGATATCTGTTTACTCAAGTGTTCATGCGCGAGAGACTTACTACTCTAATCATCATAACCTATAATAAGTATAAAAAATAAAACGAATAAAATATGTCACATACTGTACTTTTCGTTCGTCAGCTTCCACACTTAGAGGATAGATGACGTTAATGTTGTTTAGTTTCAGAAGGATGTGTAGGATGGGTACTTTTTAAGTGTGTAGCGTATGTTTGTTTATGTGCGGGTTGATAATGAAGAAAAGAGAGAAGGCAAAACTAGGTGTTTCCACATAACCTACTCCTGTCGAAAAGCACTATGGATTCCTCCATGCTTAATGTCCCTTCTGAGACGCAAATTCTATTAACTGTTCAACATATCTCAATAAATGTACTGCAGAGGCATTTGAAATTTAATATACGCATCTGATGCAAATATACCGATTAAACTTTGTACTCTATCAGTCGTCCTAGCCCCGAGATTGAACATTAAAATTTCCTACCACGACTAAGAATCCAATCATTAACCCTTTAATATCTGAGAATGCGCAGGGTTTGTATTATTTTTATTAGCTTAAATAAATAAATAAATAAATAAATAAATATATATATATATATAATTGTTTTAGATACTATCCTGGATAATTACACAAAAATACTTGTACATAAACGTATAAATAATTTGTAATTTATCAAATAACTTATAGTATCACATTACAAAGTTTAACTACAGTACATCTTTCAGATATGATATCAATTTTGTAATGATTGATTCACTATAAAGTACTTCAAAAGAAACAGGAAAAACACAACATAAAAGATAAGAACGCACAGAGTAAGTGAAATGTAATTTCCAGCAGAAAAACAAACAATAGTATATTACAACGCGAGGTTGGGAAGTGAATTTTACAGAAGGGAGGAAATTTAACTTCCGAGATTCTCTAAAACAGTTCAAAAAGTGTGTTGTACATTACTTTTTACACAATGGTGTTTTCAAAACAATAAATAATAGTAAAATAATATCTTTGTTGGAAATATTTGCGATCATTACAAACAATTGACTGATGTTACAGTTTGGCCAATGTATATACGCTAAATAACGTAAATAATTTAGTTGAGACTACAGCAGACCCTGTCATCAATCAGGCATAACATGGCTGCAACTGTGAATGATGGTAATAAAAATGACGAATTTTGAAGAAGCTTGGGAAGTTGGGTGTGTTTCTTTAGTGCCAGAGAACTCTAAATCTAAATGGAGATATTAAAAAACATATATTTCATTCAGAATGTTGCTGGAGTAGACCTACTGTGTTTTGTTAATTGAACTTTGCTTCAAATAAAGTCAAGTTCATTTAAAATTCAGTAATTTTGTTTTGTTTTTTTTTTTCATAGTAATTCTGCCCGAGAGCAAGTCTTTCACTGCAATCATAACATTTTCATACTATGCTTTGCAATTTTACCAGGGAATTATGGGTGTGGTAGCTACTGCCTTTTGGATATATATACACTGCTCAAAACAATTAGAGGAACTCTATGAAATATACAAACATTTTTTCATAGGATAAAGGTACAAACAAGAAATTAATAAAGTACATTATTTGTGGTTATTTATTTATTTATTTATTTATTGCTCATGTCAGTAAAAACAAATGAATAACGCTGACAATTAACTTTTCAAATAATTCCGCTATGTAAGCAATTGAATCTTGTGCGTATTTTTCAAAGTTAAACACTCGTTATATAGAGTTAGTATCGTGTATGGCCTCCACGACATTCGATGACACTTTGGCACCTTCGTGGCATGCTCCCAATAAGATTCTGGATTTCCTCTTGCGGGATATTCTCCCATTCCTCCTTCAGAGCATCTCCAAGTTGCTGCAGAGTTTGTGGAGCTTGATGTCGGTTCCTGACCTTCCTGTCTAGAAGATCCCACAAGTGTTCAATAGGTTTGAGGTCTGGGCTGACCGCTGGCCACTCCATTACCTCAATTTCATTCCTCCTCAGGAAATTCCTGGTGACAGCCGCAGAATGTGCCCTGGCATTATCCTGCATAAACAGAAATCCAGGGCCTACTCCAATGGCAGCAGGTACTACATGCTCTTCCAGAACGTGCTCGATATACCGGACAGCATTCAGTCGCTGGAGAACAAGTACAAGGTCCGTACGATTGTTGTACATAACTCCGGCCCACACCATTATGGAACCTCCTCCGAATCTATCAATTTCCTGTACAGCCTCTGCAGAAAATATTTCTCCTGGCCGTCCCCACACCCTCAATCGACCATCACAACGTGTAAGACGATACCTGGATTCGTCCGAGAAGAGCACAGACTCCCACTGGTTCAGGTTCCAATCACCATGGTTTTCAGCATACGTACGTCTTGCTGCCTTATGCCCATTTGTTAAGCGTGTTTTTTAACGGGCCTTTTTGGACGAATATTCTCTTTCCTTAATCTGTTCCTTATGGTTTGGTCTGAAACCCGGATTCCGGAAGCCATATGAAGGTCATTCTGCAGGTCTTTTGAAGTTTTTGTACGCTGTCGAAGAGCAGAAAGAACAACGTATCTGTCATCCTGTGGGCTTGTTTTAAATTTACGGCCCTGGCCACGTCTTCTACAATACTGACCTGTCTCTCTGTGCCTGTTGTGTAACCTGGACACCACGGAAGGAGAAACCCCAAGCTCTATAGCCACTTGTCGCAGAGATTGACCTTGTCGTAAAAGATGTAGAGCATGATACACTTCAAACTCATTTAAATGCCTCATTTTGTCAGAGACTTCAATAAACATGGCAATAATCAACATTCGTCACTATAGCAACATCAGTAAGCTTACCAATTAGAAGTGGCCAGTGCCTTCCAAAATAAAAAAAAAAACTCTAATTTTGTTATTTGAGGTAATTTCTCTGTATTTAGGCCATGGATCTTTAAAATTTTTATCCAATGATAAAATTAATAATTCAATTTACATATTGTCCAACTTTCAGCATCACAGCTTTAAAAAACAATTACTTATTCAATTTATTACAAGTGTTCCTCTAATTGTTTTGAGCAGTGTATATATATATATATATATATATATATATATATATATATATATATAATGTTACGGTAAATGTGATTAATCCGGTGATTATATATATTTGCCGGTTATACATAATCACCACTGAATTTGGTAAAGATGATAATTTTTTGAACATCTATCAAATTAACCGGTTTGTTTACATAATTTCCAACTCGTAATGGTAAATGTGATAAAACGTCCCCAACTTTACGAAAATTCGTTCAGTTTGCGGATTCACCTAGGTTAGAGTAATTGAATTAGATTAGGTTAGCTTTTAGGTTCCTTACATTTTTAATGTTTTGTACAAGTTCAATAAAATTGTATTATAACCATTTATTGACTTTTTAATTGTAAAATATAATATATTGTAATTCGTGGACTCATACCATAGTGTCCAACGAAAAAAAAATATTTCTGAGTAGTAACTACTAAAAAAAACTGCACTCTATTCTACTGGCCTAATCAGTCATGATATTTATCACATTTACCATTACGAATTGGGAATTATGCAAACAAACCGGTTAATTTGATAAATTAAATATATATATATATATATATATATATATATATATATGTCCACCGATGTAGTCTCGAGGTAGTGTGCTGCCTTGTCACGCAGCGGGTTCGATCCCCGGTCGGGGCAGTTTTTCCGGGTGAGGTTTTTATCGGGGTTTTTGCTCACCTGTAAGACAAATGTCAGGAAAACTTTAAGGCCCAAACGGTCCCCGAAAAACATATGGCCATCATCATCATCATCATCATCCTTATCATTATCATCACCATCATCATCCTTCACCGGTGTGGAAAGCAACGGGAAGCTACCACACCTACAATTCCCTAGTAAAGCTGCAAGCATAGCATGAAAATGCTTTGATTGCAGTGAAGGACCTGCCTTCGGGCAGAATTACTATGGATGGATATATATATATATTTATTTATTTATTTATTTATTTACTGGCATTAATGGTGATATGCATAATTACCGGTTATTATATACAATCACCAGTTTATTACTTTTACTGTAACATATACACTGTACGTAGTATACATAAATCGCAGTGGTTTTACTTCCCGCGCTAGGTAGGCTATGGTTATCAAACCCGAGAATTAGGAAATTGAACTTTCAATCATGGCCGTCATTCTTGTAATACAGAACGCACTATCGTGCAAAAAAAAATGTATGAATAACACACATGCCTTTTTCTAATCCAGAGATTTACCCGAGAGAATCTTACTTGGTTTTAAAATCATACTAATAAATATTTGGTTTTGATTTAATAATGTTTAACGAATGTTATTACTGAATAAAGGAACAATATCCTAGAAATAGATAGTAGTTTATATGTCGTATATTAGCCAATTTGAAGGAAATATCTTCGGATGCGGACATTTATCTTTTTCACGAGTTTGGTAATTGAATTGTGTTCTCTCGGCTTTCCATCTCGAGTTATTTGCCGAGGTGTTAAATTGCATTTCATGAAAGCCCATTTTTTTCAGTCTGCAATACATTATGCACCATCAGTCAATGCCTTTTCTCTTTTAGAGAATGAACCTTACGGACTGTTTTATATCGCCCCGGTGAGTAGCGATTTCACCCCTGGGCTTAGGGCGACGGGAGGTCCTCCGCTGATCATTTTTCTCTTTTCTTTCGAAACGTAGGGCTACTCACTAAATTACAAAAACTCTCATACGAAACAGTATCAACTCTCATTAAATCCAAATATTTTAAAAATTGTCAAAATATGATTACTTCTTGAAATCAACACTGTACAAAAAAAAAAGAATGTAATATTCTGTTTACTTATGGCTATTCCGTAGCGCTAGTAGTTAGAAACTCGCCCTACATCTCTGGGAATTGAGTTCGCGTCTTGGTCATTCCATCTGTAGTTTATGGTTGACGGATCGGAGCCAGGGTAGGATTTTCTCGGGGCTTCTCCCTTTTTTTTGCTGCAAAAAACTTCGATCCATCACTTCTTTATACTCATTTCTTCCATTTAATTTCTGTTAATATGCTCTTATGATAGAGCGACAGGCCAGAACAGCCGGCATATCAGTATATTATAGTGTCTTAAGTAAAAGGGGCTTCCCTCGACCTAGAATTACGCCGGGTACGAGTAGATTATTTAATGTGATCTATATTGAAATTATTGAAACGTACTTGTTATATCATTTAAATAAAGACGTAAGTAGATGGAAATTAACAATTAATGAGGGTCTATTAAATTTTATTCCAAACATATTGTGACGCGTTGTAGTAGTGTCATTTAAACTGCGCGGGCCGGGGAGAGAAACCTCGCATTTGTGGATTGGATTGGCGAATAGCCAATCGCTGGTGGAGGTCCACATGTACTTCTCGGCTAATAAGCTAGAGAGTTCTATGAACATCCATACCACCCATTCAAGAAACATCGAAGACGAGAGGGTTCCATGTAGAAACATCTCGTTCATGGATCTGGAAATTTCCGTCTACTCACCTATAAATATGTGGCGAGAATGGAACGACCCCCCCCCCCAATCTCATGTTGGATGGCGAGTGATTAATTGTGCGTGTAACGGTGAGAAAGGATTGTGTCTGCAACTGTGTTAGAAGCGATCGTCTGATTAACGTTATAAAAATAATAGGAGAATAAAACTGTGATTATAAATTTAGTTGTAATTGTAAGAAGAAAATAAAGTGGAAAGAAGAATTTTATATAACACTTGTGTATTCATTTAAGTCCAAATACATAAAAGGAAAACCCAGTGCCATCCAACGACAATATCTTTGTGACTCTGGTCCCTAGGGTTGCGGGTTCAAACTCCGGCAGGGTGGATGGATTTTTTTAGGACGGAAAAATCCAAGGAGCAATTCCTCCGGGGAGGGACTTTAAGTCAGGTGTCCCGAGTCTGAAGATTTTCAGGCTCATAAAATATCCGTAATCCTGAATAAATAGGCCTCTAAGCAAAATTTACCGACCCCAACGTCCTAGTAATAACATAGTAGCCTGTTTGATGTCTCAATGAATAGTGTGTTGACCACATGGCATTTATTGACAATATGTTAACTAAAAATTAACTTGATCTAGTTTAACTCCTAATAAAGGAGAGGCTATGTATCAACAATGGGCTACGCCATTATAGATAATAATAATAATAATAATAATAATAATAATGATTTATTTTAGCTGGCAGAGTTAAGGCCATAAGGCCTTCTCTTCCACTCAACCAGCGAATAGTAAAATTATACAAAAATTACGTACATATTACAATTTTAAGATATTAAAATACAGACTAAACAAAATACAATGATGATGGATCTAATACTAGCTAATGCTAACAAAAACATAGAATATAATAAAATTAAAATGATATAAAATAAAGTAAGTAGCTTCCTACATGATTATTAATAGAATGCTCTATATAGTTGTTATGTAGTTAATGTTTTCATTGTGTCGAACTTAAGATATCAGTTAATTTGGATTTAAATAATGATAGCGATTGACAGTCCCTGACATGACTGGGAAGTGAGTTCCATGCTCTAGCCATAGATATTGTGTAAGATTCAGAGTACAGACAGGTCCTGTGTTGTGGTATCAAAAGTAAAGAAGAGTCTTGTGATCTTGTTCCTAAATTGTGATGAGCCGATAAATGTTGAAAACGTGTTGTTAAATAAGTTGGTAAATATGTGTGCAGAATTTGGAATGGTAAGGTATGTGAATGTAAAGTTCTTCTGTCATTTAGATGATATCTTTGTGATGATTTTCAGTAATATGGCTGCCCCTCGTTCAATTAATTTATTGGAGGATATTATATTATTGGATGGAATGGTTGGATGAAACTTTTTGTCTCATAATAATATATTTTTTATCCTTATTAGAGCGGCTTATACTATATATATATATATATAGCATTTTCATGCCATGCTTTGTATCTTTACTAGGGAATTATAGGTGTGGTAGCTTCCCGTAGCCTTCAACACCGGTTAAGGATGAAGATGATAATACTAATGATGATGGACGGATGATTTTCGGGGACATTTGAGCCCTAAGCTTCCTGACATTTGTCTTACAGGCGAGGAAAACCCCAGATATATTCCAACTTAAAATCTGCCCCTTAAAAATAAAACTTTACAAGGATTTTAAAACCAACTGGAACTACAATAAACTTTACAATAATATCACCTATATTATAGAAACATTTTACGAGAAAGACCGGGAATCGAACCCGGGCCCACCTCGTGACAAGGCAGTATGCTACCTGGAAATCACAGCGGTGGAATATATATATATATATATGCATTTATAGATAACATGGTCAGATTTATTTTGGTTTATACGCGTTAGGTGTATCATAATTTAAATTTTATTATATTCTATGTTTTTGTTAGTATTAGCTAGTATTAGATCACATCATCTTTGTATTTTGTTTAGTCTGTATTTTAATATCTTAAAATTGTAATATGTATGTAATTTTTTGTATAATTTTACTATTTGCTGGTTGAGTGGAAGAGAAGGCCTTATGGCCTTAACTCTGCCAGCTAAAATAAAGCATTATTATTATTATTATTATTATTATTATTATTATTATTATTATTATTATTATTATTATTATTATTATTATTATTATTATTATTATTATTATTATTGATGATGTAACAGAGAAAGAATAAAGGAGTAAATTTATTTATTCATAAAAATTCTGTATACTGCAAAGAAATTGCTGTTTTATTCTTATTGATGTTGTAAAGCACATTTTTTTTAGATATTCTACCAGACTGAATTATTTATTAAATTTCATGGAGAGTTGTATAAACATAAAAGCGATATTTTCAAAGAAAATTACTTTGAATGTAATAAAACACAATTCACGTATTTATTCCACATTATTAAAATGTATATGATTTAATAACGTCCATTAGACTTGAGAGATTTCGAGAAATCTAATCATTATATTTATAAAAGGAAGTCTTAGTTCACGCAAATATTTTTTCCCCACAACGTTAATTTATTTTATAAACCAGCGTTCTTAAATCATACCTCTGATCTTAGACACAAAGAAGGGAAATAATAAGTTTTCTATTTTTGTATTTCCAACTTGAAACGCATTTTCGTTTTTTTTTAGAATTTGTATCTTCTATTTTATATAACATTGCCTGGTCCCGAGCCATAGCCGACTGGTGAAGACAAGATGCATTGGCGCAGAGCTACGGGATTTGCGCTGGTTCGAGACCCGATGGGGAAAATAAGTGTTCTCATTGAATTTCTGTCATTAAGGGAACCAGTGGCCACCCAGCATCGTGAAGAATTATATAACTGCAATAAGTATCGGCTTCGGGTTGAGAAAACCAGCTATAACCACCGGGAGACCGGACATAATGATCACAAGACGTCCCAACACTGGCGAAATAATGGCATATCTCTGTGATTAACACATGTAGAGGCCTCGATTCGTGGTGTTATAACATTCCCTGACAATATCAAATGATTATGTAAAATTGTAGACTTTCACGGCAGGTGTCTTGATTCTTATATTTTTTGTCTTTCGGGTTAAATAAATAAAACCA
Source organism: Diploptera punctata (assembly GCA_030220185.1). Lineage (NCBI taxonomy): Eukaryota > Metazoa > Arthropoda > Insecta > Blattodea > Blaberidae > Diploptera > Diploptera punctata. The sequence continues at coordinate 2,591,120 of JASPKZ010000009.1, forward strand.
GACCACGGCCATTTAGCCCGAAAGATATAAAATACATTAATCAGTATGAAATGAATCTGGATGAAGCATTTTTTACCGTTTTTATTCTTGAAATGAATGTTTAAAAGTGTGTAACTACCAATTTCACAAAAATTGGGTAACTGAATTATTAAGCACTTCTTGTTTTAGTAAATAAAATTCCCTAACAGTTCAGATCATAGCGTCAGAATTCAAATCAGGAACAACATATTTTACTGAGATCACTTAATTTGGATTTGTATTGTTTTACATGCCGTAGATATTAATTATTTCCCTTCCGAGTGAATTAAACTTAGGGCTTTATGCCCTGAAAAATATATGGACAATAGTCCAGGTTTGAACCTGCTAATCTCGGGACCAACAGCGAATGGTCTAAACACTAGTCCACCAGGATAAAAAAAGAGTATTCTCAATGGTTTTCCAATACTAATATTAGTAACAATAACGTATATTTTATTTAATATTTTAACTTGAGAAAATATAGTTTTCTTGTATCAGCAATTGGTTAGATGCCCAGAACAAGGTCATAAATCTATTTCTTGCAATGTTAATTTTACTTGTATGGAGGTATAATCGAATTTAAAGTCCTGTTCGTTATTTTGACTTAATATATTCAACATATGACAGTGAGAACTCGTGAAGCTCTCAGCATATAAGCTTTGCAGGTGCTCTGTACACAATATCCAAGCGTTGTATTTTATTTCTGATTGTTTCGTGAAGATATTTTCTTTTGCTGCTCTATTTTAAGTTTCCTGTGCTATAATTTATCCCTACAGGTGAATTATGCATTTAATAACAAAGCGATATGCTGTGCTATCCACTGTATATATTAAATGTCATTCTTTATGTTCCTCGTGTTTCTTACAAAAGGAAGTAGAATGGTCCGACAAGAGAACTAATTTGTGAGAAGACCTCGGAGTAATCGCGAAACTGTCCCTTTAACAAGAACTAGGAGGAAAAAGGTAAGAGAGATATTGTGAAAGAATGGGTGAATCTTTTGAAATATAGTCCTGTTACACCAACCTTAGCGTCTAGGTTTTGAAGCCTCGTCCAATTACCTAGAGACAAATCAGGTCTTGAGTTGCTAGGATACTCTTGAAAAATCTACTTCTTTTCTCTTTGCGTCTCTTCCGCCTGTACGCCAGTTTTAACTCTTTTTCATCCCTCTTCCTAGTCTCTCACAGCCCCCTTTTTAGACGGCTAAGTACCTCTTTAGGATTTAAGAAAAGAGTGAACCATTTTAAGTATCTGATCCACACATCTATATAAAGAGGAAGTGATGATTGACAACACGTTTCTAATAATTATCTTCAGAAGAGATTCTAAATTAATAACAATATTATTTCATTAAAATACCTAGGAAAAATGACACTGAGCAACAAAAAAAGAAACTTTTTTTTTGTCTCAGAAAGAAAATTATGTGATTCCGATAGTAAATTTTCTCCTGAATTCAAATATGATATCGGTTTTTCTCCATCACGCAAGATTTCCGGGAGACAGGTTTTTATAATTTCAAACACTTTAATATTTTCTGCATTCGTAAATACACAATATTCGAATATTCGGACTCACCTAGAATCTAAGAAATGACGATTTTCTGCTATATTTCGCCTGTGGAGCATTCCTCTTGATGGCCCAACAATAATCGACCAGCATATTAGGATTCCATTTGCCTTGATATATCTTTTCCATAGCTGATATGTCCTGATGAAAGTGTTCCCGCTTAGTGCTTAGCGCTCACTGCGTCAAGATTTTCCGGGAAGAAATATAGGTTTATTAAAAAAATAATTATTTAAATCCATTAATTGAAATTGAAAAAAAAAACTGTGGGTGATGGATAAATTCCGAATACATATTTGAAAACACGATAAAAACTGCATTAAGTATAACTATTGGTACTCATGAGACAAATATCACGTTGACCAGTGTGATTGATGGTAATTCAAGATCCAAGAGGATAAAAAAAATTAAAAATCATATGTAGGCCCGTAGAGGACTTGATAAATGTTATTAGGTATTACAAGTAGCAAATTGAAAACAAACGCAATGGTTTGAAGTTCCATAGGTATTAATGACTAATAACACCATAAGGTAGCAAATGATTAATATAATTTATTTCATAATCTGTTACTTCCATGATTGTGTGGCGGCACACTTTGTTCACTGTTTAATAATATTTTAAACCATTATTTAAATTCTCATGTTGTTACATATGATGATCAATCGATCCCAGAAACCGTCACAAATTGAATTATAAAATGAAAATAATATTTCAGTAATAGATTTTGAAATAACTACAAACATAAATAATACAAATTGACCATCGCTGATTAAAAAAAATGAACACACATGATCCAACACTTAGAATTCACAAGAATTATCTCAATATCTGATCCAAAACCATGTCCATGTAGCAAGCTGGACATCAAATCGAACGTACATCATGTACGTACCAAGATTGCAAAAATGACATAAAAAACATATTACAATGAATAAATGGCAGTACCACCACAATTACAACGACCTGATTACAATATAGACATCACTGCTACAAATAATAACAAAAAACTATTAAAAAACTATGATTATAAACACGAATGTTGTGCTGAAAGAGTTTAAATATTGCCTCAACTTTGCAAACGCATTTACACGCTTTATATTAGCTTGACCTGTATCTATGTAACGGAATCTTTCAACGCGATTTCACCTACGTAAAATCATTGGATCGACTTGAAACTTTGTATACTTGTAAAAGACCCGTGGCAATACAATAATTTCATATTTTGTTTCTAAAATCATGGCCAGAATCATCAGAAAATCAGAAAAAGTGTCTTTGTAACTACGTAACGGAATTTTTGAACACGATTTTCACCCACTTAGAAACATTGGATCGACTTGAAACTTTGTATACGTGTAAAGGACCCGTGACAATACAATAAATGCATATTTAGTTTCTAAAATCCTGGCCAGAATCATCAGAAAATAAAAAGAAGTGTCTTTGTATCTGTGTAACGGAATTTTTTAACACTATTTTCACCTACTTAGAAACATTGGAACAACTTGAAACTTTGTATACTTATAAAGGACCCGTGACAATATAATAATTTCATATTTTGTTTCTAAAATCCTGACCAGAATCATCAGAAAATAAAAAAAAATGAAAAGTGGTATAATAGGTTGCGGACTTGTCGACTTTTTAGTCAATCGTTGTAAGGGCTCAGTTGGTAGCGCGGTGAACTCTAGTATTATGCTTAGAGGGACTCTTGTCATCCAAAATTCTTTAAAAATGTTAACTAAAAATATGCATAGATAATTAATTGTTCCTGTTATATTATACTGATGTAAAACCTTGTCTCTTACTTTAAAAGAGGCGAAATGATTTGGAATATTTGAGAATAAAGTACTTAGAAAAGTTTTTGTACCAAAAAGAGACGAACAGATGAATGAAAAAACTACATAACAGTGAGATACATATTTAATATTTTCTATATTTTTATAGAATCCGCCGCTGTGGTCTCGAGGTAGCGTGCAACGGGCCCGGGTTCGATCCTCGGTCAGGACAAGCTTCCTGGGTGCGGTTTTTATCGGGGTTTTTCCTCACCTGTAAGACAATTGTCAGGAAACTTTAAAGCCCAAACGGTCCCCAAACATCATATCGCTTCGATAATCATGATCATTAATCCGCCTTAGATTAAGGACTCTACTGGCGCACCTTTATCATCATCTTCAGCCATCATAGTATCAGGGCAGCGTAACCCCACATTCCAGGCACCCCAATCTCAGAAGTGGGTTGCAATTACCCCAAAGCTAGGAGAGAAGAGAACAGCAGAAAAATTCGAAATGACAATCTGCGGCATTGAGTAAAACAAATATAGGCTATATTCAATCCCGAACAGTATCTGTGGTAATTTTATGTCTTGGAAGAGGTCCACTCAGCTGCATGAAGACAACTGGAGTATACTGCAGCCACTGATTCTCCGGCCTTGACGTTTTCACGACAATGTTGCTGATATGGATATTCAGTGTGAGTGGCCGCTTTATATATGCGGTTAGCAGACATACAGCTGACAACATCTCAGCAATTTCAAACCTTACTAGCGCGCGCGCGCGCGCTATTGCTGCGTCAATAGCAGTGATTGGTTGTGGTAGACATCTACTCGCACTACAACCATATCCTTATTGGCAGTAGAGAGCGAATTCTCCCTTTACCCCCCATATAACCTAAATTTCAGAGCCGAAGATATGACGGCTCGGGTATAGATACTTGGTAATAACATATAACAAAATGTTATTAAGAAAACTGAAAATAAGCCAGAGGGAATGTATTGCGCTAATGGATGTATGTCTGCTGCTAGCCAGTGATAGCAATCATTTAATCGGTTTTTGCTCTTCGATGCTGTCGTGTCAAGGATTTAAAAAATATATAATATATTTAATGTTAATCATGATCCCTATTGTATAATATTAGTGTAAAGTTACAATATTACAATATGTAACATTATACTAAGTGGTAGGGCCTATATGTCCGATTCTCTATAGGTGAAGGCATTTTAATGTTACCCTTGGGATTGTATATAATACGTCTGAAATTAGCCAACGCATTGGGATACTGGCGATCACTTTAGGGAATCTAGTTAAATATTCCCGAAACACTATGTTTTTTTAAGTGAACTATTTTATAAAGAAATAGAGTTGAAAGAATGATGATCACTTCGAAAGACCTTGACTTTTTTTTCAAATTACTGACTAATTTTCAGCTCTGAAGGAGAAAACAGCAAGAGCTCGGAAACATCAGCACTTTTGAAGACTAATAATTAATATTCAATATTGTATGTAGTGAATATTAATATAATAATAATAAATAATAATAATAATAATAATAGTTTTATTTATTTTGGCAGAGTTAAAGTCATAATGCTTTCCCTTCCAGTTACCTGCAAAAATATAAAAATACAGATTTACATAAGAATTATATATACAATATACAAATTAAAATAGGCTATATTTTAAAAAAATGCAATGTATATGGTACGCTAAATATCATTCATATACCTAGGAAATAATATATTGCGATGCGAGGTTGGAAGGTGATTTTTACAGAATTGAGGAAAAATGTTTAAAAACCGAGCGAGAGCGAGCTTTTTAATTTCTGAGATTCTGTAAAACACTTCACAAACGTGCGTTGTACATTTTTTTTTTTGCGTGATGGTGTTTTCACAATAATAAATAATAGTAAAATAATAACATCTTTGTTGGAAATATTTGCGTTCATTATAAACAATTGACTAAAGTTAACAGTGTGGGCAATGTTCATTAGTTGAAACAACAAGAGGCCTTGAGAACAATTATTGATAACATGACCGCAAGTGCCGTATTTATTGTTTTATATTGTCTTAAATAAAGTTCAGTTCATTTAAGATGCAGTGATTTGTATTGTATAACGTAACGACTTTAGACCAATCAGCATCCTCCCAGTCCTATCTAAGGCCTTGGAGCGCATTGTTCATGAACAATTAACTGATTACCTTAACACTCATAACATACTCGACCCATACCAATCAGGTTTTAGGACAGGCCATAGTACGGCAACCGCACTTCTTAAAGTTACCGAAGATACGCGTGAAGCAATGGACAGTGGCCACATGACAATATTTACACTCTTGGACTTCAGCAAAGCTTTCGACACTGTTGACACTGACATATTAATAGCAAAATTACGCGCTCTGAATCTTTCGGACAATGCTGTTAACTGGCTTGGATCCTATCTTCATGGTCGCCAGCAATGTGTATCCAATGCAGAACTTTCCTCATCCTGGCTATCACTGAAGGGTGGCGTCCAACAAGGTTCAGTGTTAGGACCACTTCTGTTCTCTATCTATGTTAACGATATATCCACTAGACTTACCTATTGTCGATATCACCTATACGCTGACGATTTGCAAATTTACATTCACTCCCATCCTGACGATGTACATGACACACTAGACAAATTAAATAGTGACCTAGACTCAATTTCCCAATGGTCGAAGAAACATGGACTTAATCTAAATACTGACAAGACACAGTGCATAATTATAGGACATCGGCGAATCCAAAGCATTATAAATTACGAAAATATCCCTACCATTCTCCTAAATGACAAAAACATCCCCTACAGCTCAGTAGTAAAAAATCTGGGTATCTATATGGACCAACACCTAGACTGGAAAATCCAGGTGAATAATACCTGCAAGAAAGTGTTCTCAATTCTTCACTCCCTAAATAGTTTTAAAAACTTCCTTCCTACAAAATTAAAACAAATACTTGTACAGACTCTTATAATGCCACACTTCGACTACTGCGACATATTACTGACTAATCTTACAACTGATCTATCTGACAGACTACAGCGTGCTCATAATGCGTGCATTCGATTTATATTCAATCTCCGTCGTTATGACCACGTGTCTCCTTCATTTCAGGCCTTATCATGGCTACGCCTAAATGACAGAAGAACTTTACATTCACATACCTTACTATTCCAAATTCTGCACACATATTTACCAACTTATTTAACAACACGTTTTCAACATTTATCGGCTCATCACAATTTAGGAACAAGATCACAAGACTCTTCTTTACTTTTGATACCACAACACAGGACCTGTCTGTACTCTGAATCTTACACAATATCTATGGCTAGAGCATGGAACTCACTTCCCAGTCATGTCAGGGACTGTCAATCGCTATCATTATTTAAATCCAAATTAACTGATATCTTAAGTTCGACACAATGAAAACATTAACTACATAACAACTATATAGAGCATTCTATTAATAATCATGTAGGAAGCTACTTACTTTATTTTATATCATTTTAATTTTATTATATTCTATGTTTTTGTTAGCATTAGCTAGTATTAGATCCATCATCATTGTATTTTGTTTAGTCTGTATTTTAATATCTTAAAATTGTAATATGTACGTAATTTTTGTATAATTTTACTATTCGCTGGTTGAGTGGAAGAGAAGGCCTTATGGCCTTAACTCTGCCAGCTAAAATAAATCATTATTATTATTATTATTATTATTATTATTATTATTATTATTATTATTATTATTATTATTATATTAACACTACCTTTTGGATATTGTTTATATACATTGTACACAGTATATATAAAGGGCAGTGGTTTTACTTCTCGCACGTGGGTGTAAATATATTAAATTACAGTATAGTTATTTAGATTGGCAATCCTGAAATGTAGAAAGTTGAACTTTCAATCATGGTCGCCATTGCTGTAAGTACGACAAAACGCATTATCGCGCAAAAAGTAATATCACAATCGAGATTGACGTGTAGAATGAAATTAAACATAGGCTCAATTCTCGAAATGCATGAAATTGTGCTGCATTACAGGACGTCCCAGCTTCTCTCAAAAAACATTAAACTGAAAATATATAAAACTGTTATTCTCACAGTTATATTATATGGATGCGAAAACATGAACTCTTACTTTAAGGGAGGAGAAAAGATTACCGGTATTTGAGAATGAAGTTCTTAGGAAATAGACATTAATATACAGGCGAATGGACAAGACTACATAACAGTGAGCTACGTGATTTTTATGGGAAATCAGATAAAAGTTATGTTTGGTTGGCTGCGATGGACAGGGCATGTGGGACGAGTGGGGAATGAATGAGGGTGATGGAAACTCCTTGTACGTAAACTAGAGGGAAAGTACACAATAAGCAGACCAAGAAAAAAGGTGGGAGAATAATATTAATCATGCTTTTAGGGAAGTCGATTATACAGGACACGATTGAAAAACATTAGCTCAGGATAGGAATGTATTGAGAGAGCGTTTTATATCTTCGCGGCGTTGAACTTTCGGGTTCGATAGTGGCCGTGAGTTAGTTAAACATAATAATAATACAAGATGGGTAACATTAACATACACAGGAAATGAAACAACAAAACTGGCCACAACTTTGAAAAGAATAAATAAAAACAAAGCTTACGAAACAGAAAAATGAAATAACATAATACACATTGACATAGAAGAACACAGAAAATTTAACAGTAAGGGAGTCTACAAACTAACATGTAAAGATTGTAATCAATTTTATATTGGCAGGACAAGCAGAAACTTTAATACAAGATATAAGGAACACCTAAAATAGTCCATGTACTCGGGTGAAAAATCAAGCTATGTCAAACATCTAATTAATACCGGTCACCAAATGAACACAATAGCAAATACTCTCACGATAATTCACAGAGAAAACATTCCGGCAAAGATAAATATATTTGAAGACATCGAAATTATAAAAGAAATAAACAACACCTTACTTCTTAATGAGAACGCACCCCAGTCAAACCCATTATACAAGATCGTCAAAAACAAGACAGTTGCTGCTACAGACTGGAGTCTAGATCGTCGTAAACAACAACAACGAGTAGCAGAAGCTCATCCTGCTGATGATGAAAGTTAGCTTCCGAAAGGCCTCCAGTTAATATTTTATATACATCATTTTAACAAAGTTGAGGACGAAGGCACCTACCAACAGGTACATTTTAATTTTTAACTTTATCTTATAATAATAATAATAATAATAATAATAATAATAATAATAATAATATAATTGCGCACAATCGTGCAAAATTAATTAATTGGCGTAAGCCGGAGGGTCGAGGGTTCAAGTCCCGGTGGGGTCAGGATTTTTAAACTGACTAAAACGCTTTGGCGGCACCATGGCCCTGGGGTCGACTCAGCCTCTAACGGAAATGAGTACCAGACGCTTGTTGTGGGGGTAAAGGCGACCGTCACGCAGGGTTGACAACCCGGCTGACATAAAATGCCGATTGTCTAGAAAAAGTAGGAGCCTTAACCTCCTACTACCCCAAGGGCCTCTGGGCCTGTTGTGGAGTAAGTATTGCGCTAATGACATTGTCACTTTGGAACACAATTCCAGATGATATCTTGTACACTTTAGTCCGCACAGTTTACATCTCCAACTGTCTTCGATTTGATGGTAAGTGACATTCACACACAGTTTGTGATGGAAGCCGTGGATTGCATAGCGGTTTATCTGGTGCCTTAGAATAATAATAATTACAATTTTTTTTGTTCAATGCCACCTATTTGTCATTCGACATTTCAGATATTCTCTCCTGGCATTGGCGTATTGTAACCCACTTCTGAGGTTGGGGCGCCTGGAAGACGGGGTTACGCTGCCGCAATGATATGATGGGCGGTGAAAAAAAATGAATTAAATGGGAAACGCTGTTTAATGCACGTACACTACTGGTAAAGTTGTAGCTTAATACCATATTAGTGGGTTCTATAATTTCCTGTTTATTATGTGATCTCGCTTAATATGAGGTTTTCAAATTGACCATTTAAATGTGTTTTAACGGCGTTTCAATGTGCAGGATAATCATTTTAAACTGTTTGCCCTCCATGGTTGTATAATTTATGACGTCATTTGATAAGGCGGTGATATTTGAGTATAAAACTTATTCTCTCTTTAAATATGCACGTGTTAAATGAATCATAGTTTAATTTGTTTACTTTCGTTTCGGTATTGTTTTGTCAAGTTACTTTTACTATTGAAGCAAAAAATTTGAAAGACCTCTCCAGGTCCCTTGTATCTTATATCATATATCAGTCCATAGTAATTCTGCCCGAAGGCAGGTCCTTCACTGCAATCATAGCATTTTCATGCTATGCTTGCAGCTTTACTAGGAAATTGTAGGTGTGGTAGCTTCCCGTTGCTTTTCACACCGATGAAGGATGATGATGATGATGATAATGATAAGGGTGATTATGATGATGACCATATGATTTCGGGGACCGTTTGGGCCTTAAAGGTTTCCTGACATTTGTCTTACAGGTAGGGAAAACCCCGATAGAAACCTCACCCAGAAAAACTGCCCCGACCGGGGATCGAACCCGGGCCCGCTGCGTGACAAGGCAGCACGCTACCTCGAGACCACAGCGGTGGACTATATCATATATAAGAGGTTGAATTAAATTGTCACTCGATAGAAACGGATATCGATGTGTTTGGTTTCATAAAGATGTTAAATAACTGTGTTTCATGCTCATATTTTTACTTTATTTCTGTTATTGTTACATGGAAGTGCTGTATAAATCGTAAGAACTTACGGGAAACGTACCATCATAAATGATAAATACTCAGTCCCTATCAAATATTTCCTCGTTTTGATTTGTAAAAATGTAAACCGGTTTGCTTTTTTATTAACTCGTGTAACATAATTCTTGAAATCATGTTTCGGGGTTAATAACCAGTGGTCTAGAGCTGATACTATACCCCAGCCACTGATTCTCCGGTCCTGATGTTTTCACGAAAGTGTTGCCGGTATGAACATTCAGTGGGAGGGGCCGCTTTACGTATGCGGTTAGCAGACATACAGCTGAACAGCTGACAACATCTCAGCAATTTCAAACCTTACTAGCGCTATAGCTGCGTCAAGAGCATTGATTGGTTGTGGCAGACATCTACCTCCCACTCAACTATTTTCTTATTGGCAGTAGAGGGCAAGTTTCTCCCTTTACCCCTCGTATAAGCTAGACTTCAGAGCCGGAGATCCGGCGACTATGTGTACTCCACGTTTAGTCTACTTCTGCGGTAGACAACCTCAGGACAATGCGCATAACCTCTATTAACTCCTCAGTTGAAGCTAAAGACTAGTTGTTACCCAAACTTTCGTTTAATGATTCCATTTATCTTATTATGTTTTTTAATTTGAACCGTGTATACATCCATCCATAGTAATTCTGCCCGAGGACAGGTCTTTCACTGGAATCATATCATTTTCATGCTTTGCTTCGCAGCTTTACTAGGGAATTGTAGATGTGGTAGCTTCCCGTTACTTTCCACACCGGTGAAGGAAGATGATAATAATGACAAGGATGATGATGAAGTCTGGATGATTTTCGGAGACCGTTGGGCCCTAAGCTTCCTGACATTTGTCTTACAGGTGAAGAAAAACCCCGAAAGATACCTCACCCAGGAACCTGTCCCGACCGGGAATCGAACCTGGGCCCGCTGCGTGACAAGGCAGCATGCTACCTCGAGACCATAGCGGTGGACCTATATATATATATATATATATATATACACGTCCACCGCTGTGGTCTCGAGATAGCGTGCTGCCTTGTCACGCAGCGGTCCCGGGTTCGATCCCCGATCGGGGCAGTTTTTCTGTGTGAGGTTTTTATCGGGGTTTTTCCTCACCTGTAAGACAAATGTCAGGAAAACTTTAAGGCCCAAACGGTCCCCGATCATATGGCCATCATCATCATCCTTACCATTATCATTATCATCATCATCCTTCACCGGTGTGGAAAGCAACGGGAAGCTACCACACCTACAATTTCCTAGTAAAGCTGCAAGCATAGCATGAAAATGCTATGATTGCAGTGAAGGGCCTGCCTTCGGGCAGAATTACTATGAATGGATATATATATATATATATATATATAGTTTCATTGTTTCATAAATTACGTATCGAAGGTAATTGAATTCAGTTACCTGCTGAATAATATTTTCATTCAATTTTATTAGGATCATAATTGGGGGATTCAGTACAAAAGTAGACTATGTCAATATTTTATTCTTTAAAAAACTGATATAAATTTAAAGTAATACATTTAATTGAAGATGAACTAATCAGCACTTTTTAAGATGCAAAAAAAAATACAATGTTTGATTCACCAATGCTCTGAAGAATTATTTATACTTTGAACCTAAATTCACAATAAACTAGGATTTTATTGTTTTGGACTTTGTCCACTTTTGCTCTGAACACTTCAATTGTATATTTAATTAAATGTTGGTAGTGATTACATATTTATTCTCATATCAATGTAGTATGGAGTAAATATTAATATGTTCATGAACATCCTTTAAAAGTGTTGTTTCAATAATTGAAGAGCGTGTTACCGAGAAGTGTTTACAGTGCTTTATTGGAACGCGTTAAAAATTGTACTCATTTCCATACTCTCCCACCCGCTCTTCCACTTATTGCAGTGGTTGGTGCCATTTATTGAGAGGTAGGAGAAAATTCTAGCGACATATCACAGAATCCAATAAGCGTCCATCAAATTGAATGAGAGTTAATCCCCTTTGTTTGAAAGCCAATCAAACAGTTTACTCACAAAGACCGAACAAAATGCACTCGAAAAAAGTAAATTCGTGGATTTACAACAAACGTTCATTCAAAAGACTGATAAGGATTACGGTTTATGTTCTGTTGTAATATTTTTATATGAAAACTTGCAATTGATTTTATTAAACTCATGATTTTTCCAATCGACTTTATTTGTAGGTCAGCATGTGTATGTTCTCCAAAGCCACCCATTGTACTGTCTGTGTTTGAGTTCCGCAATAGACGGATATATATTGGATCTCAGTCAAGTTCCGATCCTTATCTGGTCGGTATATTGGGTCCCCGAATTAGGTAAAACTAGGTCTTGATCTTCTGCGATGGGCAGGACATGTTGCACGTATGGGGAATGAAAGACTTGGATGGAAGCTTCTTGTAGGAAAGCCAGAGGGATGGCGCCCAGTTGGTGGACCAAGAATGAGGTGGGACAATAACATTAAGTATGATTTGAGGGAAGTAGATTATACAAGGGTTGATTAGATAGCATTAGCTCAGGATAGGGATGTATGGAGAGCTTATGTCCGCGCGGCCATGAACCTACGGGTTCGATAGTGCCAGTGAGTAAGTAAGGTCTTGATCTTGGAATTAACCCAATCGCCTCAGAAGACGAGGTACACTCGCCGGTTGTTAAATGGCCTTTATCTAAGAAGACGAGTTACACTCGCATAACTGTGTTAAATATTTCGCAATATTTTGTACATCCCTGGGCAGGGTAATATTTTGTTGACATTTATGAATAGCAGAGGAATGTGTTTTGGCCTTCACCCTTTTGTGATCTCAAGTACCGTTATCTTTCATTTGTTTTGAATGTCTGAATACAGATAGTATAATTTGCGGTGATTTAAATTCGGTTTTTGGGCAAATACATTAAGCATTTAAACCTAAAGCAAATGGGTTAAGCTGACGCACATTCGAAGGAGTCTTCCATATCCTAAAGCGGTTAAACGATATTATCTAGAGTTTAAAATCTTCTTCTGACAGGTCGTGTCCCAATAAAGCCCGAAGGAGTGACACACGTACTGTAACATACTAATTAAGGAAAAGAAAAATCAATAGAAGTTTAATGCAGCATTCTTGTCGCCCCTCTAAATTATTACAAATGTTTCATCATCATCATAATCATCAACAACAAGAATTAAGCCCAATGGCCTGTTCCGATCTCATTATAGTTCGAATTGGTCCTTCCATCTCTTCAATGGTCTTCCCATCATTCTTCTTCCTTTTGGTTTTTATAATTATACATTCTTCTTGGTATGCGCTGTTCATTAATTCGTAATACGTGCTGAAGATAAGCATTTTGATAATATTTTATTCTTTCACAGAGATTAAATATATTAAATTCTGTTCTTATATCTTCGTTTTTCTTTTTATCGGTCCTTTGGTATCCTGCTATTGCTCTCAACATCTTCATTTCAGCAGCCTCTATTTGTTTACTATCTGCCTTTCATAATATATCATATTAATATGTGTCGACCGTGGTGGTCTAGTGGTTATGTCCCCTGTCTCTAATCCCTGGGTCGCTGATTCAAACCCGGCCGGGGAAGATGGATTTTCAGGGTGGAAAAATCCAAGGAAATAAGTCCTTCGGGAGGAACTTTAAGCCGTGGCTCCCGAGTCTAAAGATTTTTCAGGCTCGTAAAAGAACCACAAGCCTGAATTAAAAGGTTTATATGTAAAATTTAACCGACCTTAATTCGTCCAAATAATAATTTAGTTGCCTACTAGATGTCTCATTGAAGCAAAGTGCAAACCATATGTCACTCCTTGACACATATAGGTTACTTACTTACTCACTGTACTATCGAACCCGCAGGCTCATGGCCGCAGGCTCTCCATACATCCCTATCCTGAGCTATGCCTTCCAATCATTCCCTGTATAATCTACTTCCCTCAAATCATAGTTAATGTTGTTCTCCCACCTCATTCTTGGTCTACCAACTGGGCGTTTTCCCTCTGGCTTTCCTCCAAGAATCTTCCATGCACTTCTTTCTTTCCCATACGCGCAACATGTCCTGCCCATTGCAGTCTACGAGACTTAACTGTTCTTATTATATCTGGCTTCCTATAAAGACCATGTAGTTCATTGTTATGTAGTCTTCTCCATTCACCTGTCTGTTCATCTCTCTTTGGTCCAAACATTTTCCTAAGAACTTTATTCTCAAAAACTCGTAATCTCATTTCCTCCCTTAGAGTAAGAGTCCATGTTTCTCACCCATACTATATAACTGGTAGAATAGTAGTTGTATATACGTAGACACCCATAGGTAAATATGGTAATTAAATTAGGCCGGTTAAAAAAACTCCCGCCAGGGACGAATGAGGTATGTACATACATAACGGAATAAAATTAATCATGATTTGAAGGAGGTGATATATAAAGGGGATTATTGGAAAATTTTAGTTCAGGATAGTGATGTATGGAGAGTTTGTATCCGAGTGACCATAAACATCCGGTTCTATATTGCCGGTAAGTTAGTTTTAGTTAAGTTACTAACAAACTAACTCAATGACACTATCGAACCCATAGATTTATGGCCGCGCGAACACATCCCTATCCTGAGCTAATATTTTCGAATCATCCTCTGTATAACCTACTCCTCTCAAATCATGGTTAATGTTACTCTCCTTCTTCATTCTACCAACTGGGCGCTTTCCCTCAAGTTTTCCTACAGGTAGCTTCCATGCCCTTCTTTCATTCCTCGCTCGTGTCACGAGCAGTCTACGAGAATTTCTGGTTTCCTATACAGATCATGTATTTCAGTCTCATGTCCATTTGCCTGTCTGTTCATCTCTCTTTGGTCTATGAACGTTATTCTCAAATACTCGTAATATCTTCTCATCCCTTACAGTAAGAGTCCATGCATCGCATCCATATAATATCCATCCATCCATTCATAGTAATTCTGCCCGAGGGCTGGTCTTTCATTGCAATCATAGCATTTCCATGCTATGTTTTGCAGCTTTACTAGGGAATTGTAGGTGTGGTAGCTACTTGTTGCTTTTCACACCGGTGAAGGATGATGATTTATAATAATAAGGATGATGATGATGATTGCCGGATAATTTTCGGGGACCGTTGGGCCCAAAGCGTCCTGAAATTTGTCTTACAAGTGAGGAAAAACCCCGAAAAAACCTCACCCAGGAGCCTGTCCCGACCGGGAATCGAACATGGGCCCGCTGCGTGACAAGGCAGCACGCTACCTCGAGACCACAGCAATGGACCCATATTATATAACAGGTAGAATAACAGTTTTATATATATTCAATTTAACTTTTTTTGTAGAAAAGTTTGGATTAGTTAGTTTTAGTTAGTTATATTAAAATGTAAATATTTGACAGTACATTAAATATCTAAGAATTCTACATGTCTTCCTAATTGTTTTTTGTTATTGTAAAAGCAAGATTACTTTACATATAAATGTAACGAAACATATATGGGAGTAGAGCTAATGAAGTTAACAGTAAACGTAAGTTTGTGAGACGAAAAGATAAAGTCTGTTCAAAACAATGCACCTCGGTAGTTTGATAGAATTTGCGAGAGGAAAAGAAACGCAATTAGCGGCAAGATAATCTTAATTATCTAAATGGGTCACAATGAGAGAAGGAATACCTATAAAAACCATGTTGATTATCTTATAATTGAGTCTTCCTACCTTACGATGTAAGTGAGCTACGGGCAAAAGCAACTAGACTAAGGAATTAAGTAATCTGAACTTATTTTCACAACTTTTCCTTCATCTTACTTTTTTTTTAAATTTCGTATTTACATAATCGAATTAGATGCTTACTTAATTATAGAGACGCTTTGAAATCTACTAGGGAATTTCTTCTTTAAATTACATTTTGTAAGTTGTTTAGGAGATATGATATTTTAAATATGTCTGCCACCGTGCTGAGATCGGCAGACACAACATTGCATTCCAAAACCCCCGGATCGATTCCTATTGGGGATGTGGATTTTGAACGCCGTACCTCCCCCGAACAAGAAAAAATACTATGTTTTAAGTAAATTATTTAAGAGAGAGAAAATTTTCTCTTTAAGGTAAGATGCCCAGGTAGCATATTGGTTAAAGCATTAATACATAGAAATAGAGATCTTGAGTTCAAATCCCAGTTTGAACATAAATTATTTTTTCTTAAAATTGAACCATTCTTACTATCTAAACCTATCTAATTTCACGCTTGGGATTTTTTTACGTGGCATAAATGCACGACACGAAATCCGCGGATTTACTTCCCATTCGAAGGAATAAATGCTCAAAGTTCTTATATGTCCTTAAAAAATCCATCTTCCTCAGGTCGGGGTTAAACCCAAGAACTTCAAAACCAAAGACGAGCATGGCGATACATAGTGCACCGAGGCCAAAGTGTTTTTGTTCTTTTATTGTATTGTATTGTAAACCTATGTTTTCCCTTTACAGAGATTTAGGCACCCTCCCCCTACAGGGAAGAATTTGAACCATACTAATTTAGTTACACTTGTTTTCGTATAGATGTCATTTTGAGTGGTCCGTGGTCAGCGTTCCGCCTCATACTGACATCTAGGAAACCAAGGTAGTTCTAGGACGGGAAAAATCAGTAAATTTTGCTTAGAGGCCTTTTCATTCAGGCTTAAGGATCTTTTACGAGCCTGAAAGTCTTCAGACTCGGGACCCACGGCTTAAAGTCCCTCCCGGAGGACTTGCTCCTTGGATTTTTCCGTCCTAAAAAAATCCATCTACGCCGGCCGGGTTTGAACCCGCGGCCCTCGGGACCAGAGGCAAGGAGCATAACCACTAGTCCACCGCGGCCGACTGTTATTTTATTGTAGAATTGTAATTATCTACTGCATTATACCATTTTTGCAGCACCTCATTATACTTGGTCCCGTCTTGACGTATTCTTATTGCTTCTCGTCCTTCGTCCATATAAGTGTTAATATTAATAAGGTTCAGAATTGTATGATATTTTATAATATTTCATAATTTTATATTTTAATGTGTTGTTTGCATCGTTTGAATAGTCAGGTCGTCCTGTACTTTAAGGGTTCGATGTAGGTTCTGTTAGCCCTGGTTATTATGCTCCCTCTGGTACCAAGATTCGCGAATTCAAACCATCCGCAGCCGATTGCTTTTCAAGGAGTAAAATTCGTAAGGTGATATTCTTTCATGGATTCCGTGTCGTAGATTTACGGCACATAAAAAATCTCAAGCATGAATTAAATAGGCCTCTTTTCAAACTTTGTCGGTCCTTTCACTCCCCGATTTGTATTGCGACTCTAATGATCTGAAAATTTGAATAAAATAGCCCATAAAGTTTATATCACTTTTTCATCATCATCACTTCAAGGTTAAGGAAATCTCCTGTTCCGACCTATATTACAGTTCATGGATTCTTTCAACGCTTCATTGGTCGTCCCAAATTCCCCTTCCTGTTGCTTTGCCTTGGAATGTGGAATGTTGGCATCCTCAATACATGGGAATTCGATCTACTTCTGTAATCCAAAAATGTTTCATGGAGGTGGAAAGATGTTGAAGTCGTTACAGATATATCCATTTCTTATTTTATCTACTCATCGTTTTATAATCACTAACTAAACTTGTGTGAATTGGACTAGAAAGTTAGTAATTGATGCTATAAGAGCAAATATAGATGACCTTGACCTTGAAGCCATGTGTTTAATTAAAGGAGGTCATTTAAGTTCTGACTTTAGTACTATTCAGTGGTTGGTGCGTTAGGACACAGACTCTTCATGTTTAGCCTAGTAGAAGGGGATTCTTTTAGAATTCGAAAACCGTGTCTAACAAGCATGTCTACCAAAAGGATTAATTACTCATAAATACAATGTCTGCTTGTAGGCCTAAAGCATCAATCATTCACAGGTGTCTACATTATTTCAGCGATAAATAACATTCTCAGACCTTGGCTCGAAAATTCTTAAATTATATAACAGCACCTGACGTACACATTATCACGGCCTAAAGGAATAATACATAGTATGACAACATTGTTTAAAGCAGGAGTAATAAAACACATTTACTCCATTATGCCTTTCTGATTTTGACGATCTTAAAATGCATTCAATTCCATTGCAAATAAGCTATCTCATATATAAAAATCAATGTTTGTTTGTTTGTTTGTTTGTTTTTTTTTTCTTCGTATTCTATGCGCGGCCATACCGTTGATCCCAATTTTGATGGTTTTTATTTTGCAAAATGTTCAGAAGATTCCCGGGATGAACATAGGCTATAAGAGAGTTGTTATATTCTACTCCTTCACCCCTAAAAATCACCCTTTGTAATGTAAAACGTGAAATAAATTCCCTATTTTAAAGCGCAAATGGCTTACGCTGCCTAAACCATAACAAATGCACCAAATTAATGTACACAGAATTGAACATCTAAAAAAAACTACAAAAAAGTCCGCGACAGCATATGTTTATCTTCTACGGATAACTCACAATAACCATTTTTGTCTTTCATTGATGCCAAGAATATCTGAATAAGCAGATTCCCGAACAGTGCACGGATGGTGGTAAAAACATATTAGCATTTATCTATGAGTAGCAGCGGACGCCGGGTATTAGCTAGTAGATTATTAAAAAATCATAGTGTTGGACGCTGGCTGTCGCAGTTTTCTTCATCTAAACGTTAATCATGTGTATTCCTATCTCATCAGCAATGAAATCCACATCCATACTTGACATTTATGTTGCCCAGATATCATTCGGGAACTAATTTGGCCTTCGACGATTGAGGCGGAACGCTGACCACGGACCACTCAAATGACATGTATACGAAAACAAGTGTAACTAAATTAGTATGGCTCAAATTCTTCCCTGTAGGGGGAGAGCGCCTAAATCTCTATTAAGGAAAACATGGGCTTACAACACAAGACGATTCTTAACTCTTGTCGTACAGGTAGGAAAAACTAAAAAAAAAAATCTCATCCAGGGAACTTGTCCCGTCCGGGTATCGATCGATGGGTCTGCTTTGTCTGAAGTAATGACGTTACCACTAGACTGTAAGCTCCGGACTACCTACATAATACTCGTATAATGTACATGAAAAATTGAGTTCAACACTCTTTGTACTATAAAACTCAGTCATGTGTGAACATAGATAAATATGAAGTGAAATATAATTGGCTTCCATTTTTTCTTATAAATCTTATTTTTAAAAAGTTCAAAGGTATAAGTTCACAAAGAAATGTATGGACTTTAAAAGATGGAATTTGGGTAAAGGACTGTAATATAAATACAAAATGGTTGGCGAGAATATATTTGAATGTTCATAATAAGACATAGGGCAACAGTTTCTAAATGTAGGTTATGACCGAACAGAAATAGCACAGACATTTATACGAGAGCAAATGCATTAAACCCCTTAATTTAGATGGAGACTGCTTGAGAAATGGTGAAGTTGAGCAAGAACATTTAAATACTAACGACCTTAAGCAACAGCTGAAAGTACACGGAAATCATTCGAAGAAGTTAAAAAAAAATGTTTACTTATCCAGCGAAACTGTTTTTAGATTTGGCAAAGAAATCGTTCCTTAAATTGCACAACTTCCAAACAGATTCATTCTTCTGTTGTTTTAAAAGAAAACAAATTTTCAACGAAAACTAGAAAAAAATACAAACAGTGTTTTAAGCAAGATGGCGTTTTATTCTACAACCTCAGAATTAAATAAATGTAGTTGTATTTATATTGAAAATCGACCGCGGTGGACTAGTGGTTATGCTCCTTGCCTCTGATCGCGGGTTCAAACCCGGCCGGGGTCGATGGAATTTTTTAGGATGGAAAAATCTAAGGAGCAAGTCCTCCGGGAGGGACTTTAAGCCGTGGGTCCCGAGTCTGAAGATTTTCAGGCTCGTAAAAGATCCTTAAGCCTGAATGAAAAGGCCTCTAAGCAAAATTTACCGAATTTTCCTGTCCTAGTACTACGTTGGTTTCCTAGATGTCAGTATGAGGCGGAACGTTGACCACGGACCACTCAAATGGCATCTATACGAAAACAAGTGTAACTAAATTAGTATGGTTCAGTTTCTTCCCTGTAGGGGGAGAGCGCCTAAATATGTGTTACGGGAAACATGGGCTTAGAAGAATAATTTATATTGAATTGTTATATATTAAAAATACATTCAGAATTGAATATACTCGTACCATTTACCCATGGAATTTGTGTACAAAAAATATAATATGTATTACATTATAGCCTAAGTAATACATTATCTTTTGGCGGTTCTAAAGTTTAGAAATCTATAAAACTCCATTGTACAAACTCCATTGCGAGGAAGATCTGGAAGCCCTTCTCCTACCAGCGGCTGCTAGCCTCACAGCCCCATGTGTTAATCACAGGGGTAGACTATCATCCAGCGTGTACGGGGTAATGTGATCAGCATGTCGGGTCCCCCAGCCGTTAAAATTCGTATCTGAAATTTTGTGTCGTTCTTATTGTAGTTACCCAAATTTTTCACGATTATAGGTGGGTACCGGTTGTATACTGGCCGATATTCCATGAGAAAATTTCATTCTCCATGGGGATTCGAATCGAATCAGCGCAAGTTCCGTAGATCTGCACCAATACTACTTGATGTCTCAAACCGCTCGGCTACGGCGCAAGACAAAACTTCATTCTACCGATAGCAATATATTCTGAATAATATTGTAGCAACAAATTGGTGTCAAATTCTATCACAACTTTATATTTTATAACGTTAGCTGAAGACTTTTTATATCATCTATGAACGCCAGTGATGTTCATATTTTTTTTATGTGAGATCTCAGTCGTCCTCAAAAATGTAGAATTTCCAGTAAAAATCTTTGAAGGGGTTTCGGAACATATTCCATTTTCACCTGTTAAAAATACTTTTTTTTAAGTTTAAAAAAATAATAATACACTCTCACTATTTCCGAAAAAAACTTTAAAATATTTGTTTTAACCATGGATGATAGATCATGTTCCGAATGATCATCACAGATTTTAAATATATATGTTATTTTGTTGAGATGTCAGGGATGAATTTTATTACATTAACCTTTTATATATTAACCTCAATAGCTGTTAATAATTGCTCTAAAAAGCATTTAATCACTTTAGCAATGCAAAATAAATATTTCTACTGGAAAAGTTTCAAATAAAAAAAAATGCATCTTTTGTAAAATAGTATTTGTCCTGATTTTTTTCTGGATGTTACACAAGTTTTTAACTTAAATATTTCAATTGACTTTGAAAAAAAGAAGGAAAACGTATAAGGAAAATTATTTCAGAAAAGCAATTAAACGTCAGCATCCATATCTTATATTTCAAAAGTAATTTTAGAAAGTTCAGAGATTATAATATATCGAGAAAATTCAGTAATAATTGGCCTATTTTTGTCAGTTCTCTTTCAGTTAAACGAAGAGTGATATAAATATTCGTTAATGCATTCAGTTAATCCAGTTATTGTGGTGTGAGCACATTTCTAGTGATTGCTAAACTTCTAGCCGTTTATATTTCTTTGCATTCAATGCAGAAAGCAATTTTGTAAGAATTATGTGTATGTTAATTGAACTAAGAAAAGAAACGCAATCTCTTTAATAAATCTGTTAGGTATTAGATTTTTATCTGCATAATTAAATAGTTTCAAAATTAAAGTTTTTGAGGTCGTTGCGTAATTTATTTTATTGTTAATTTGCATTCTCTTTCGTAACTTCAGTTTAGTTGTTTGCTTTGCATTTTGGACCGGTGCCTATTTGCTTTCTCCAAAACTCAGAAGAATTGTTGAACCAGACGCGTTTCTCTGATGCAGCATTTCTGGCAAGGGAAAGAAGAAATTCTCTTCTCCTGACACAAAGATCAGGTAGTTAAAGTGGAAACATTATGAGCTCTAAATGTCGAATCTTGTGCTCTAAGCAAGGTAAGCGAGATCCAAGATTAAATGATTGCTTACAAAACTTGTTCTCTTCAGCAAATTCTTTCATTACGGGATTTAAATAATAGCTTGAGATTTTTTAAGTATAATTTTATATAATGTTACATTATTCTTGAGATACTTCTTTCTAGACTACTGGATCCATCCATAGTAATTCTGCCCCGAAGGCAGGTCCTTCACTGCAATCATAGCATTTTCTTGCTATGCTTGAAGCTTTACTAGGGAATTGTGTAGGTGTGGTAGCTTCCCGTTACTTTCCACACCGGTGTAGGATGATTATGATGATAATGGTAAGGATGATAATGATAAGGACGATGGCCATATGATTTCGGGGACCGTTTGGGCCTTAAAGTTTTCCTGACATTTGTCTTACAGGTGAGGAAAAACCCCGATAAAAACCTCACCCAGAAAAACTGCCCCGACCGGGGATCGAACCCGGGCCCGCTGCGTGACAAGGCAGCACGCTACCTCGAGCCCACAGCGGTGGACAGACTACTGGATGTATTATAATTAATGATTATTCCGAAGAACAGAATATCTCATTCCCCCACAAGACACCTGAATAAGTAGTAGTAGTACTGGTCACTCCACTAGGAAGCATAGGGCCGTGATAAAAGCTATCCAACGAACCCTGTTGTTTGCCAATTCCTTAATTTCATTCCAACTCATCCCTGCGTATTCAGCTTCATCCCTTATGGTATTATTCCATGTTGCCCTAGGTTCTTCCTCTTCGCCTTCTTAACCCTTGGGGGTTCCAACCAAATGCCATCTCTCCTTAACACATGAACCAACCCATTTCCATTTTATAAATTTAATTTCTTTGCATTTTTTTTTTGTTCATCCTTCTCCAAATTTTTTTATTTGTACTAATCTTTGGCAACCATATACCCAAGATATTTCTCAGGCAACGATTTACAAAGATTTGCAATTCTGAATAAGTATAATATGAACAAATATTTCAATTAAAGCCAATATTTTTTATTAATTTTGTTCTATTAGGATCATAATAATTTAACGAGAACTCTAAGCATAGAGACAGGAATTTGAATGTCGATTAATAAAGTAATCCAAATATAAGAATTTCCATGCTGAATAAAACTCATCCTTCATACAAAAAAGTAAAGTGTTCCCACTACAGGCCTCAGGAGGCCCTTGGGGTAGTAGGAGGTTAAGGCTCCCACTTTTTCTTGACAATCGGCACTTGATGTCAGCCGGGTTGTCAGCCCTGCGTGACGGCCGTCTTTACCCCAGAACAAGCGTCTGGTACTCATTTCAGTTAGAGGCTGAGTCGACCCCAGGGCCATAGTGCCGCCAGAAGGTTTGGGTCAGTTTAAAAATCCTGACCCCACCGGGACTCGAACCCTCGACCTTCCGGATTGTAGCGCAGTGCCCTAACCACTACGCTACGGCGTGCCCCCCATCCTTCATACAAGCGATTTAAAATAACCGCCATTCACTGTAAAATGAAAGAGGAAGATTATCTATAAATTCAGAAAAATGTACATAAGTTTGCTAAAGACAAGGGTATTAGGAACAGTTTTAAATTCTACCAAGGCGACAACTCAAAATAACCATTATTATTATTATTATTATTATTATTATTATTATTATTATTATTATTAATCATCATCATCATCATCTGGTATCATGGCAGTTGTCGCCGTCTTCCGGAAACCAAACGCCATTCCTCTCTGTCCATCCATTGATCTTCCTCCAATCCTCTGATTTTCATAGCTGCTTGTACCCGTTCTATCAAGTTTTCTTCGCTCTTTCTCTCTTCCTCCTTTCTATTGGGATCCATTCCTTAACAATTTTAGGTAATCTTTGCTCTGGCATTATTATTATTGTCATGATTATTATTATTGTTATTATTATTATTATTATTATTATTATTATTAAGTATAGTGGATGTGATTGAACACAGAAGGCTAATGATGTATGGACACACAAGAAGAATGCAGGATGGAATACTTCCAAAGATCGCGATCGTCCATACATGGAAAATATAAGGAAGGAGCATAAAAGGAAGACCAAGAACCACATGCAAGAATAACATTCAACATTCAGTGAGGAAATTTGGTGTAACAGACCAATACACAAAGGACAAGAACGATGGACAACTTTAATTAAGGGAAATTTGTGAATGCGTATACAAACTTATAATCTATATGTCCGTAGACATTTATGTATATTTTTTAAAGTTAATTTTAATTATTAAGATTGGTTGGAGAAAAACGTCAATGTTGTGGAACATTCTCAATGAATAAAAATATATTATTATTATTATTATTATTATTATTATTATTATTATTATTATTATTATTATTATTACTATTACTATTATTTTAATATGAATGAGTTCATGTAAGACTGTGCGAAGTACTTAGAATCGTTTCCGTTTTCTTATGACCCCATAGTTCTCTCATTTATTGTCTATAAGTTACTTTTCTGTCCATATTGTGTACATTTCTTCCTCGGTTTGACCTAATCGTCAATTTTCCATTTTATTATTATATAGGCCCTACAAGGTGCGGCATGAGCCAGTTTACTGCACACGGTTGCAAGGGGAAAATATCAGAGTGGTTGAAACTGGGGTTAAACACGGGACCTTCCAATATAATCTCAAATACTACTGCTCAATCAACAATGGAGATCACTTCGAACAATTTCGGTAGTTGAACAAGTAGCTGAATGCAAATATCTAGGAACAATAATTACAAATAGGAATGAGATGCACACATCAATTAAACATACGTGCAATTCTGGAACTGCATGCTACTATGCATTACAGAGACTCTTGTCGTCCCAACTCCTTTCAAAAACATTAAACTGAAAATGTATAAAACTATTATTCTACCAGTTATATTATATGGATGCGAAACATGGACTCTTACTTTAAGGGAAGAAAGAAGATTGAGTATTTGAGAATAAAGTCATTAGGAAAATGTTTGCACCAAAGAGAGATGAACCGTCAGGTAAATGGAGAAAACTACACAGTGAGCTACATGATCTTTATAGGAAGCCAGATATAATAAGAAAAGTTAAGTCTCTTAGACTGCGATGGGCAGGGCATGTGGCACGAATCGGGAATGAAAGAGGTGCTTGGAAGCTTCTTGTAGAAAAACCAGAAGGAAAACGTCGAGTTGGTAGACCATGAATGAGGTGGAGAATAACATTAACCATGATTTGAGGGAAGTAGATTATACAGGGGATTATTGGAAAACATTAGCTCGGGATAGTAATGTGTGGAGAGCTTATGTCCGCGCGGCCATGAAACTACGGATTCGATAGTGCCAGTGATTTAGTTAGTTAGTTTTTTTGTATAGATGTTGTAAGCTGCAGAAGTTAATATATTTGCATTTTCGGTTAACTGCCTTATGCTGCACCTGTATTTATTGTAACCAATTTATTATTATTATTATTATTATTATTATTATTATTATTATTATTATTATTATTATTACCTATTTTAAAGAACATCTTTTATGAGATGATATTGAGACGATACTATGAAAATATCCTTAGTTTTGTGTTAGAAGGTGGATTTTATTAAATTTTGAAAGGGATGGAGCGTGCGTGTGTGTGAATTACAACGTACTAGAAGCACGTAGCGTAGCGCAGTGCAGTACGACCCGTAGAGACGCGCATGCGCGAGGATTCTCCTGCCGGGGTTCAATGATGCCATGTGCAACTAGTTATAAATAATGTGTACCGCAACTTTGATTGATCCCGGTCTAGGTCCTTGTTCCCAACATTGCAAATTATTAATTTCAATATGATGTGCTCTGACCATGTTCTCTTGTCTCCACAGTTTACTTCATGCATATCCTTGTGTATGCAAGCTTTGCATTAACTCTGTAGACGAATCAATACAGATTCGATAATTTGGTAGCGTGAACAGTAGCCCAGTCAACCTAGCTTTGGTTCTTGGTGACAATATTGAAATTTTCCATATTCCCTTGATATTTTTAAATAAACTCGCTGTTTTTCTAGTTCTGTTGAACTCATTAAGAATTGAGAATTAGCCCATGATCATGCATTTTCGGGCAAGGGTATACTGTGACTGCAGGACGGCTTACGTTACATCCCCGGATTAGACAAATCCTTGGGAATATCACTTCCACTTTTTATGGATTGCTTCCACGTTTTTCTGTCTTGTGTGCTATTTCGATTCACAATTTTCCTACATGACTCTTACACACTTCACTCAAACGCTTTTTTTTCTTTTTTTTTTTTTGCCTTCCTTCTTTCCTTTTCCCTAGTCTGAATTTCCACACAATCATCGCATAACTAACTAACTCACTGGCACTATCGAACCCGTAGGTTCATGGCCGCGCGGACATAAGCTCTCCATACATCTCTATCCTGAATTAATATTTTCCAATCTTTCCCTGTATAATCTACTTCCATCAAATCATAGTTAATATATTCTCCCACTTCATTCTTGGTCTACCAACTGGGCGTTTTCTATCTGGTTTTCCTACAAGAAGCTTCAATGCACGTATTTAATTCCCCATTCATGCCGCATGCCCTGCTCATCGAAGTCTACGAGACTTAACTGTTCTTATTATATCTGGCTTCCTAATAAAGAGTATGTAGTTCACTCTTAGGAAGTCTTCTCCATTCGCCTCTCTATTCATAGTCATTGCACAAGTTCATTTTTTATGTTCCATTCGGAGCACATGCCCCTCCCCAACTTCCATTCCAATCCCATTGATGATTTTGCTACGTCTTTAAGTTGCGTTATCTTGCGGATGATTATTGTGGGTTAAAAATGTAACAAAGGATACTTCATAAATAAAACAAATATATCCTCAACTCATGGCCAGGCCGAGGATGAGATGAGATGAGCGCCTAATATAAATGTCTGTGAATGACAAGGGTGCCGGCCGACCACTCCTGACGCACCATCACGGGGGCAGATGAACGAATTGAAACGAAATGGATGTGATGAGCATGGTGAAACGATAGAATACAATTGTGGGAGGGGGGAAAATGTGAGAACCCCCGAGAAATACCTGCCCATGCTCCGTTTCGTCCACCACGAAACCGACATGGAGTGACCGAGTCTCAATCACCCCAGCGGTGTGAGGCGAGCGTCTATCCGCTTGCGCTATGCAGCCGCCTAAAGAATACTTCATGCAAATTTATAATTCTATAGGAGTACCATAACATATGAAGTCTACGTTTGGCAACTGAATAAAAAATACTAGATTAAAATTACTGCTAACGATATGGATTATAAAGTCATCTTAAAAGTGAACTTTCATACTTGCATTCCAAAACCTATCTTCAAATTTCTTCCAGAGAAATGTTGTGATGTACCAAGGCTGTGTCCAAAAATTGTCTACCGGTTTTAACTACAAACCATTAAGATCCAGCGCCAAATCTCTCATTTAAACTGCTCGTAATACAAATTCTGACTTTGTAGAATGGATAACCCCTCGAACCTGCCTTCTGCGTCGCGCACCGCCTCACTCCACTCTTCTCTATTTAAGATGGACATCTATCTGTTTAGCACAGTGGTTTGCCATTGCTGTATTCTGGCATCGATTACCGTGTCTTGCGGTTAAAAGTGGCAGATATTTTTAGGACATGGTCTTAGTACATCGCAACGCTTCTCTGGGAGACATTTCAAGGCAGGTTTTGGCGCGCAATGGATATCAGTTCCCTTGTAAAGCATTTCCAGGTGTTTTAGACCAGAGTATGTGACGATATAAGCACTCCTTGTTGTACAAATACTGCGGCTTTGCATAAATTGAAAATATACCACATCAACGGCATCTGTCATCCTAATACAGAATCTCGAGTACTAAAAATGCAGTGGATTTGATTGTAACGCACACGTAGATTGCATTGTAGTAGCAAAACTACACACACAATCCTAATCACTTCCTCCTTTAACTATTGTAAGTAAAACTAGAATTTTGTGTGTTGAAAATTAAGATTTCTACATAGTGTAATATCGGGTAAAATTTCTGACTCTCATTTGGCTTGGTTCCACATACAAACAGTTTAATAATGCATGCAATCTGTTTCGTAATCTTAGCGTTTAAAGTTATGGCTTGACAGGTCGTTGGCGTACTAGTTGTACGTTTGCCTCACGCCCACATGTATTAATCATAGAAGTAGACGATCATTCAGTCAATATAGGAGTAAAATATGGTCATCACGTCGGGTTCCCCAGCCGTTAAAACTTGTTTTAGCAATCTGAATCTGCTAATTATTGTAGCTGCCCAAATTCCTCAAGATGTCGGATGGGCATCACTCGCATACTGGCTGAAATTCCATGAGAAAATGTATTCCCCATAGGGAATCGAACCAGTGCATGTTCATGGACAAGATGGGCTTCAGTTGCATAAATATAGGAGTAAAATGTGGTCATTACATCGGGTTCCCCAGCCGTTATCGCTCGTTATCTGAATCTGCTACTTATTGTAGCTGCCCAAATTCCTCACGATGACGGATGGGCATCAGTCGCATACTGGCTGAAATTCCACGAGAAAATGTATTCCCCATAGGGAATCGAACCAGTGCATGTTCCGTGCTTAGCATCAAGGAAGGAACCTTAAACAGCTCGGCTACGGTGAAAGACATAAAAGAAAAGTCTGCTCCTTATTAAAAGCTAGAAATTTACACTGTGTAATTGTACTGCTCATAAACTAAAATTGTTATCTCATGACAATGTCAAAGGAAGATTCACTTTGATTTATACATTTATTATTATTATTATTATTGATATTATTATTATTATTATTATAAAATCAAGTCATTGATATTTAAATCATCAGTACAAAGTGTTATGTTGTATGGTGCAGAGACCTGGACTTTAGGTAGACAACAAGCAAACAAATTATTGACAACAGAGATGGATTTTTGGCCAAAGGCATCAAGAAAATCCAAGAAAGGGGAAAATTCGGAACCAGAAAATTAGTGAAATAATGAATGTTAAACATAATATTATAGAAGTGGTAGAAGAACGGAAATTGAAAAGGTATGAACATCTGAAGACGATGGAGAATAATAGAATCCCAAGAATTATGCTGGATTAGAATGCTGAAGGCAGGAGGAGGAGAGGGAATCCCAGGGAGCAGTGGATGGATGAATTGAGAAGAAACATGATCAGCAGAGACCTCAAAGAACAAGATACTTTGGATAGAAATCTGTGGCGGAGCAAAACACATTTAGGCTGAAAGATAACTACTGTAATATAGAGAAAATCCTTACTAAAAAGAAAAATTATTATTTTTTAATGCACCAGGTTTGTCCTTTTTTGGACATTTCTGGTGTTCTCTCCTGGCATTGACATAATTGTAACCCACGTCTGAGGTTGGGGCGCCTGGAAGGCGGGGTTACGTTGCCCCGATGATATGATGGGTAATGATGGTAGTGGTGGGCTAGGAGAGTCCTTAATCCTAAGCTTAATCTAAGATGAACATGAATGATGATGATTGCGATGGCCATATGGTGTTCGGGGACCGTTTGGGCATTAAAGTTTCCTGACATTTGCCTTACAGGTGAGGAAAAACCCCGATAAAACCCTTACCAGGAAACTGTCCCGACCGGGGATTGACTGCGTGACAAGGCAGCACGCTACCTCGAGATCACAGCGGTGGACTTTATTATTATTATTACTTACTTACTTACTTACTTACTTACTCACTGGCACTATCGAACCCGTAGATTCATGGCCGCGCGGACATAAGCTCTCCATACATCCCTATCCTGAGCTAATGCTTTCCAATCATTCCCTGTATAATCTACTTCCCTCAAATCGTAGTTAATGTTATTCTCCCACCTCATTCTTGGTCTACCAACTGGACGTTTTCCCTCTGGTTTTCCTACAAGAAGCTTCCATGCACGTCTTTCATTCCCCATACGTGCAACATGTCCTGCCCATTGCAGTCAACGAGACATAACTGTTTTTATTATATCTGGCTTCCTATAAAGACCATGTAGTTCATTGTTATGTAGTCTTCTCCATTCACCTGTCTGTTCATCTATCTTTGGTCCAAAAATTTTCCTAAGTACTTTATTCTCAAATACTTGTAATCTCCTTTCCTCTCTTAAAGTAAGAGTCCATGTTTCGCACCCATATAATATAACTGGTAGTTTTATATATTTTCAGTTTAACGTTTTTTAAAAGCAGTTGGGACATCAAGAGTCTCTGCAATGCATAATAGCATGCATTTCCAGAATTGAGCCTATGTTTAATTTCTTTGTGCATCTCATTCCTATCTGTGATCATTGTTCCTAGGTATTTGAATTCAGCCACTTCCTCAAAATTTCCCTCATTTGTCATTAGCTGTCCATTTCCATTATATAATGAATTTCTACGTATGACCATATATTTAGTTTTATTGATATTTACTTCCAGTCCTAATTTCTTAGTGTTACTCAATAGTGTGTGCGTGTTGTCTTTTAGTATCTCCTCGCTATCGGCCAACAATACTACATCATCAGCATAAACTAACAGCTTATTAATACCATTGAGTTGTAATCTTTCCTCATTCTCTAAAGACTTAATGACATGCTCAAGTACAAAATTAAATAGTAGAGGAGATAGTGCATATCCTTGCTTCAACCCATTCTGGATTTCAAAAGTGTCTGAAAACTGTTTGCCTACACGCACCCTACTCTTTGTGCCATTTAGACACATTCGTATAAGTCTAACTAACTTTTTAGGAATTCCGAAAATTATTATTATTATTATTATTATTATTATTTCATTTATAAATTTGCTTCGCTACCAACCCAAGGGAAGAAAAATATTGGGTACTTCATAACTAGATGGAAGGGTACGGATTGTTGATGTGGAAACAGGTCTATCGCCTAATTCCATGACTTAGAATAAGAAGATAAATATAATAATAATAATATAGATCCTAATATGCAAACTTAAGGTCATAAGCCTTCTCTTCTTCCACTCAACCAGAGACTAATAAAACCATACAAAAATTACATACTTATTACAATATTAAAATATAAACCAAACAAGCACAATGTGTATGTGGTCTTATATTAGCTAACACTAACAAACATGGAATAAAATAAAGTAATAAAAGTTTCCTAGATGAATATTTGTAGGTACATACAAAATGCTGAATATAGTTACTGATTCGTACATGCGTTAACTGAATAAATTTTGGAATTCCTTAGATTTGGACAGGGTGTATCTTTCTAAAATTGCCATCGCTGCCATTAGAGGTTCCATTTAAATTTTAAGAAACCATTTTTACCAAATTTCTACTTTGTAGTATGTATACTTCAATTAGGCCTACAATTTGAATTTTTAATGTACTTACAAAATGTATTTCATAAATTCAAAAAATTAATTGTCTATATCACTTTGTCCTTGTGGCAATCCTCTAATGAGGAAAGTTATGTGTAATATAATAATATAATAGCTCTATTTTCCACAGAAGCGCGCCTTTAGTACATTTAGCCAATCCGTTAGTTGTAAGTAGATTGGAGTTGTTTTATGGGCTAGAGTGATGCATTAAACTTCCAACTTGTTGGGACAGAATGCATCTGTGATGCGAAGAGCGAACCAGGGAGTAAATCAACACTTGGACTCTAGATACAGGCCTAGTTCTAGAGTTGGTTGTTTCGATTGCGGTCGAGTTCTAGGACAGAATGTTTCCGCGTTGGTAATCCCTCTGAAGAAGAGTAAACATTTTGTATATTTGCAGCTAAAACAAGCACCAAGTATTGGGCCTCTACTGCTGTCGCTTAGCTGTTAAAAGTGTGTATTGACTCTTTCACCACATGTTTCGTAAATAAACCAACTCAATTCACGTGGCTTAGTAACTTTACTTATTCCCTAAACTTCGTGAAAGCTTCATTTCATGATTCAAGAGAAATTCACTATTTATACAATAGTTTTTGTGGCACATGCTAAACAAATGTATAAATTTGTTAAATGTACGAGTTACCAAGTA
Source organism: Diploptera punctata (assembly GCA_030220185.1). Taxonomy (NCBI): domain Eukaryota; kingdom Metazoa; phylum Arthropoda; class Insecta; order Blattodea; family Blaberidae; genus Diploptera; species Diploptera punctata. The sequence continues at coordinate 2,623,149 of JASPKZ010000009.1, forward strand.
CAAATTTTCTCGCATAAATTGGATATTGTCGCGCGTTACCGAAGATTCGTTCACACTTTTTTTTTTCTCGTAATAAACCCAACATACATTCACGAAAAAATTTCACAATAACTTCAGTTGTTTCACATAAACTTGCAGTGTTATTTCTCTAATAATTAATTCTAGTCACTAATTAATTCAGTTACCACAGTTTCTTCTTATCTCAGTTAATTGTATCGCTGTCACAACACAATCCATTTACTCCCGACCCTGGCAACAGTTTATATAAGCCGGAGAAGGAAATTTCTCGTATTCCAATTGAAACTTTTCTAGTATAGAATATTCGAGAGTGAAGCCTCTGGAAAGAAGGGGTAGATACTTACAGAATCTTTCATTCTGCGCGGGTGTTTCAACTCGCGAGTCAACGACTCACGAATCCATTTCCACTAACGCGAGAACACTACTCTCGCTGTCACCCGCAAATTTCAAGCGCTTCTATACATTGTGTCGCAATTTATTATATGAACGCATGAAGTAAAATAATATGTTTCAAGATAATTTGAATATACAATCCCCAAACTTAAATCTGCATTAATCTATTTTGTGCAGAAGTAGAAAATGACATATAATTTTATGTGTTGTTAACGGATATTTTAACACAAAGTAATATTAATATATTGAAATCAAAAAATTTTATTCGGTTTCAAATTTCATTATCATTATGTGAGCTCAAAACAGATTTGAAGAATTATAATTTTTTTAGCCATCAACTAAGGATTTTAAAGAGGGCAAGAACAATCTTCTGAGGATGTTTACTGAAACAGTAGACGAAACGTCGTGTCGTATCAACTCTGGAACACGACCATTCAGCCCGGAAGAGAACTATTATAGAATATTACGATGCAAGGATGGAATAGGGGGTTTTACATACAATTTGATATATTTACGCAGAGTGGATAGATGAACGCATAATTTTTTGAACAAATACATAATATTCTTCCATCCTTGAACCGCACTATATGTTTGTAGTATGTTAAACTTCCTTTCTTTAGTTAAATTAGTAACATCATGTTAATTTTACGATTCTAACATTAGACCCACCATTTTTAAGAATAAAAATACATTTTATTCAAAAATAAATATTATACACAGAATTTATACCCAATGAGCATCTTTTCTCGTGCTCGGGTGTAGTTAAGTTACATAAATAATACATATTGAATAATATACATTAACATTATTATTTAAAGGGAGAGGGATATATATATATATATATATATATATATATATATATATAAAAGCCAATTTTAAGATATAAAATGGATTCTGATTCATAAAATATTAATACAAGGGAGAATATAATAAATAAAACACTATAGAATAAATTAATATAAACTTATTTTTTCACTTCCTGGTTTAGCATTGATTGCTTGTTCCGTTTTCACTAATAGAGCTAAGACTATTTCTTCCGAGGGCGTCCGATATCTCTTCTTCCTCTCGGAAAATATTGTAAGATTATCTTTAGCAATCTACTCTCTTCTATTCTTTCTAAATGCTCTTTCCACTGTTTTTTGTTATTATATACATTTTCTTTTATGGAGTAGATCTACAGTTCTTCATGAATATCATCCTTTCTTATTTGGTCTAGTACACACTTTTACTCTTCTTAAATAGTTACAACTCGGCTGCCTGAATACCAATTAAGGCAATTAAAGTCATTACGAAATAATAAAAAAAATAATGAATGTCAAATCAAGTATGGTGTGAGCCTTGTATATTGGTTGAGAAATTCCCTAAATGACTGTAAAAAGTCTAAAAAATTGAATACTATGTTTTAATAGATATGATATGTTGAACAGATCTTATATAAGTTAAAATTCGTTTAAACATTCTTGATATACGCTACATTTGTCTTTATCGTGGCGAAAGTTGGGTGTGGTAAAGAGATCAAGAACTGCAATAGTTCGTTTTCCACACTCATTTTAATAACGTAAACATATAAAATTTGACAGCATGAAATAAAAAGAAATATATATTGCAGTAATTTTTCTCATCTCTATATTAACAAAGCTGGTGGAAGAGAATACTTGCTGTATCTGTCCAGGTTTGTCCTTGTCTCAAATGCGGAAGGAAGTAACCGTGGAGCTGAGAGTTTAAAAATGTTTGACAAACCAAGCGGAAAATTAGTTAGGCTTATCATAAAGCAAATATGAGAAGAAGAACCTGCGTACGATGTTTATATCCAAACACAATTAATTTCACGTTTCAGATTTTACTGACAAAACATAACAAAGCTTAAAGTTTCTTCCATTAAAATCGTGTCTTCAGGCTACTGATAAAGCACAAGTACAATTCCACATAAAACCATGTTTTTTATTGTGTTAAAGTTATTTTTAACGTTGTATTAAAGCTTGCTTATGTACTTAAGATTATAAAGTAAGCTTATATACTTCTTTTTAACTATAAACTCATAATCGTGGCATTTGTTTGAAGATAAAGTAGGCCTATATCAATTCATTTCTCACAAGAAATAAAAAAGACATATGTTTTTTTTTAACTGAAAACATTCCATTCCATTAATTCACCTTATTGGTATTTTACATGCCACACGCCACCCGAGCCTTACAGTGGCACGACCTGTCAGCAGAGGGATTTAAATTTTAAACTATAGATCACTCAAGTACTTTTTTGATTACACAAGGACATCGAGGGTGTCCCCAAATGAGTGATCAGCTCAATGCCAGGTCTCCTCCGAGACAACACAACGTGAAGACGAAACACACCATTCACACACGCATTCATACAAAACATGGCGAATGTGATAATGATCATTATGATGGCCAAATGATGTTTGGGAACTGGTTAGGTCTTACAATTTCCTGACATTTGTATTACAGGTGAGGAAAAACTCCGAAAAAAAACAATCGAGGAAACTTGTCTCGACTGGGATCAAACCCAGGTCAGCTGCGTACGAGCCAGTGACGCTACTCCAAAACCACAGCAGCGAACGAACTGAAAATGTATAATAATTTATCAGAGAATGTCAAAAGTTTAAGAAACGCTAACAATTAAAAAGTGTATTAAAATGATTTACAACTGTTTTAATATAGCGTTTAATTCTTCTTATTCTTCTTCGTCACGGTTTAGGCTTTTTGCTAGCCTATTCCGGCTCCAAATTGCTGTTCTTTCCATCTTTTCTTTGGTCTTCCCAAACTCCTTTTCCATCTCGGTGAATAGTTATATCCTGCTTTTGGTATTCTGTTCTCAGTCATCCTTGCTAAGTGTTCTTTAAATTTCTCTATTTCACTATTGTTGTGAGCGTTTACTTTTTCTAGTAATTAACGTGTATTTAGATAATAGAACGAATATATGTGTTACTTCATTCGGTAAACAGATGGGATGAGTAATGAACAAAGTGAATAGAATACAAATAAATACTTTCCTTGCAACAGTGGGAGGGTTCAACTATGATTGAGGGGAAGCGAACTCACAGTGGCACTTTTCCCCATCGCTGATATATAAGATTGCCGACTTACCAAGCCTGTCGTACAGCACAGAAACAAATGACATTAAATGGAAGGATATAGATTACAATGAGTATGGAGAAGCAGTGGATTGAAATTTTTGTCAGGGGAAAACGGGAGAAACCCCGAGAGATACCTGTCACCTGTCGTAGCTCTGATTCTTTCACTACGCATCCAGATTAAATAATTGAGATGCGAAATAGTGACCCTGAGAAGGAGGGCGAATGTCTAACCAGTTGCTCCATGGAGACGCTTTATGAAATGCGATTTTGATAAAATGAGTTCAAATCAGTTATGCCAAGAATATAACCTTAACATATCAAAAGGAAAACAAAAATAATGGCATTTTGGGGAAGTGAACATATAAGATCAAAAATCATAATAGAACACATACATCTGGAACATGTAACAAATTTTAATTATTTTGGTTGTAATATTACTATAAATACAAAAACTTAAAGACACATATATGAAACTGTCGATATTTCAAATTATATGCGGAAGTATACATAAAACATTAAAGAACAAAACAAGAAGATATACTACATTAAAGTTTTATACAAAATTGGCAGTTTCTGCATTACTTTATGGGAATGAAACCTGGGTAATAACAAAAGAATTACAAAGTAAAATACAGAGCGTAGAAATCAACTTCCTCAGAAAAACAAAATTCTGCAAAAGATTGGTTTGGATAAAGAATGAAGATATAAGAACAGAGTTAAGTATATGTGCACTGAATGATAAAAATCAAAGAATATAGAGATAAATGTTTTAGACATGTAGAAAGAATGAATTTAACAAGATTACCAAAAGCAGTATTTAACTACATGCGAAGAGGTTCAAGGAATGTAGGAAGGCCAGCGAAAAGATGGACAGAACAACTGTGAGGCGGAACAGGTAGTTTGCCTAGCCCGTGAAGTGAAGTGAAGAAGAAGAAGATAAAATGAGTACTAGTAATAAAGTTAAAACTTACCACTTGCTTTGACGAAGACCTCTGAGAGGGACTTTAAGCCGTGGGTCCCGAGTCTGTGAAGATTTTCAGGTTCGTAAAAGAACCGAAAGTCTGAATAAAGAGGCCTCTACAAGCAAAATTTAAACGTTCTTCATCCACCCAAGTAATACCTTAGTTGCCTGCTGAATGTCTCATTGAGGCGATGTGTTAACCACGTGTCACTCGTTGACATCTGTAGGTAAATAAGGTAATTAATTAGCTTCGTAAAAATCTCCCGCTAGAGAGCACCCTTATCCCTGCATGGAAAGTATATGCATACTTGCCTTGACGACTGAGAAACGCCAGGACAAAAACACAGTCAGGTTCATCGAATCGCGGGCTTCAACCCTGCTGAATACAAGATTAAAACACTATCGTCTTATTAGATTATAAAATATTTTTTTTACTAACGTTTTAGCGATTGACTAGAGTAAAATGGGTAATTATGGCATTACTTGTGATATGATTCAATAATCAATCGAGTCACTGGCACATTCTAACCTGAAGATTCATGGGTAATTATGGCATTACTTGTGATATGACTCAATAATCAATCGAGTCACTGGCACATTCTAACCTGAAGATTCATGGGTAATTATGGCATTACTTGTGATATGACTCAATAATCAATCGAGTCACTGGCATATTCTAACCTGAAGATGCATGGGTAATTATGGCATTACTTGTGATATGACTCAATAATCAATCGAGTCACTGGCACATTCTAACCTGAAGATTCATGGGTAATTATGGCATTACTTGTGATATGACTCAATAATCAATCGAGTCACTGGCACATTCTAACCTGAAGATTCATGGGTAATTATGGCATTACTTGTGATATGACTCAATAACCAATCGAGTCACTGGCACATTCTAACCTGAAGATTCATGGCTGCGAGGACATAAACTCCATACGTCCCTATCCTGATATAATATTATTCCAATCATTTGTTATATAATTGAAGGGCTTAGGGTAGTAACATTATATGTCACATTCTGATACGAAATGTCATTTATTAGATTGATAGCAAGTAAATATATTGAAATGTCCATAGAATCATTTGTAAGTAAGTTCGCCAGTGATGTTTTAAAACATCCATCCATAGTAATTCTGCCCGACGGCAGGTCTTTTGCTGCAATCATAGCATTTCCATGCTATGCTTTGCAGCTTTGCTAGGGAATTATAGATGTGGTAGGTTCCCGTTGCTTTCCACACCGGTGAAGGATGATGATGATGATAATGATGAGGATGATAGCCTGATGATTTTCAGGGACCGTTGGGCTCTAAGCTTCCTGACGTTTTTCATACAGGTGAGGAAAAACCTCGAAAAAACCTCACCCAGGAACCTGTCCCGACCGGGAATCGAACCCGGGCCCGCTGCGTGACAAGGCAGCACGTTACCTCGAGACCACAGCGGTGGACGTTTTAAAACATATAGACACACAATATATTAACAACAATGCTGCCCATATAGTATTTATAATTTTTTGAAACATTAAAATCCTTATATCTCAGAAAGAACAATATGTAGCTTATCGTGTTATTGCCCTAAGCCCTTCAATTCATCTCCCTTAATTCATGGTTAATGTCATTCTTGTATCTCATTATTGGCTTACTGTGAGCGTTTTCCCTCTGGTTTCCATGCCCCTCTTTCATTTCTCATTTGTGCCACATCTCCTGCCTGTCACAGTCTGCGAGACTTATCTGTTCTTATTATGACTGATTTACCATAAATATCACGTAGGTCACAGGTAGGTAATCTTTTCCATTCATCTGCTGTTGGAGAAAATTACTAAGAGTGAGCCATATGATCTTTATAGAAAACAACATAAAATACAGTTGTAATAAAAAGCTGTTAAATACGAGTATATAAATAAAATTAGGTCCTAATACAATATGGATTGCAGCAGTAATAATTTTATATTTATTTAACAGTTTTTAATGTATACAACATCTTCCTGTGCCCAATATTAAGTTTTGATTCTCTTCCTCCATTCCTTCCAGTCCCCTCTCCTTCATCAAATTCATAATTCCCTCTATCCATGTCTTCTTAGGTCTCCCTCTTCTTTTTACTCCGATTTGGAATCCATTCCAAACTCCTAACTGACAATCTATCTTCATTCATTCTCTTCACGTGTCCAAACCATTGTAATTGTTTATTTCCCACATCATCATCAGCATCAGGATTAGACCTGCTGATCTGTTCCGATCTCATGTTAGAATTGGTCTATCCATCTTTTACTGGGTCTTCCAACATTTCTTCGTCCCAGTAGTTTGTAATGAAGAATCTGTTTCGGAATTCTATTGTTATTCATTCTATTGATGTGGTCCATCCATTCATCTCTGTATTGTGTAATTCGTTTATATCCCACAAATTTTATAATTTTTCGTTAATGTTAATTTTTTCTTGGTTAATATTGTTTCATCCTGTCTAATTTAGAGCATCGTAAAGATATTCTCAAAAAATTAATTTGTATACTGTAATTTTGACTTTAATTTGGCATTTATAGTCCACGTTTCAGCTCCGTAGGTCATTAAGAAAATAACAAAAGATAAAATAATTTCATTATATCGTTTATTCTGAAGCCAGTAAACGACAGGTATTAAAAGCAAATACTTTTTCATTAGAAGGTTATATGTGAATTATCAGGAAAGTACAGTCTGATGATGATGAAAAGCTCGCCACTGTATTGATCGACATGCATTACCACAATAAAGTCATGCACGGAAGAACCTAAATGATAAAGTTCATTCCTATGCCCTTTATTTATGTGTATTGAGTAACAAAAAAGTACATGCTAGGTTGTTTCAGACTAAAGATTTATATTTTAAGGGGAGGCAGTTATCAAACGGCGTAAAAGATAATTCCTAATTGAAAATATGAATTTTATTATAAATACTCGAATTTATTACAATTAGTTGTGTTTGTTAATTGTACTTTTAAATTTAATATATATATCTATTTTACAGTTATCTTAAACCATCTAGTTTAAATTTATTTTTAAATAACTTAACTTTAGCCATCAAATACCTACACTGATATAAGGTTTTCTCATATAATAGAATAAATAAAAAAAGTTAATTTTTAATTTTAAATAGTCATCATATGAAAAAAAATATCAGATGTCACTTTTAAAAGGTAACCTTTTAGTTGACCAACATTCAAACTTCATTACCTGTAGCCTATGCTAAACTTTGGAAGTAAATAAACCCATTAGTAAATACGTATTTTCTACTGCTTCACACTTCTAAACGGTAGTATTTTCCATGGCGAAACTAATGATACCTCAAATTCCATTTTGACAAAATATAGAAAAAAGAATTGCCTTACTTGGTTCTTTCCCTGTATCCCTCGTATATAAAAATTCTCTCTAACTAACTCGCTGGCATTATCGAACCTTAGGTTCATGGCTGCGCGGACATAAGCTCTCCATACAGACCTACCTGAGCTATTGTTTTTCAATCATTCCCTGTATAATATACTTCCCTCATCATGGTTAATTTTATCCTCCCACCCGATTCTTGGTCTACCAACTCGGCGTTTTGTCTCTGGTTTTCCTACAGAAGCTTCCATGCATGTCTTTCATTCCCCGTTCGTGCTACATGTCCTGCCCATCGCAGTCTACGAGATATAACTGTTCTTATTATATCTGGCTTCCTATAAAGATCATGTAGTTCACTATTGTATTGTCTGCAGCAGTTTTATTCTTTTAACTGTTACATTTTGAAAGTAGGATACTATAACTTGAAAGAATGATATATTATATTCATATAAATTATTGATGAAAATATGGTTTTGATGGGCTAAAGTAAAAGTAAAGTATTCCCACTACAGGCCTCAGGGTGCCCTTGGGGTAGTGGGAGGTTAAGGCTCCCACTTTTTCTGGACAATCGGCACTTGATGTCAGCCAGGTTGTCAGCCCTGCGTGACGGCCGCCTTTACCCCCAGACAAGCGTCTGGTACTCATTTCCGTTAGGGGCTGAGTCAGCCCCAGGGTCATAGTGCCGCCAGAAGGTTTGGGTCAGTTTAAAAATCCTGACCCCACCGGGACTTGAACCCTCGATCTTCCGGCTTGTAGCGCAGTGCATTTTACTAAATTTACTAGAGAAGCGTCGTCATATAGTGCGTGAAGTGTACTGAAAATTGCAAAAACATGTAGTTACTGAGAAAATTGTACCAATAGATGATTTTTCAAGAATTATTTTTAAATCAAGTTCACCGCTATGGTCTTGAGGTAACGTCAGTGCCTCATACGCATCGGGCCCGGCTTCGATTCCCGGTCGAGACAAGATTATTGGGTGATATTTTTTCTGGGTTTTCCTCAGCCGTAAGAAAAATGTCAGGAACGTTTATGGGCTAAACGGTCCTAGAACATCATCTGACCATTATAATCATCAAATTCGCCATGTGTTGGTATAAATGTGTGTTTCGTATTGTCTCGGAAAAGGTCTTGAAATTGAGCAGATTCCTGATGCGAGGAGGGCCTCCATGTCCTTGTATGGTCATAGAAGTACATGTGTAATCCATAGTTGAAATCCTTCTCCCGACAGGTCGCGCCATTATAAGGCCTGGGGGACGAATGACATGTAAAAGTACCCAAAAGGCGAGCGGAACTCCGTTAATGGAATGGAATTTTTTAATTAATCGTGTAAGATATCTGAAAATACTGTATATTTACAGCTAAATTCGGCTGTAAAACATGTTAACTGACAAATTCTTAAAAATTGAGTTGTAGCATTTAAACTGATATGTACCTCCTGAAGCATTTGGTGCATGTATTTTTTACATCCGTAAATAGTTTACAGATGGTAAATAAAACTACACGTTCCAAATGCTTCAGCAGATCACATGTTACACTTAAATGCTACAACTCAATTTCATTTGTCAGTTACCATGTTTTACAGCCGTGCCCTTCACGTTGCCTTAAGTGTTTAGTTATTGAATCTTGAAATATTTTAAAACCCTATTTCGCCACAAAGGCTTGTTAGGATTGTACGTAGCTTACTACAACACATATACTATATATATTGTAACGCATATGGTTTTAAATGAGTGTTATGAATTGCATAAATTGTCTATAAAAGTCTTGGTAAAATATTATGTACTGTTATGAATGTGTGTTATGAATTTCATAAAATGTTTACAATAATTTTGGTTCTTAAAAATCACATCACACTTTGAGGAAAGTAGCCTTAATTACACGACAAATTCAATTAATGTCAGCTAATTAAAATGCCTTTACAGTTTTTGATTCAGTTTATGTATCAATTTTCATTATAGCAACAGATATAAATATAAATAAATATATATATATATATTTGATAGGCCTACGCTCTTCACTGCGGTCTCCCCTTAAAATCGAATTTAATTATTCTAATAAAGTTAATTTTAATAACAAACCTCCGTATTTCAAAAGTTCTGCATTAATATTAACAGGCCCAGGTGATTTTCTGCATTTCAATTTTCTTATTGATGTTTCTAATTCAGCCAATATGATTAAATCGCATCCTTCAAATATATTATTTACTGGAGTGTGAGATTGTTCATTCTCATTAAACCACAACTATTTATAATGTTCAACCCATACTTTTGGTTCAATAACCAATGCGACCGGAACAGGTCGCATTCCCTGATCTGGAAAGGAAGATGAAGAAGAAGAAGAAAATTAAGTTTGAATCAATATGTTATTATTGATTTTAAAGGAAACTAATTGTAAACATGGAACTGCAACATAAATGCGAAGGCTATACGACTTCATAAAAAGAAGCGGAGTTTTTTTACCTATTTCAAGCTGGGAGTTTAATATTTTTAACATGGCTCGATGGCCGTTCCCCAAGGAACACTTAACAAGGCTCGGACTTAGTAATGACTCAGGGTTTACAAGCGCCTTTTTCAAAGCCAAAGCAACATTTTGCTACTTATTTTATGTTCTAATCAGAGACTTAATGACAAAACAAACTACCTGTTTACAATTTTACTTTCATCCATCTTTTCTTTAATGTGCCTTTCATGAAACTAGGCCATGTTTCCTGCAGCTTTTTAATCTTTCTTTTGAGTTTGAAGCAAGTACTTGAATTTATGGAGACAACAATGATATATCACTAGGTCAAACATTATCAGATATAACTTCAAAATGTCCACGCTATCAAAATGCCCATTGTAAAGCAAAATCCGGAGTTCAAAAAGGGAAAAAAATGTTTATCAGATTATGATCATACCATTCTTCTTCTTGTCAGGAATTACCGTTCATTACCAAAACGAATAAAAATTATGTTATTTAAAAACGTAGCTTATATGTATTAGCAATTTGATTCATCGCTGTGGTCTCGCGGTAACGACGCTGCCTCGTATGCAACGGGACCAAGTTCGATCTCCGATCGGGACAAGTTTCCTGGATGGTGCTTTTATTTGGGTTTTTCTTCACTTTCAAGACAAATGGTGAATTTCTCAACCGAAATATAAATCGCGGTCCCGGTTTCGAAGTTTTTAATATTACCATAACAACCATAACAACTGAAAATTTACTGTTAATTAATTACAAAAACAAATATCTGAATCATGCCTGTGGTTTCATAACAATTTTTGTGAGTTTTTAATCACTTTTATAAATTTTATGGAAACAAAAAAAAATGGAATTAGAGCTGGTTGTAGTCTATCAGACCAGTTGTTAGTAATATGTAGCCTCTGCACGCTCCTGGAATTTCCTTCCTCAAGATGTCAGGGGTTGCCGCGCACTTGGGACTTTTAAGTCACGCTTATACAAATACATGTTAAATAATTATTTTTTTCTCGACAACTAAATTTATTCTATGTCATTAATAGATTTTTATATGACTTTTCTATCTTGTACATTTTATATTTCAATCGTTAACTCTAAAATGGCCCACCGCTGTGGTCTCGAGGTAGCGTGCTGCCTTGTCACGCAGCGGGCCCGGGTTCGATCCCCGGTCGGGGCAGTTTTTCTGGGTGTGGTTTTTATCGGGGCTTTTCCTCACCTGTAAGACAAATGTCAGGAAAACTTTAAGGCCCAAACGGTCCCCGAAATCATATGGTCATCATCCTTACCATTGTCATTATCATCATCATCCTTCACCGGTGTGGTAAGCAATGGGAAGCTACCACACCTACACAATTCCGTAGTAAAGCTGCAAGCATAGCATGAAAATGCTATGATTGCAGTGAAGGACCTGCCTTCGGGCAGACTTATTATGGATGGAACTCTAGAATGAGTAACATACACCATGTACACAAATATAATATCACACTTCAAACTACTACTACTACGTCGCTTTGAATAATCGTATCTAAATGAAATTGGTGACAATCAAAAGAGAACCACAAAACGTGTTTGCTATACCTCAGACATTGAATGTGACCCCCACGAGTGACGCTGCAGAGATCGCTGTCTGCTAAATACCCAACAATGAACCCATATCGACTACAAAAAAAATGATTAAATTTAGTTTAGTTTCTGTATTGTTGTCCATAATTCTCCATTGTTGACATTGTTAACATGCACAAAACTTTTTGAGTTTCTCTTTTGATTGTCACCAATTTCATGTATTTAGATACGATTATCCAAAGCGACATAGCAGTAGTTTAAAGTATGATAGTATATTTGTGGACACTTTGTATTTTGTAAATAATGATTGTATTGTAGAGGTACCGTGTATATTTATGTTTATTGTAATTTAGATATAAGAATAATTTTTGTATTTTTTAATCTAGTTGAGTGGTAGATAACTCCTTAAGGCCTTAACTCTGCCAGATAAAATAAAGCTATTAATTTTTTTATTGCGGATGAGCCCATGTAGGACTACGCAAAGCACTTAGAGGCTATTATTATTATTATTATTATTATTATTATTATTATTATTATTATTATTAATCTATCTTCGGGTTTTTACAGCTGCTGCCGTCTTCCCGTGCCAAACCTCCAAAGCCTACGGTCTTGGGCATCTTCGATGCTTAGCCCTCTAGCTTGCATTACTGTCTTCATGTTTTCCTTCCATGTTAACCTTGGTCTCCCTCTTTTCTTCTTTCTGTTCGGATGCCATTCATATAGTTGCTTCGGCCATCGCTCATCTTCCATTCTTAAAACATGTCCTAACCACTTTAATTCCTTCTCCTCAATTCTTTCAATATGCTTTCTTCTGCTTCCATTATGTTTTTAATTTCCTTATTTGTGATAATTATAATAATTATTATAATTATCATCATCATCGTCATCGTCGTCATTGTCGTCGTCATCGTCATCATCATCATCAATATCAGCATTATTATTATTATTATTATTATTATTATTATTATTATTATTATTATTATTATGTCGCAGTAATCGAAGTGTGGCATTGCAAGAGTCTGTACATGTATATGTTTTAATTTCGTGGGAAGGAAGTTTGTAAACCCATTTAAGGAGTGAATAATTGAGAACAATTTCTTGCAGGTATTATTCATTTGTATTTATTATTGGAATCAGAATGGATATAAATAGACGTGCTAAATCTATTGTTAGTAAACATTTGATGAAACAAGTATCACAGACAGAAATCTTGAAATGTGGATTGGATATTGAAAGACTTAATGATCCTGTTAATCTAGCTGAATTTAGTTTCCTGCAAGATGTTTAAACATACGCTGCAGGGGATTGCTAGTAAATCATAATGAAATAAGCTCATTGGGCGTTTAATGGGGGTTGAGTGTCCCTCCAATATTTGTAGGTTAATTAAACCTCAAGGCACTCAGTAGCCAGGCTTGTTTACAATTAGCTGGACCAGAAACACCAATCGAACTCGATAGCCACATCGCTACTAACTTAACGCTACCATCTATTAATATATTCTCAGAATAGTACATCTTATGAATTATAATAAAACAACAAGAGAGACCCAATTGAAACTATATAAAACGTTGACAGCACCTGTACTGCTCTATGGTTTAGAAGCCTGGATACATAAAAAACAAGATCTAAGTAGGATAACGGCGGCAGAAATTAAATTTTTGAGATCTGTTAAAGGGTTCACTAAGGAAGACAGAATCAAGAACACAGAAATAAGACAGGAACCTGAAATATTTTCAATAACTGATAAAATAGATACATATAGACAAAAATGGAAGCAACACATAGACAGAATGAATGAAGATAGATATCCAAAACACTTAACAAAATACAAACCTAAAGGCACCCGAGATGTGGGCAGATCTAGAAAGAGATGGGTTGAAGTCGGAACGGTCAACAGACCTAATCCATGAATGCAGATGATGATGATGATGATGAATTAGATATTTCGATAATAAAACGCACTGAAATACTTAAAACACAAAACTGAAAATTAATTTAAAGACATCAGAATATTCTAAGTATAAACTTAAGAAGGTGAAATATTAAAATCTCTACCTGAAATTTGTCCTCCTCATCATCATCATCACCTATCATACTATCGGGGTAACGTAACTCCGCCTTCCAGGTGCCCTAACCTAAGAAATGGATTACAATTCTGCCAATGCTAGGGGAGAAAAGCCAGAAATGTCATAAAAGACAACCTGGTGGCATTAGACAAAAAAAAAGTATTGATAATTTTAATAATCATACATTTCTTAATTTTCTTTTAAAATTACATAAGTTGTTTTTATATAAAGTTAATACTCTAACATCCATATGGGAATAAATGCGTTCAAAAACTGTTAAATATAAATTCTCGTTTGAGGGTTTTTTTACTTTATTATCTATGTGCTTAAAGTATAAAGAAAGTCATAATACCGTGTCTTTGTCATAGGCTTGAGACTTCTTTCAATTTTGTTCAAATATCACTCTCCGTTTCATTTTCTCGAAGATACTGTGTATGATCCATAATTCTCCTCTTTTGTCCAACATCTCCCGTTATATAACAGCAATTTACCCCACTTGCACCCACAATTCCGATCTCGGAATTGGCCTAGAATGCCTTTAACTGGGTGGAAGTTCACCAATTCTTATATGACATATTGGGGGTAGCATATGTTCTCCATTGTGTCCAGTGCTGAGTCCCCCAACTCATAGAGAAACAAGTTACATTCTCAATAATTGTGTGCAGTCTCTCGTACAGATAGGCTTTTATATACACCAAGAGAATTTGATTTTTTTCTTCTGTCTTTCTTTAAACACACTTTAACTTTTGAAGTTTCTTATTTAAACTAAATTTCTATACAAAGCTTTTATATAATCTTCTAAAACTTACAACTCGAATTTTAAAACACAAGAAAGTGCAATTAGCATTATATATATTTCAGAGATTTGTTATTAATAACTTAGCCTAATATATGTTCAGTATTTGTATGGCTTTATATAAATAAGACTTTTTTAGAACTTGCAACATATAACAATCATTATTTACTCGCTTCGGCTGTACATATACTAAAATTGGAACGATACAGAGAAGATTAGCATGGCCCCTGCGCAAGGATGACACGCAAAATAGTGAAACGTTCCACATTTTTTATTTTCGCCGAATGTGTTTACAAAGAGACCGTATCCACTGAATATGTATTTCCTTCATAAATGGCTAAATAAAATTTGTACCTGAGATCTATCGGCCGCGGTGGACTAGTGGTTATGCTCCTTGCCTCTGGTCCCGAGGGTCGCGGGTTCAAACCTGGCCGGGGTCGATGGATTTTTCAGGACGGAAAAATCCAAGGAGCAAGTCCTCCGAGAGGAACTTTAAGCCGTGGGTCCCGAGTCTGAAGATTTTCAGGCTCGTAAAAAATCCTTAAGCCCGATTGAAAAGGCATCTAAGCAACATTTACCGAATTTTCCCGTCCTAGTACTACCTTGGTTTCCTAGATGTCAGTGTGAGGCGGAACGCTGACCACGGACCACTCTAAATGGCATCTATACGAAAACAAGTGTAACTAAATTAGTATGGTTCAAATTCTTCCCTGTACGGGGAGAGCGCCTAAATCTCTGTAAAGGGAAAACATGGGCTTACAAAAAAAATCTGAGATCTCAGTCGATCTCAACCACCAATTACAACTTCATTAAAACACAGTGTAGGCCTTTAGGAACATGTTCTATTATGAGATTTTGAGAATGTACTCAGTTTCAAAAGGCCTATATATATATATATATATATATATATATATATATATAAAGTTAGAGGTCTTGAGTTCGAATCCCTTTCCAGGTGTTATGTTTATATTCATGTCTAATATTCGACCTCCATTGCAAAATGTTAAAATTTAATAACATCAAAATAAAAAAGCGTTACTGCTATAAAGTGAAATATTATCATTAAAATGCTTTCTTGTTATAGAAGCGATGTTTCGCTGCCTCTCTCGATAGAGAATTGAATATAAGAAAAGAGAAAAAAAAAACCATTTTTGTACTTGGAGCCTGAGTGGCGAAGATGATTTCACGCTAACGTATAAAGTTAGATATTGCGGGTTCAAAACGTGGTTTTAACGCATTAATATATTTATATAGTCTACCACTGTGGTCTCGAGGTAGCGTACTGCCTTGTCACGCAGCGGGCCCGGGTTCGATCCCCGGTCGGGAGAGGCTCCTGGGTGAGGTTTTTCGGGGTTTTTCCTCACCTGTAAGACAAATGTCAGGAAGGTTAGGGCCCAACGGTCCCCGAAAATCATCCGGCCATTATCATCATCATCATCATCATCATCCTTCACCGGTGTGGAAAGCAACGGGAAGCTACCACACCTGTAATTCCCTAGTAAAGCTGCAAAACATGGCTTGAAAATGCTATGATTGCAGTGAAAGACTTGCCCTCGGGCAGAATTGCTCCGTGGTCATTTTAGTTGTCCCGATATTTGGGATCAATTTTTTCAAAAAAATATTTTCATGAGAACAACCTCAATAGCTTCATTTCTTCGGTATTCATTAAAAGAACGAAAATGACTTAAGGAATATATGAGAAGAATGTTGCTCTAAATTAAAAGCTAGCGAAACTTTTATTTAATGGTAGTATTATAATTTTGTGATATCTCCTTGTGGCTTGTATTGTTTATTTGGTGTAATGCTGGTTTGCCTCGGCTTGTGACACGTGGATTTAGTTTCATCTCCCCATTCAATGCGCTCGTGTCAGTGTCTCAAACTTACCCAGAAACACAACTTTGCCTTGCAATAATATCGTTTCCTGTTATTTCACACGTACTCCTTCGATCAATATTCACCTACTGGATATTTAGGATAACAGTTTATACTCATGAACTTGATTTCAAAGCACAAGTTCCCAAATTTGTAAACAGGGTAGAGACCAACTTTCTCTACAGATTATATAGCAAATATTCAGGTTTGTTAGCCGAATATTTTGACGTAACGAATCTGCTAGAGTAATTATTATAGGGCGTATTGTGGTCATGTGTAGGACTAAATAAAATTTTCTTAATATAGGACAAGAAGACATCATCATCTTTACGGTGTAGGCTTTAATTCCTACCGGCTTCGTAGTTTTCAAACTCTTCTCATGTCTTTCTGAGCTTCTTCAATTATCCTTATAATAATAATAATAATAATAATAATAATAATAATAATAATAATAATAATAATAATAATAATAATAATAATAATAATAATAATAATAATGATAATAATAATAATGATAATGATAATAATGATAATAATAATAATAATAATAATAATGATAATGATAATAATGATAATAATAATAATAATAATAATAATGATAATAATGATAATAATAATAATAATAATAATATAGGCTAACACTAATATATCCAGCCATAGTAATTTTGCCCGAGAGCAGGTCTTTCACTGCAACCATAGCATTTTCATGCTATGATTTGCAGCTTTACTAGGGAATTATAGGTGTGGTAGCTTCCCGTAGCTTTCCACACCGTTGAAGGATGATGATGATAATGGCCGGATGATTTTCGGAGACCGCTGGGCTCTAAGCTTCCTGACATTTGTCTTACAGGTGAGGAAAAACCACGAAAAAAACCTCACCCAGGAGCCTGTCCCGACCGGGAATCGAACCGGGGCCCGCTGCGTGACAAGGCAGCACGCTACCTCGAGACCACAGCGGTGGACATATTATTAATATAATATAATATTTATAATATAATATAATAATATAATATCCATCCATAGTAATTCTGCCCGAAGGCAGGTCCTTCACGGCAATCATAGTATTTTTATGCTATGCTTGCAGCTTTACTAGGGAATTGTGTACGTGTGGTAGCTTCCCGTTGCTTTCAACACCGGTGAAGGATGATGGTGATGACGATAATGATAAGGATGATGATGATGGCCATATGATTTCGGGGACCGTTTGGGCCTTAAAGTTTTCCTGACATTTGTCTTACAGTTGAGGAAAAACCCCGATAAAAAGCTCACCCAGAAAAACTGCCCCGACCGGGGATCGAACCCGGGCCCGCTGCGTGAGAAGGCAGCACGCTACCTCGAGACCACAGCAGTGGATAATATAATATAATATAGTATAGTATAATATAATATAGTAGTAGTGATAATATAATAGATAATATAATAGAATAGAAATAGAGAAGAGAAGAGAAGAGAGAAGAGAAGAGAGAAGAGAAGAGAGAAGAGAAGGAGAAGAGAGAAGAGAAGAGAAGAGAAGAGAAGAGAAGAGAAGAGAAGAGAAGAGAAGAGAAGAGAAGAGAAGGAAGAGAAGAGAAGAGAAGAGAAGAGAAGAGAGAGAAGATAAGAGAAGAGAAGATAAGAGAATATAAGAGATAAATATAAGAGAATATAAGTATAATATAATAGAAGATAATATAATAGAATATAATATAATATAATAGAATAAATATAATATAATAGAATATAATATAATAGAATATAATATAATATAATATAATATAATATAATATAATATATAAATAATATAATATAATATAATATAATATAATATAATATAATATAATATAATATAATATAATATAATATAATATAATATAATATAATATAATATAATATAATATAATATAATATAATATAATATAATATAATATAATATAATAAAATATAATATAATAAAATATAATAATATATTATTATTGTTATTATTATTATTATATTTATACAGATTTTCAATGTTTACACATCTTTCTGTGCCTAAATTCTTATTTTACTTTTCTACTCGTCCCTATCCATCCACTATATGTCCTCCAGTCCTCTTGTTCTCATTCCAGTTTTGTTTCTTGCATCCACGAATTTCCAGATCTTCCTTTCTTTCTTCTTGCAGTAAGATACCATTCCAACGATTTTCTGGGTAATCTTTCTTCTTATATTCATCATATATGACCATACCGATTGCTGATTTTTAGATTCTATTTCTTGGCATCCTGGCCAAATATTCTTTCCAATTACCTCTTATAATGGATTTTATTCTTCGACTATTTTTATTTCCACAAGTTTTGTGTTGTTTTCTCTGGATCTTAAAAACTTAACCTTTTTACTAATTTATTTATTAATTTTTATTTTCTTTTTTAACCTTACTATATCAAGATTCTCATTGTTTTGTATTATTATTATTATTATTATTATTATTATTATTATTATTATTATTATTATTATTATTATCGATATCAATAATTGATTTTTGTTGAAGAGTATCTTGCTGTCTTGTATACTTATGAATATCTTTGTGCTGGTAGTATCCATTTAATATTCTCAGAGAATTTTGCTCACAGATGTCTATAATTCTTTTTCCATTATCGTTTACAACATTTTCTCCATGTGGACCTATAATTGTACTTTGTTTCTGTCTTCCTGTTCTGCTGTTGAAATCCCCTGCCATAATTAAATCTCTTCGTGGTCCAATGTCTTCTATTATTGAATTTAATTTGTTGAAAAAATCTTCTTTTTTTACTGTTTTGATCTCAATGTATATTCATTATTGTAAAAGCCGAATTAATAAAAAAATTATCGATATCAATATTAAATGTCTGTATTTTAATACTGTAGGCTTAATATATATATCATAAAATTAAATTATTTACTTGTTCAATATAGACTGTAAAAAATATTTTTTTTTTTTTGCGCGATACGTTTTGTCGCATTGCATTGCTCAATGTCAAACATTTAATTATAACATATATTATAACACACACACACACACACACACACACATACATATATATATATATATATATATATATATATATGTGTGTGTGTGTGTGTGTGTGTGTGTGTGTACAAAGGATAAACAATTTTAGAATGTACTTAGTTCTTTTTTACTCTAGAGCTGGTTCCTTGCAGACTAACATGAGGATAAATGCTAAGCACACATTAAGAATTCTGTTTTGATGGATCATATAGGATTACGCGAGTAACAGCACAAGGTATGAAGTAAATGTTACAGGCCTGAAAGTAGTGTAACAAAGGGAAATATTTAAAATTTTAATGACAACTAGGCATATATATTAGGATTTTATGACAGTTTTTATTTTAATTTTAAAGGAGGAAAGACACCCTAATATATGTGTGTGTGTTTGTTTGGTGTGATATGAAAAGATAAATAAATGCCTTATCCCGGATTTGAACCCGTGACCTGCATAACTTATTGCTCTACCAAGCACTCAGAAATCCCACAAACGTTTATTTGTCTTACATATTCTCAATTGGCGAGAAGCAGCGAGAAATCGTTCCAACTGCCATCTAGTGGCTACTATAACAAGTAAGCATTTTAAAGAGAATATTTACTTCATATCAGTAGCCTGTATACGCAGATGTTAAATTAAATCTTTGACATTTAGCAATAAAGGCCAATTATGACGTGAAAAGAAATTAAATGCCTGAGCCGGGATTTTAACCTGAAACATCTAACTCTACACGATAGTGCTCTACCAACTGAGCTACTCAGAAATCTTAGCACAAACATTTATTTTTCTTATAGGCATATATATATATATATATATATAATATATATATATATATATATATATATATATATAATTCTCAATTCAGAAGAGGCAGAGTGACGTGGGTCGAACTGCCATCTATTGGCTAATATAACAAATTCTGATCCTCATGCTCCATAATCTATGAATTAAAGATGAAATATGCTTTAATCCATCATAACTTTACCGTTATATTTAAAATTCATTTTTAAGATATGTGAAAATCAGTGAAGGTCGATTCACACTATACGTAACGTCAACACCCCATCACAGTCCGGCTACACACGTCAAAATACTGAACAATGTATTTTGAATGACGTGACGTTGCCGGTCTCTGTGAACAGTATCGTTCAACGTCAGTGCTAGGAGAGAATACCAGAAATGTCGAAGTGATAACCTGGAGCATTGGATAAATAAAAAATAAAATAAAGACATTGTAGAATCGTCCACCTCTGTGGTCTCGAGGTATCATGCTGTCTTTTCACACAACGGGCTCGAGTTCGATCCCTGATTGGGACATGTTTCCTCAGTGATGTTTTTTTCGGGGTTTTTCCTCACCTGTAAGACAAGTGTCAAGAAACTTAAAGGCTCATAACGATCCCCGAACACCATCTGGTCAACATTATCATCATTATGATATTCACCTCATTAGATTAAGTATATAATTAAAGTCTCCTGGCGCACCATTACCACCATCACCTATCATATATCATTGGAGTAGTATAACTCCGCCTTGTTCACCGCTGTGGTCCGAGGTAGCGTGCTGCCTTGTCACGCAACGGGCCCGGGTTCGATTCCCGGTCGGGGCAGGCCCCTAGATGAGGTTTTTTTCGGGTTTTTTCCTCACCTGTAAGACAAATGTCAGGAAGCTTAGGGCCCAACGGTCCCTCAAAAAATCATCAGGCCACCATCACCATCTTTCACCGGTGTGGAAAGCAACGGGAAGCTACCACACCTGTAATTCCCCAGTAAAGCTGCAAAGCATAGCGTGGAAATGCTAAGATTGCAGTGAAAGACCTGCCCTTGGGCAGAATTATTATGGATGGATGGATGGAACTCCGCCTTCCAGGTGGCTCATCTTCAGAAGAGGGTTACAATAACACCAACGCCAGGAGAGAATACCAACATGTCGAAATGACAACCTAATGACATTGAATAAAAAATATCTTAATGTGATATTGCCATTCCGTGACGGACGTTGTGAACCGATCTTAAGGACAATATTTATATGATGGTGGAGCTTCGATGCTTAACAATTTGATAGCAAGTCGGCGAGCCTATCCCTTCGCGCACAGGCAATATGTGGGATATCACCAGTCCTGCGGATGTCTTTAAGGGGTGATGACTGTGATGAGGGGTAAAAACTAATTCTATTAAAAAAGTATATTTCTGAATCTAATTATGATTTGACATTATTACAATTAAGCACATGTTCCACTGTAAAAACATATGTATATTTAATAATTTATTCTGAGTTGTTTTATTAATAATCTCTGAAAAATCACCCTATTGATACACTTTTCTCAAGACTACTTGAGCTGGGGCATGAATTTGTCGGAATACTTCATTCAGTATGATGAAATTCCTGTACCCGATCTATTAAAACAGTTAATAAAAATCATACTTTCATTAATAGTTTATACACAAAATAAAACTTTTTGAAATTACGATTCAATCTTTCATGTATTTAAACTTTTCCATCGACTTCATCTTTGTACATAATTTCCATTATTTTCCAGGCTTTCACCCCGTTGTATTCATGTATATCCAGGGTTTACTAAAAAAAACTCACACACCCAAAAAAAACCCGAGCGGGTTTCTTAAAAAAGCCCACTTAAAAAACCCACCCAACTAGCAAAAAACCCACTTCTGAACCTACTTTATTTTTAACACTGTAAAAAATAATTATTAGTCAAGATACTAAAAAGATAAATAAATATAGTCCAACCAAATAATAAAGATAAATTATACTTTGAACCAGTATATTTAATTTACTATATACACCTGTTATTAAAATTAGAAGCAAATAATTAAAATTTCTAAATCAGAATTACACTCTTCAACATCATATTATTTTAAGTCTTCCTTGTTATTAAGATGTCTGCACACTTTTACTAATTTTTTATCTCTTTCACAACACATCATGATACGTATTTTCGGCCATATTAATCCAATGGTTAAAAACATTTGTTCTACTGATGCTGAATGAGCTGGGCAACTGATCAGTCCATTCAAAAAGTTAGAGAAAGCTTTAATGTTCTCATTTTGTGTATTGGCAAAACAGCTTCACTCATCCTACGTTGAATACTGTCTCTATGCATTTGAACACCAGCACATTCTATTAAGTCTATCCAAAGTTCCATAAAATCAGAAATATTAGTTTTTGTCAGCTTGCATACGATAAAATATTTTTTTTTCAATAATTATCAGCTGTTTATGCATATGCAAAACATTTTTGTAAATAAGCTCATTTTAAAAAATTCGAGTAATATTTTATGGAATTTCAGAATGTTTCTTTTGATGTATTTCTACATATTTAGGATAATTTTTAACAATCGTGTTTAAACATTGAAGCTGGGAATTCCAGCGTGTAGCATTTGGGATCTGTGGCATTAAACCCTCTTTAAAAAAAAACAAACAACCTTTTTTTTTATTAAAAATCCAAAATGACCCATATGGGCTGGGCTTTAAAAAAACGGTGTTCTTTAAACCCTGTGTGTATCCAACTTAATTATAAATTAAATTTTGATTTTAATATTTTAAAATGATTGCAATATTCACTTCATTTATGTAATCTGTTCTAACTTTAGAAGTCAAATGGGATATTGTTAAGCATGCGAATTTATTAATACTAGTTTACCTTATATATAAGATTAACCTAGTGTTCCACCTAAAAGAAATGTCACAGAAAATTGTTGGTTAAATTCGAATTTTTATTCGAAGAGGTCTTCAGTTAATACAGGGTGATTCAAAATTGACTTTACAACTTTACAAGCTTATAGAAATTTATTTAGAAGACCTACAGAATTGGTTTTAATGTCATATGATAGCACAACTCATCAAGTTTTCACCGACATAGTTTTATAGTACCTAGTTCTCTCACCGCGTGCGCTAGGGCTCCGAGCAAAGCTATCCCTCACTTGTTCAACCACAGCTTCAGCCGTACGTGGACGGCCAGTATGCTTGGAATGACTAACAGAACAGCCAGTCCTAACAAATGTTTGGTGCCAAGAATAAATTGTTGGCCTGCTAGGAGGATCCTTACCATACTGGGTACGAAATATACGCTGAACAATTGTCGCAGATTTAGTTTCTTCGAACAAAAACACACAACGAGCACGCTCGGCACCTGTGAAAGCAGGCATTTTGATATGAGCTACGTTAGCGCACGCGGTGAGAGAACTAGGTACTATAAAACTATGTCGGTGAAAACTTGATGAGTTGTGCTATCATATGACATTAAAACCAATTCTGTAGGTCTTCTAAATAAATTTCTATAAGCTTGTAAAGTTGTAAAGTCAATTTTGAATCACCCCGTATATATGTTTCAAGATCTAACACATTAATAATATATTTATTACACTTAATAATTTGTTTTTATTTTCTTTTGTTATAGGTAAGTTTGATACCATGATGGATGAACAGAATGAAGTCAATTTTCAATGCATATGAAACTGTAAGTTATTTATTGTGAATTATATTATAAAATTATCATCTTCAGTATAACACATGACAAAGAAACAGTATAAACCCACGGCCAACTGGCTGGATATATCTAAAATTCCCAGACGCGATCTAATCTTACAGGGGAACTGTCAACCATCTCTTGCCGAAACCTAAAGTGAAATTCCTCCCATAGAAGCGTTGTGATGTGCCAAGGCCGTGTCCAAAAAATGATCACCCGTTTTAAAGTGCATGGCAGAGAAATCCAAGACAGAATCCAGCAATGGCAATCCGCTGTACGGATCAGGTGTACATTAGGGTTATACCTTTTTGGACTTTTGTGAAATAAAACATTTCCTGTGCAATGAATGGGTGAACGTGTACTTAAAAACATTGAAAAAGGCCTTCATTTCACTGAGATTCAAGAAAAGGACACCCCAAAATATATTTATGTATCAATATTTAATATTAATTTGGGGGTGACCTTTTCTTGAAGTTCAGTGAAATGAAGGCCTTTTCAATGGTTTTAAGCAAACGTTCACCCATTCATTGCACAGGAAATATTTTATTTCACGAAAGTCCAAAAAGTTATAACCCTAATGTACATTCTTGCATGAGTTAAGCACAGAGTGGCGTGAGGTGGGACGCGACGCGGACGGCAGGTTGTGAGGTTTTCCAGTCTGCCAATACAGGAGCTGTGTTACTTCTCTATATTTTAAATTAGATATTTGGTGCTTGATTTTAGTGTCTTGTTGTTAAAAACGGCAGATAATTCTTTGGACACGGTCTTTGAACATAACAACGCTTCTATGAAAGAAACTTCAAGGAAGGTTCCGGCATGCAATGGTTGACAGTTCCCTTGTTAAATTATAAAGCATATAAGTAACAAGAACTATCGATACCCGAGGCTCATGACCGAGTGGACATAAACTTTCCATACATCTATTTCCTGAACTAATATTTTTGAGCCATCACTTGTATAATTCACCTCTTTTAAATCACTCTTAACACTATTCTCCGCCACATTCTTGGTCTACCAATGGAACGCTTTCCGTATGGGTTCCCTTATGATTTCCACGCCTCATTTTCATTCCCCAATCCTACCACATGTCCTGCCCATCACAGTCTGCGAGACTTCACTGTTATTACATCTGGTTTCCCATAAAGTTAATGTAGTTCACTCTTCTGAAGTCTTGTCCAATCACGTGCCTCTTCGTTTCTCGTTGCCCAAACATTTTCCAAGATCTTTATTATCCAATACTCGCAATCTTCCGTTCTCCCTTAAAATAAGAGATCATTGTTATAAATAGGATAATTTAGGATAATTTAGGACTAAATATTTTAATTAATTATTTTAAATAGTATTAATATTATAGGTTTCATATTAGTAATATTATAGGTTTCGTGTTAGACAGAATATGTAATCAGATTTACCTTGACTAGTACAGTTAGGTCTATATCAAATCATATACAGTTACAGTGAGGTTCTGGAAACATCCAAAACGAAATATAGCCTAAGGATGAGAAGGTCAAGGTTTTCGCATTCAAAGACAGCAGGACAGGTACCGTTAGTGCCTATGAACTTACTATCTTGGTGAAAGAGAGAGAGATGACAGTTAGGCCTCAGAGTGGGAGTGATATAAGCGGAAAGTGACTGGACGGGAGCGTCGCAGTTCTCAGCAGGGCTGTGGTAAGTCTGCACATGTTATTCTTAATAGGTTAAAGTAGGGGCTTTTAAAATGAAACCAAGATGGAAATGGTTAGAAATAAAATTCAAGTAGTATGACGTAATATGGGTTGACCTCTCTCTCTTTCCCTCCCCCCATGAATATGTATTAGAATAAGTTAGGCTATTTTATTTAATTGTAATTAATTGTTTTTATTTATTTGTAATTAATTGATCTTATAATTGTTAAATATAGATGGTTATTTAATTAGTTATTTATTTGTCTCAAATACCCTCTAATAGACATCAGCCATACCGCTCGGCTAACGTAATCTGTAGGTAAATCACACGATCTTACCGATCACTAGTAATCCATGGTCCAATTGTCCTTTAGGCCCAAAAATAGCTACCCCTAACTATAACAGTGGTGCACAGCGGTGTCGATCATATAAATATATATATATATATACATATATTTTTTTCTGATAGGGAAACGAACCCTTACAGTTCCTGGACCGTTTGGAATACGTTAAATATTAATATGTTGAGATACGTACAGTCAATTTAGTATAAGATTTATGTGGAATATAGGGACATTATTAATTGATATTGTTAATTTAAATTAATTAAACAACATGGCAAGAGAAAGAGAGAGACGTAGAATAATTCACACAAAGGGAACAATAGGTTTTTGAACATCCATATCTTGTAAGAATTTTATGTGCTATGGTTATCTTAAATGTTAAGATTTTGTTGATGTACAGGATTGAATGGCAAATTATTCGGGCAAATACATAAGAAATATGTTTGCGGGATTCAAGGTATGTGGGTTTGAGATGCACTTGATAAATATTGGAAAATATTTAGGCACATAAAATTAGTATTTTAGGAGGAGTGAATAGGATAAAAATATAAAACCAATATAGATAGGCAAACTCATGGCTGAAAACGTGGCCTGAAACGGGATATGTCGACGTATGCGAACCGAACTCGTGGCTTGTGGACGGGGATGACACGCCATCATACTAACATGAATATTTTTGCCGATGGTGGATTGTAACCAATAATAATAGTAATAAAATAATTTCTCTGCAATAATAATTACAAAATAGCATGAACTAATTACCTTCGTGGAAAATTACTTCCATATAATACTGAAGTACAAGGGTTTTAAATGTCTCGGGTTATTAATTACCTCAGGGCAACTCAAGCGATACCAACATATGAACGAAATGTTGAATTAAATGAGAAAATTTAGTAACGTTGTATAGGAATTATTTTTAGATCTTTCCTGCGAACAGATCATTTCTGCATGCGTCGGAAAACATATTACATATGGAGATTAAATAAATAAACGGACTGTGGTCACCCCTATGTTGGCAATACTATATGTCAAGTCGAAATCATACCGACGTTGTTTAAATTAGTGGAAAATGACAGGTCATATATACATATTTAGGTAACATATATAAAATAATTCACGGGGTAACTACAGGGTATTGTTAAGAAAATATTTAGAGAAAGGAGTCTCGGGTTCGAACTCTGGTGACTAGCTTTACAAGATGGCGGCTGGAGTGAAGGCTAGGTTTATGAAAGGTCAGAAAAAACAGTACAATAAGTTTCGCATACGGTGACTACCAGTTGTGTTTTTAGATTTCTTGTCCGAGAACGGTAAGCCGGAGTGTTCAAAATTAGCTATAATACAAGTTTATTTCTAGCAGGAATGTTAAGAGATGTCCGAGGAATATTTCGTTTGAAATATGTCCCCGTATGCGAGGCTATCTAACGGGATTTTGATAAAGGTTCTGAAAATTTTCCAACTTAAATGAGTTACACATTCAAATAATTCGATTGGCACTATACATCATCAGATCAAATATCCAAACTCATAAAGAGTATCAACATTTTTTTTTTCTTAAAACAGATTGGTCTGGCAATACGTGTTATGTGTTGGCTAGGATGTCGTCACTAGAAGTCTTGGATTCGAACTCAGGAAAAATGTATTCAGTATTTGGTTAGTCTCTCCAGAATAGCGCAAGATGGACATGGTTTGAAAATTGTTCGAGGTTATTGGAACTTGAACTAATAAATTATTTTACCTTTTTTTACAAGTCAGGAATATTTAGCATTTGTCGGGAGTAAATTGGAAATTTTCCGCAACTCGTATAACTAATTTATCGAGGGAAAATATGGAAGTATGGAACTTAGATTCTTTCACAGATTCAATAACAAAATTATTTAAAATAAAATAAAAGTGGCTCACGGAACTCAGTTTCCTTTACAAAAATAAATAATTAACTTAGATAAAATCTTGGTTTCAACGGAGTTTACTTAAAGTTAAATAGACCTAAATTATACTTGGATGGGACACCAGTAACGGAAATCAGATTAGATCTCGTAACGGTGTATTGAAAATAGATTCTGAAAACTTTCCACAAATGTCAGCTGATGGTCCGAACTAGGACACATTTTGTCGCATAACGTCCTTATAAATTAGAAACAGAAGAATATAATTAATCTAATCGAATCGGTCGATGAACGTTAATAATCAGAAGCGGTGAATTTACTAACTAATGGGTTGGATACAGGTAGTCGATGAATTATAATGATTTAAATGATGTTGATTCATAAAACAGTTAGTGCTGCTGAGGGAACCTTGATGCTGACCATTCTTATAATTCTCTGTCCGAGTAAACGACCTTGCCGCATTAGACTAAGCATTTAACTAAATAATAGAACATTATGTTTGGCTAGATAAACATACACTGATAGGCCCGAAGATGTTTAACAAAAAAAAAAACAAAATTTTTTTTACTAGGAATTACAAACATTATATAACTTAACGTGCCTATAAAATTTTATTTTAAAACATTAGGAAACATGAATAGTCTTTTATATAAGTGTGGCGATAATTACGTCTAATTTAAATCTCACTTCAAAAAATAATATCCACAAAAATAAATGAATAAATACAGGGTATAGTCTATTAATCCTAACCCCAAGTGATATGATATTACATAACCAGGGATTTTTGCGTTTCTGTTGTGAATTATAATTCTTATGTTTTATCTACCTTATAATTTTTTTTTTGAATTTTCAACCGACTTTATACATTAATTAGGACTTTTGAGTAAATATTTGAATACCCATATGGTGAATGGTGACTTGCAGTTTCCCCAGAGAGATTTCTATGCAGGGAAGAGTTTGGATTAAGCAAGAGTGTCTAGTTATTTAGGAATTATCTTTAATGCGACTACATACTTAAAACAATATAAATTAGATAGGTGGCAGCATTTTTTTGTAAGATGTGAACTGTTCCGATAAACTTTATAATATTATTGGATCATTTAATTTCATAGTGAAGTGAGCAATCTAGTCGTAGATCTTTTAGACATTGTATTGTAGCAAGCGAAGTTGATAATTGAAACGTGGTAATAATGCCGGCGCACTATAGGACCCTAGAACCCTGGAAATAATTTCTTGTCATTCAAGTGCAGTTTTTGAATATTTGAGTAGTGAAGCAGACTTAGTGGTTTAACCTAATCCGTAGACGCTCGATCATCATACATAAAGAACTTACATTACATACATTCCAGATGAAGGAAATATTTGAGGAATGAAAACATGTGGGAAGTTAGAACTCAATCAACGGGTGATTTAATAATAATAAACAACCAATAAACAATGATATCATTAAAATAATAAATAATAACCCTACTAAAATAAGCTAATAATCTGTGAATTTAAACTAACTAATTTAAAAATAAAACATGGGCAAGTAACTGAATTAACGGGAAATGGTAATGAAACTAACTGAGGAAGCGAGTAGATAATCTTAATCGCTGCAATCAATTAAACCCAAAGATTATGAGAACCGCAAATAAATATGGACTAACTACGAGTAATCTCATCAAACTAAATTAAATAATATTAATAAGTAATTAATAATAAAGCAGTTTGGCAGGTATAAAGGAGCATCAGATTTACGAAGACAGGTCATGAGGGTAAAAAGGATGACCGAGACTCAGTGAATAATCAACGGGCAATCTGAGCTATAAAAGTAAAACATGATAACTAATCGACCTAATAATGAAAGAAATGATAATAAAAAATAGTAATAATCATAATAATAATAAGAATAATAATAATAACCATAATAGCTATATTAATAAAAAAAAAAGTAAACAATGATAAAAAACAAAACATCAGTAATAACAGTAAAAGTTAACTATCATACTGCATGACAATAATAATAATAATAATAATAATAATAATAATAATAATAATAATAATTCACAGAAAATTAATAAACAATAATTAATAATAATAATACCAGTAATAAATATAAACTAATTGCAATAACAAATGATTATCATGAGATGTTATATCGATACTTAAAGTAATAATTAATTATATGAGGAACAATCAGATTGAAGGATTGCGGATAAATATTGAAGGGACAAGGGCTAAAAATCGTAGCACTGAGATAACAGATAGGACTAGCAGTAATCCTGGTATAGTATTTTAATAATGATCATAATCATAATCATAATAATAATAATAATTCACAGAAAATTAATAAACAATAATTAATAATAATAATACCAGTAATAAATATAAACTAATTGCAATAACAAATGATTATCATGAGATGTTATATCGATACTTAAAGTAATAATTAATTATATGAGGAACAATCAGATTGAAGGATTGCGGATAAATATTGAAGGGACAAGGGCTAAAAATCGTAGCACTGAGATAACAGATAGGACTAGCAGTAATCCTGGTATAGTATTTTAATAATGATCATAATCATAATCATAATAATAATAATAATTCACGGAAAACCAATAAACCATAATAATAACAATATTAACTATTTTGGAAAGATCAAGACCATCTTCGCTAGGTTTACCGTACAGGCCACATGGCCTAAAACGAATTTGTTCATGATGATGATGATGAACTATATTAATAATAATAATAATAATAATAATAATAATAATAATAATACTAATAACAATATTAACTATATTAATAATAATAATAATAATAATAATAATTATACTCATAATAATAATGACAAATACTATATTAATACTATTAATAAAAAGATAACAGACATCAGTAATAACAATAAACCTTAACGATCATAATAAAAAAAAAAAATAAATAAATAAATAAATAAAATAAAATCAAATTACCAGTACTAATAATGTATAATGATAATAATAAAACACAGTAAACTTACAACTACCAATAATAGTAATAATAATAATAATAAATATAATAACAATATTAATAATTCGCGGTAAATTAATAAACCACAATAATAATGATGATAATGAAATAAGAGCAAACTGCCAGAAATAAGACTTATGCTTATGAATAAAATGAAAGATAACGAAAAACCACATTCTCAATTTCAGCAAATTAGGGCTCATTTAAGTATGAATGGGTTCCGGGATAAATAGTAGGCTAGTTCGCGAGAAGATAACGTGGAAGCAATCCAGATAGAGGCATGTAGTATGTTAAGCCTATGTTAAGCCTATAGCGGAAGATGACTGATAGGTTCAATTAACCAGCAGTTATGCCAACACGGAGGATAGAAATTATTTTAACATCGCAAGAAATAAGGAGTGACAACAGCTCAGATTAAGAAGGGAGGATGTGCATTATCCAACTTGGTTTAAAAACGTATTACAAAGAGAACGGAAGAGGGGCATGGAACTTAGGAAAATTTATAAACTTTTTGAAACGCAATGAAGAATAGGACAAGCGTTGAAAGATTTCCCCAGAATTATCGAGTGACAAACATGCAGAAATGATCGAAAACAAATAAATTAAATTATTCCCATAGCAATTTAGGAAATGGAGGTTAGGATACTTCACCGATAGTTGGGTGTCTTAATCGATCTAGTGGAGAGTATTATCATATACATTTTGGGAGTTTAAGGGCTACACTGAATGATATTTCTAATGGAAATTACACAACAATTATTATACTCGGCTGAATCATGACACTTGACTGAGGTGCATACAGGAGGAAACAGAAAGAATCCGCGGCCGAGGTTTCTTCCTCTGTATACCCTGATAGCATAACAGTGGAACTAGTGACCAGTTGAGAATAAACACACACACACACACACACACACACACACATGGGATTTCAAACTTATTTAAATAGTAAATGACCACTAGATCGCCTTAAGGCTCGCCAGACTTGGGCCCACACTCACTCGGAACCATATTCAGACAAAACGAGCGAATAGACTCTAACCTAGGTCAATCTTGGCTAAGCGATGTTAGGGAAATATCACAGAAACCCACAGAAGTTAGACGAGTAACAGTTTTAGGATAGGAAGCAAGGGAGGCATACTACTTCGAGGAGGCCTAGCCTACGCTAGAGCCACTGGATAGAGATGCGAACAGCGACCCCTTAGGAGAAAAACGGTGCACAGGCGAGAGAGACAGAGTAATAGTGAGGAGTTAGGGAGTGCGCAATCGGAAGGTGGGACACCCCCGTAATAAAAGGATCTGGAGTCGCAGACCTCCTCGGTGATCCTGGGGCACTGGCCATAAAACCTTGGCGGCTTGGCACTGACGTTAGGGACCATATGGCACATCGTTGTTTAGGGAATGATAGGCATCGGGGAATTAACGATAAGAGGAAACAAGGAAACATAGGAACAAATGAAAGCACAATACAATTACGGGCAAGGAGACCCACGGAAAACTGTCATGATACCCGGGTTTAGGAAGAGATGAGGGCAATAGTAGGATCACCATCAAAAGAGAATCGGATCAAATCCACTCCGATGATGAGGCCGCGTCCGATGAGCCCAAGAAGGCTCTCCCTAAGGTAGATCCTGAGGCAGCAGGATGAGGGGGTAGAGTTAGGGACAGATCGAGTCACTGATGACCCGGATGGACAACCCCCGTCCTCTCCCTTGAGGCCGAGCCCGAATAATAATATTCGAGTCACCAAGTGGGGAGGCGGCGTCCATTCCGCGTCCTCAAGGTCGAGCCCGAGAAGTCCGCTAGCCCGCCCCTCGGAATGAGTGCTAAAAGAAGCATAGGAGTAGAGTTAGGGACAGATCGAGTCACTGATGACCCGGATGGACAACCCCCGTCCTCTCCCTTGAGGCCGAGCCCGAATAATAATATTCGAGTCACCAAGTGGGGAGGCGGCGTCCATTCCGCGTCCTCAAGGTCGAGCCCGAGAAGTCCGCTAGCCCACCCCAAGGATACATAGCCGGGATTAGGGACTGAGGTTAGCAAGAGACGGACCCCGTCTGGGAGGATAGGATTTAATTCCCTTCTGGACGCAGTAGCGGACGTTGAGGAACCAACAGAGTTTCTAATAAACCGAAGTTAGGAAGTGAGGTGAGCAAGAGACGGACCCCGTCTGGGAGGATAGGATTTAATTCCCTTCTGGACGCAGTAGCGGACGTTGAGGCACCAACAGGCTTACCTAAGGGAATTTATGAGTCAGGCGACTCAGCGAGCGAATTAGGAAGGACAGGATGCCAAGGAAACCGCGAGGAAAAAGACGTACGCACACATGGATATGGTCATAACGAGGGAACAATGAATTATAGACAGGGACGTCAGATACGTTGGGACACCAAAGAAGAAGAATACTAAAGGAAAAGGAAACACAGATATAACGATGGTGCGATCGACGAGTAGAGCCAAGAGAGACAGATTGACCTAAGTGGGGATATTACATAAAAACGAGAGGTTAAACACCTATGGTGGTGTAGATAAGTTTAAGCGCATAAGCAGTCTAAAGTAAATAGAATCCTAGGATACAAGCAGAACAGATAGGAGTAGTTCCGAGTGAAAGAAGAAGTAAGGAGAGAACCCAGGCGTAGGACGTGGGTAGAATATTTCAGAGTAAGAAGAAGGGAAAAATCGAACCCCAATAAATGATGATAGGTATGTAATGGGAAATCAAGGAAATCCCGGAAGTAAGATGTAGAAAAAAAAGCAGTTTAAATACATGTAGATCAAGAAACAATCAGGGAATAAAGTATACAAACGAAAAATAAAAGTATAAAAAGTTCAACAAATCAGCTATGAGAATTTGCCAATCAAACAAACAGTTCGGTGAGGTAAGAGTGTAAAGCACGCCGTATCAGAAGTTACGGCAGCAGAAGGAAGAATGAGGACAAGGACTCAGGTTACGTAACATCACGGTGACTTCTAAAATTGAATCAGTGAGGAATTATGAGGTTAAACTAAGTGGATTGATATATATTAGCAGTAAGATCAGATAGTCCGGGAAAAATAGACCAATGAATAATGAAAACCTGAATCCCTGTCCAGACTCAAGTAGCTTAAAAATCATATCTCAATTAAAGAACAATTAAGACTAGGAAAGGGAGAGTTAAGAAATAGAGGCAGTTATTTCAGAAGTGGAGAAAGGAAAGAATGCTCTCAAACTCAGGACCCTAAGGAAACGATGACGTAAATTCAGGATACGAATATGAATTAGTGTTTGTAAGGACTAATTAGGCTTTGGTCAAGTAGCATTTACATGATAAATAAGTGTAGTATATGTCCTTCCAACTGATGTGAAGACGAGCGCACCCAGTCGAACCTAGGACTATATTATAAAGAAAGGGACTAGATAAAACCCTTGGAATTAGGCCAAATTTAGGGCTGCTAAGTATAGCAAAATATCGACCGATCTAATTATGGAAATTATGTGTATATATACACCTGAAGAACTGTCAAATTGAAAGTTTTAGGGAAGATAAAAAATTATTTAGAAACTGATATTTGTTGATGATGGCTATACACAGAATTGATAGGCATAAGAGCACTCTTTCCCGTTTTCCAGTTAATAAAAACAAAAGAAAAAATTGCAAAATGCAAATTTTGTTGTTTGTAACATTGAGATATGACTAACTAGGAGTAAATTTAGAGGAACTCAAACCTAGGGAAAATTATATATATAAAAAAAAAAAATGTACATGGATGTTCAAAAGAAAAAAAAAATTCGGGACATTTTGATTATAAGATAGGTGAGTCATCCCGATAAGCCCATAAGCATCAATGCTTTCATTTCAAGGGCCCAACTGAACCTATTGGGAATACATGGTGTAGACTCGTAGTAATTAAGAATAAACACAACTACAAAAAAAAATCAAAGTAAACAAAAGAAGAACCATTAAGACAAGAAAAACACATTTTGGCACGAACAACGACTACACACATGCATGGATAGACTATGCTCAAACTATATGAACACGACTGGGCCAACTAGAAGCGACGGAGGATGTTAAGTCACCTAGGACATTCCCCACACCACGAAACTTGGTCAGATCAGCTGATATCAAAACAAAAGGAGGAAGATAGGGTCTACGCGGGTACGACTTACTACATCAGGGATAGTCATTCAACATGGGAAATGTCCACCAGTCAATACGGTGGCGACATGAGAGACCAAGCAAATACCTTAACCATATCAAACCGAACCTCTGATCGTCCGTGGATCATATAATAATTCCCAACCAGTATTATGGAAAAAAATTGGATAATAAAACACATAAATCCTATTAAACCTATCCTCCGGATAATCCATGGCTCCTAAAAGAAATTGCTGGTCTCGAGAACTTCAAAGGACAGACCCAGTATCCGGCATGGCTCTCTCCCGGACTGAAGGAAGATACCATCATCGAACGTGGTCCCAGGCATCGGATTTCAACCAGGGATGCTGTAATAGATCAGCATGAGCTGCGGACATGCGCGGCGCCAAACAAGAACTAAGTGCTCAAGTTTCTCGGTGAACGGGCTAGTGGAAAAGCCGAGTGTTGTGAAGAAAGTGATAAGCTCAAATTAAATATTTTAGGAAAAAAAATAATAATAAATAAAATTTTCGAACCTAAAGAAGTGTGCAAAGTAGGCCTAAATGAACACAAAAACAAAAACAGCAAAGGAAAAAGAAGAGGGAATAAGAATATGTAATTTGTGTTTCATGTATATTTTCTTGTTTCAGGTGCAGAGTGATAAGCTAATCCATTTTTTTTTTCCCCTGCTGTCTAGCATGTTTTTAACACCAAATGACCGTGTAGCAATAAGATGGAGTAGGTAAACGTCATATGTCAAATGTTCCATATAGAAAGGAGAACTTCGGTAAAATAAGAGGAGAAAATGGATTAACTTAAGCACAATATTTCACCGTACATAATTATTTAAAGGGTATTCATGTTGCATTTCTTGTTGTACACTAGTATTTTGGACGGGGTCAAACTTGGGGAAAAGAAAAGGAGCTACACTGTAAGATCTAGGTAAGAAAAAAAAAAAGATCTCTAGAGCAGGGTGTGTGGTCAAACGAAATTTCAAGAAGATTTTATGGGGAACAACATACTATGGTTTATCATAACGGCCTGAAAAGGTTTTTTTTCCTTAAAAATCCCTTTGTCAGGTTTGAGGAAAGGGGAGTCTGTTATAAATAGGATAATTTAGGATAATTTAGGACTAGATATTTTTATTAATTATTTTAAATAGTATTAATATTATAGGTTTCATATTAGTAATATTATAGGTTTCGTGTTAGACAGAATATGTAATCAGATTTAACTTGACTAGCACAGTTAGGTCTATATAAAATCATATACAGTTACAGATAAGGTGCTGGAAACATCCAAAACGAAATATAGCCTAAGGATGAGAAGGTCAAGGTTTTCGCATTCAAAGACAGCAGGACAAATGTACCGTTAGTGCCTATGAACTTACTATCTTGGTGAAAGAGAGAGAGATTACAGTTAGGCCCTCAGAGTGGGAGTGATATAAGCGAAAAGTGACTGAACGGGAGGGTGGTAGTTCTCAGCAGGGCTGTGGTAAGTCTGCACATGTTATTCTTAATAGGTTAAAGTAGGGGCTTTTGAAATGAAATCAAGATGGAAAGGGTTAGAAATAAAATTCAAGTAGTATGACGTAATATGGGTTGACCTCTCTCTCTTTCCCTCCCCCCATGAATATGTATTAGAATAAGTTAGGCTATTTTATTTAATTGTAATTAATTGTTTTTATTTATTTGTAATTAATTGATCTTATAATTGTTAAATATAGATGGTTATTTAATTAGTTATTTATTTGTCTCAAATACCCTCTAATAGACATCAGCCATACCGCTCGGCTAACGTAATCTGTAGGTAAATCACACGATCTTACCGATCACTAGTAATCCATGGTCCAAATGTCCTTTAGGCCCTAATTTAGCTACCCAAATCGTAACAATCATGTTTACCATATAACTGAAAGTTTTTGTTGTTTATTTTTCTTTACACTAGTACCAATTATTACTTTATTGTAACGGACTGTCAACAGCACGTACGGCTTACTGCCCGTGCGACCCATATTTGTAAATAATATTGTAAATATCTTAATTTTTGTTTAATAAAGTCCTACTACTACTATAACTGAAAGTATAACGTTTTATATAATTTTTTACTTTATTTTTTTCTGAAAGAAGTTGTGAAGCCAGATCTCCTATAATGCAGGATAGCTTGCGTTTCCAGAGTTGTGTCTATATTTAATTAATCTCTGAATTTATAAAAATTAACTTAGTATTTGTAGAGGATATTGATCTTGCAGGTGTTATTTAAGTCTTTAGAAATAAACTAGGGAATTTATTGCTGATTCTTGTAAATAGAAACCAGAAGTTCAAAGTATTAGGGAGGCGAAGTTAGGGAAACTGAAGGGAGTTGTGATTAATCCTATTATTGAAATCTGGTTACTGCTGAAGGGGACAAAACAACATTGCAAGCATTACAAGCGAGAAAATAAACACAAGGGATAACTGAAAATTCACCAGAGACTTCATTCCAATAAATTCAAAATGCTAATCATCTTAATTTAATTTTCCTTTGACATAATACATCGAACCTTATTTTAATCTCACGTTTCAACATATTATTTTAAAATATTAGTCATATTGTTTACCCATCGGGGCATTGCCATGATTCCCAAGTACAACAAAAACAGATTTTCATTAAATAAATTTAAATTTCGTTTAAGATTTAAATTTAAAATATTTTGAATATATATTTTTTCATGCCTTGTCACGCAGCGGGCGCGGGTTAGATTCCCGATCAGGTTTTTTTCTGGGTTTTTCCTCACCTGTAAGGCAAATGTCACGAAGCTTAGGGCCCAACGGTCCCCGAAAATCATCCGGCCATCATCATCATCCTTATCATTATTATCATCCTTCACCGGTGTGGAAAGCAACGGGAAACTACCACACCTATAATTCTCTAATAAAGCTGCTAAGCATAGTATGAAAATGCTATGATTGCAGTGAAAGACCTGCCTTCGGGCAGAATTATTATGGATAGATGGATATAAGTTTTTAATATATCTGATAAGTATTTTGTTCACTCTTATACTAATACTGCTCTAATTATCATTCTGTTTTTAAGGAGATAAGTTAAATTTATCAGAGAGGCCTTGACATATCCATTGACAACGGCATGTAATTGCTCAACTTACTGCCCTAAGGAAGAAAAGTAATTGACTGAATTAATAATGTTAAAATGTTACCTACAGTTTTTTTTTATTTACACCAGTCCTTAAATATTCTGTATACTTTTTCATATTTATTTTTCGATTTTGCTGGTAATAGAAAATGAACCGTAGCATTCGCCGCTTCCTCTACATCACAATTAATCCTATCTGTAATTAATATGCAGTGTGAAACTGCTATTTAAAATGTCTATCTGCCACTAATTCAGACAACAATAAACAATTGCAGTTGTTTTATCAACATTCCCTTGCTATCAAACAATTGAACTCTTCAAACCAAAATATAAATTCTCACGAAATATAAAAATTGAACATAATTATTAGTACAGGAGTGAACAAAATTATATACGCAATTCGGGAAGCAAGTACATTACTAGTCTCCAACTTATTTGCAAACACGTCCTCGATTAGTAATGTACTACTTACTTCACTTGTTGCGTATATAATTATTATTATTTTATTTTATGTTAGGAATAGTTTGTCTAATACTGGGAGAATCTTAATCTTAGATAATACCTTTGTTATGCCAGATAGATAATAATGTTATGTACTCTGCAGAGTATAGGCAAAAATAGTCGTAAGTAGTGAAGTCAATATTTTACCCGAGAAAATAAAAAAACTAAACATGTCAATCATTGTGGAAGTCAAGCGTTTTATCCTGTTTGTATTTTCAGTTAGGATAAAATAACTTATAAAATCGAGTAAAATCTTATGTTAAGCTGTAATTCTATTAAGTTGCATTTATTATTATTATTATTATTATTATTATTATTATTATTATTATTATATTTTGAAAAATATTTTTCAATTTTTTATCAGACCTTTTAGACTTTTTAGCACATACAAAAATAAATATTTTTAACCACCGCTATAGTCTCGAGGTAGCGTGCTGCCTTCCAGCGGTCCCGGGTTCGATCTCCGGTTGATACAAGTATTCTAGGTGAGGTTTTTCTTCGGGGTTTTCACACATTTAAGATGAATGTCAGGAAACTTTAAATCCCAAATGGTCATCGAATATAATATGGCCATCATAATAATCGTAATTCATATTCGGCTTATAATAAATTCAGGATTAAGGACTTTCCTGGCGCACCAGTATCATCATCTTCATAACCCATCATATCAGGGCAGTCTTAGCCCCGCCTTCCAGGTGATCCAACCTCAGAAATGTGTTACAGTTACGCCAATGCTAGGAGAGACACCAGAAATATCGAAATGACAATCTGGGACACTGAATAAAAAAGTTTTTAGTACATAAACTTCTATTAGTATTATGCTGAACTCTATCCATCCATAATAATTCTGCCCGAAGGCATGTCCTTCATTGCAATCATAGCATTTTTATGTTATGCTTGCAGCTTTACTAGGGAATTGTAGGTGTGGTAGCTTCCCGTTGCTTTCCACACCGGTGAAGGATGATGATGTTGAACTCTATAATTGTATGAACATTAGCATAACTCATTTCTTCATAATAAATTACTAGTTCCGTTTTCACCCTAACTTATTTTATTTCCACGTTACGTTGTAATTTACGGCTTCTGCCTTTAAATTGATTTGTCACTCTTGATGCGCAGGCTTACGTGCGACTCCAATACTGTTAATAGGATTTTACAAGTTAAGTACCTCTGTAGTCATGTCACTTTCTCTTATTATCCAAATAATTTTGCAACAAATGATGCTTTAGTTAGCACTTCTACCTGTACCCTGAGAACATTTCATTATAATGTCCTTTACTCCAGGCATATAAATATCCCCCAAACAATAAATTTGAGCTCTGTATTAACAGTTATCGGCCGCGGTGGACTAGTGCTTATGCCCCTTGCCTCTGGTCCCGAGGGTCGCGGGTTCAAACCCGGCCCGGGTCGATGGATTTTTAGGATGGAAAAATCCAAGGAGCAAGTCCTCCGGGAGGGACTTTAAGCCATGGGTCCCAAGTCTGAAGATTTTCAGGCTCGTAAAAGATCCTTAAGCCTGAATGAAAAGGCCCCTGAGCAAAACTTAGCGAATTTTGCCGTCCTAGTACTTGGTTTCCTAGATGTCAGTATGAGGCGGAACGCTGACCACGGACCACTCAAATGACATCTATACGAAAACAAGTGTTAACTAAATTCATATGGTTCAAATTCTTCCCTGTAGGGGGAGAGCGCCTAAATCTCTGTTAAGGGAAACATGGGCTTACAAGATAACAAGAATTAACAGTAGTAATCATATGTTTAACTAACTCACTATCTCATTGGCACTATCGAACCTAGTGACTCACGGCCGCGTAGACGTGCGTTCTACATACACCCATATCCTCGGGACTAGTTTAATAGGTGAGGTCCTTTTTTCGAAGTTTTCCACACCTCTAAGACAACTATCAGGAAAGTTTAAAGTCCAAATAATTTCTAGTCAACATCTGGCCATCGTAATCATTCATATCATATTCACTTACTTAAAAACACGTCAAAAATGCTTAATAGAAACACACAGTCTAATTCTTTCATCTAAAGATCATAAGACGCGATAAGACAATGATGTTTGGGTAATTTTAAGGGGACCCGGAAGGCCAGATGTGATGAAAAAATACATTTTCATTTTTTTATCGATTAAAATACTAGAAAGATTCCTCTTTAATATGGTATAATTATCTTCCCTATATCTTGTTTCTAAGTGTGTTTATTATTTATTTTAAATATTTCCGTCCCTTTAAAATGTGGGCTTGAGCCGTCAACTCTCTCCCATAGTTAGCATTCATTTTTTCAATATCTAAAGAACTTTTCTTTCAAACTATGAAAGCTAGAGACCTGACATTTTCAGGGCTTCAATATAATACCATTTTTACCATATTGATGTTGTGATAGCTCAGTAATTAAAGAATTTAGGTTGGAAAATACAGTGTAAAAACTGAAAGAAAATATTTGTAAAGAAAAAAAAATTGATATAAATGCATATCTATATAAATCCTTATGACAGAAGACTGTAAATATATGAACCTTTCCACTGTAAACATTTCAGCTTGATAGGATTAATAGTTCAGGAGAAAATGTTCCTTACATTTAACATTGTAAGAAGCATATAGGACGTTCCGGGTCCCCTTAAATAAGATTAAGATACACATTTTACAAAAATATGTTTACTGTTATTACTGCTACCACAACTATCATCACAATCGCTGTAGGCAAACTAACTTGCAGAATTGTTGCCATAAAATCATTATGTTCTGTTAAATAACTTACTTACTCACTGGCACTATTGAACCCTTAGGCTCATGGCCGCGCGGATTATACCTTACATTCCATGTTCCTAGGAACATGTCCTTGTGTTTGAGCATTTGGCATTGGTTCCCTGAAGTAGACCCCGCCCGGAGAACCGAGTGGGGGACTATTTTACCTCCGCAAAATTTACCCCAGTGGAACCCATATCCGCATTTCTTGACGGTTGTATTTTTACGGTGAAAGATCGACCAAGGTATTTTTTTCGTCTGGCTTATCATTTTCGACCAGTCCGGCATGGGTAACCCTATCGGCAGCAAAGCTACCGCTAGCATAGCTCTCGGGATCATTTAAGCACGCAAGCCACTCCACCACGACAAGTAAAGATACCATGGAGGGTGTTATTTTAAATAAGCGAAAAACATTTATACAGAAATATTTCATAACAAAATATTTAATAGTAATAATAATAATAATAATAATAATAATAATAATAATAAAGTCCACCGCTGTGGTCTCGAGGTAGCGTGCTGCCTTGTCACGCAGCGGGCCCGGGTTCGATCCCCGGTCGGGGCAGTTTTTCTGGGTGAGGTTTTTATCGGGGTTTTTCCTCACCTGTAAGACAAATATCAGGAAAACTTTAAGGCCCAAACGGTCCCCGAAATCATATGGTCATCATCATCATCATCATCCTTATCATTATCATCATCCTTCACCGGTGTGGAAAGCAACGGGAAGCTACCACACCTACAATTCCCTAGTAAAGCTGCAAGCATAGCATGAAA
Source organism: Diploptera punctata (assembly GCA_030220185.1). Classification (NCBI taxonomy): domain Eukaryota; kingdom Metazoa; phylum Arthropoda; class Insecta; order Blattodea; family Blaberidae; genus Diploptera; species Diploptera punctata. The sequence continues at coordinate 2,665,363 of JASPKZ010000009.1, forward strand.
ATGCTATGATTGTAGTGAAGGACCTTGCCTTCAGTCAGAATTACTATGGATGGATGGAATAATAATAATAATAATAATAATAATAATAATAATAATAATAATAATAATTTAATAATATATGTAACTGTTTCCGATATTTTATCCATAATATATATAAATATATATATATATATATATATATTGGTAAATAAGTGGGCATAACTATAGTAACAGATTAGTCCATGACAATAAAATACTAGCTGTTGGTATAAGGGTTTTTTCTTGAAACTATGGCTGTATTTTGTGATAGGCGAAGGAGGTAAAATTAATGACTGAAAAACTGTCAAGTCTTCCATCATAAATCGAAACTGTCACAAAATTCATGACACAATTTGAAAACTGTAACCAATGAATATTAAACAGAAAATATTCGTACAATCAGAATATTCTCTTCAATAAATTGCTCTCCGAATCACGGATTTGGATGGAAATGTCAGATATAAGATAATCAGATACCTTAGGCTACCAAAACTAGTTGGCATAACTGGAACTAATATGGTGATCCCACTGCATGCCTAAGGAGGTCCTTAGCGTAGTAGAAGTTAAGCTCCTATTATTATAGACAATCTTTTTGAAGTCATCCGAGTTTTCAGCTCTGTGTAACGGCTTTCTTCACCCTCTTATCATACGTCTGATGCTTAGAGGCTGAGTTGGCCCGGGGCCATGGATTTAATGTCTATTATTGATACTATACATAAGAAAAATGTATTGTAGATACGTTTATTTCAAACTAATGCATGTAAGGGCAAAAAATGCAACTAAGACATTACATGGAATAATTTGGAACCAAATATTACAAAGGAAACTAAAATGAAAAATTATAAGAGCATAATAGTCTATAGAATATTTTGTCATATTTCATTGAAACTAGGTCTTTGACGGAATTACAGAAGAATAAAATTAGAACAGATGAATTCTGATTGTCTTAGAAAAAGCGTTAAAAAAAACAAGACAGGATAAAATATGAAATGAATTCCTTTGAAAAGAAATGAATGTCACCACATATGTTGTTAAGAGGATTGAAAATCAAACTCTTAAATGGTATGGCTATGTACAATGAACAGAAAATGAAAGGCGGCTAAAAAAATATATATCAACTATCACCCCCTGGAAGAAATAAACATGGCAGACTAAGATGGAAATGGAAAACTTATGTCAGAACTATAATGGATGATACAAATTTGGAAGAAGGAGATTGGAATGAAGAAATAAATGGAAACTGAAGACGGCAAATCTATAAGTGGGGCAAAGCTGAAGAAGAAGAAGAATTTCTTATTTTGTAAAGTTATAGTTTATTTTAATTTGATTAAAATCAATACCAGTTATAACGCTGGGGGATCCAACTTGCTGACCACATGTCACTCTTACACTGGCTAGATGATCGTCTACCTCTGTGATTAACACATGTAGATGTGAGGCCAGCATCCGGATGGTCAGCCAAGGGCCTTCTAGGCCTGTCGCGCTTGGAGTTTTATTAAAACCAAAATTACATTTATTACAATAGAATACACTCCACTTTGGTCTGTAGTAATAATTGCTAGTTTTACAAGGGCTGAAAATGTGCTTTAATTATAATACTCTATTAATTAAAACATTATAGTAAAATTTTTAAAGTCTAAAAGAAATTATATTCCCACAAAGTTTACAAAATTAAACAAATTTCGCCAGCATATAAATAAACCGTGGCAAAGTTTATTTTTTTAAATTTTGAGAGTAAAGAAGCTAGGGTAATGAATAGATATTACATGCACAGTTTATAACTCAGGCACTATCAAAATCGTAGGTTCAAGGCCGCGATCTAATGTTTTCCAATCATCCCCTGTATATTCCAATCCCCTCAAATTACAGTTAAAATCATTCTTCCACTTCATTTTTTGGCCTACCAACTGGGTGCTTTCCTTCTGGTTTTCTCACAAGGAAGTAGTTTATATTTAACTAACTCACTGACACTATCAAAACCGTAGGTTTATGGTAGCGAAGGCATAACCTCTCCATATATCTCATTTTTACTATTCTCGATCTTCGTCAAGTTCGGCATATATGTATGACAGACTGTAAAGCAGGTCCGGGCGTCTAAATACTAGTGTGAGCGCGTCTCTTTGTGTACAGTTTTCAATCCCTAATTGCGTATATAAAAGGCATGGAGTCCTATCAGTGCATTTTACGTCACCTGTAATTTCTACTACACTATTCGCATTTTGAAAAACAATTACACTGAATTGGTTTGTATTTTCTCTTATCTGCAGTCAGTGCGACAATGTTTGTGTGAGCGCACCGGCGCGGCGCTCTGACAAGTACTAATGCCTATTATGAAGTGAAAGGACATTTATTGTGTAATCTATTGAATTTCATGAATTTATATGATGAAATGTCACATGAATAAAATAAAATATATTTTCTTCTTCTTCTTCTTCTTTTCCAGGATTAGGTCAATGCGACCTGTTCCAGTCTCAAGTCCATCGTTTCCTTGGCCGTCCCAAATATTTTTTTCCATGTGGTTTGTAGGCGTTGAACTTTTTGGGTAATCTTGTATTGTCCATTCTGTCTAAATGTTCTTTCCATTGGTATTTGTGCTCGTCTAGTTTATCGAGTATTGAAAATATCTCCAGTTCATTTCTTATTGATTCATTGTGTAATATATCCATGCGTGCACATCCTTTTACGGATCTTAAATATTTCATTTCAGTGGCTTGAATGTGTGAGATATCTTTTTTTGTAAGTACCTAAGATTCAGATCCATATAAAAGAACAGGAACAGCCATAATTTTATAAAACCTGAGCTGAGTTTCTCTTAGAGTCTTTCAGAGGGTTCTTCTTATGGAGCCACACACCATTTGATATCGGTTTAATTTATTGTGTATATCCCAATCGTAGCTGTAAGTTATATTTGAACCAATATAGTTATTAAAGTGTGTTGAAATAGATTTTGTCCGCGAAATTAAATCGCATTTTATGCATAATGTGATCTGAACACAGCACCTTATTCTTGTGAGGTTGAAGCTATGCAAGTGTAAAATTACATAGTCGAGTGAACTCATGCATTTACTATGACGTACAATTATAATAAACAGTATGAGAACGAAATCAATATTGGGGTCGTGATGTCCATAGCCGGAGTAATATATGGTAGCTATACGGTCCAACAACTCGCTTTGCATCAGCACAGTATCTAATGCTGAGATATACATTACTCCAGTAAGACGTACAAGTACAGCGCACCGTCATCTAAATTCTAATCCAAGCTTAGAGAGAGATAGTAATAATAGTTTGTGAAACTGTGTGCCGCGGGTCAAATGCAGCTCTTAAAATTTGTTGTATCTCGTAGCTCATATTGCTACTTTACAAACTTTTTTTACAATTGAGCTGTATGGGAGGTTTATGTCATTTAATTATGACTAGAGCTAGGATTTTTTATGATGAAGCATAATGCTAGTACATTTGCACATTTGTAAATACAGTAAAACCTGTCTTAGCCGGAACCTCTATTAGATGGAAACCTGTAGAGATGGAAAAAATCTCCAGAACGGTACGATTTTATATGTAAAATCGTCCTTGTATAAGCCGGAAACCTTCATAATGCGAAAACGGAATGGTTTTTAAAGTACCAATACTTAATTTTTACCTGCGTAAGACGGAAAATTGTTCTTAAGCACGTTCTAATTACATTATTAATGACCACATGTGAAAATTCTGCATATGACGCTTTCTGCATTATATCGTTTTACCTTCTTGTGTTGCCATTTTAATGCGGGGTTACCCTTACTTATGTGTGATAGCGGGGAATCCCTCGCTTTTCCTTGCCTGCTTACGTTACCTGCGAGGGAGTTGGGAAACTCTTCAATCTTCCTGTAGTTGAGTTCCTTCTCGGTTTTGTGTAATAAAGATGTTTTGTATTCCCGTGCAAACTGAGCTGTGTTGCACACACTATCTTGTCTCTTTTTCAGTTAATACGTAATGTCTTTAAATCGTGCATGTAAAACCCTTACACTGCGTGAGAAAATTCAAGCTTGTAATTTGGGAACGCTTTATAAGAAGGAAAACTGCCAGCACGGAAATATATTTAAGGAACCGTCATGTTCCTTCATAGATAGGTTTTACTGTATATCCATCCATAGTAATTCTGCCCGAAGGCAGGTCCTTCACTGCAATCATAGCATTTTCATGCTATGCTTGTAGCTTTACTAGAGAATTGTAGGTGTGGTAGCTTCCCGTTGCTTTCCACACCGGTGAAGGATGATGATGATGATGATGGCCATATGATTTCGGGGACCGTTTTGGCCTTAAAGTTTTCCTGGCATTTGTCTTACAGGTGAGAAAAAACCCCGATAAAAACCTCACCCACAAAAAATGCCCCGACCATGGATCGAACCCGGGCCCGCTGTTTGACAAGTCAGCACGCTACCCCGAGACCACAGCGGTGGACGTTCTGTGTGTGTGTGTATATATATATATATATATATATATATATAACTCATATGAATATTATTACTGTTTAATAACATCCGGCACGATGAGGATCAGAAAATGTCGGTAATTTCGAGGATCAGATTAATGTTATTATTAGGTCCCAGATGTTTATGACCTAAAAATTAAAAAAAAATGACCTATAACACTCCCTTAAAATTATCTTAAAATTACCTAGAACTGTAAAAAAGTGACCTAATGAAAATTATAAATGTCATAGTAATTAACTACTTAACAATTATTAATTTAAAATTAGAAATGGTCTTAAGGCAAATAATGATTACACTGAGCAACAGAAAAGAAACTTTTGTTTTTGTCTCAGAAAGAAAAATATGCGATTCTGATAGTATTTTTTCTCTTGAATTCAAATAAGATATCAGTTTTTCTCCATCACGCAAGGTTTCCGAGAGACAGGAATTTATATTTTCGAACACATTCATATTTTCTACATTCGTAACTACACAATATTCGAACATTCGGACTCACCTAGAAAGTAAGAAATGACGATTTTCTGCCAGATATCGCCTGTGGAGTATCCCTCTTGATGGTTCAACAATAATCAGCCAGCATATTAGGATTCCATTTGCCTTGATATATCTTCTCCATAGCTGAAATCTCCTGATGAAAGTGTTCCCCGTGCTCATCGCTCACGGCGCCAATGGACGAAAAAAGTTTATTAAAAATAATTATTTGAACTATTAATTGAAATTGAAATAAAAAAAAATGTGGGTGTTGGAGAAATTCCGAATATATATTTGAAAACACGATAAAAACTGAATTAAGTACAACTATTGGTACTCATGAGACAAAAATCATGTTGACCAGTGTTATTGGTTGGAGTAACTTTTCTAAAACAATTCATGTTCTTTGTAGTAACACAAAATAATTAAAAAAATAATAATCATCACTAGGTCAACCTCATTTCTATTAAACTAATATCAAAAGTTTTATACTAAACATAGACCTACCTTATTAAGCATTGCAATACACCGCCATAGTCATCCTTAATGTATCAAAAGTGAAGGATCGACGGGTGTCAGCTAACACTGTCTTATACTTAGAGAAACTTCTCTCTACTTCCACAGATGTAATGGGCGTATATTAAAAAAAAAAAAAAAAAAACACTATGTCACTGGCTGTTAAATCTTCTTCAAACATATCCACTCTGAATTCTTTAGCTGACAACCATACAGAAACACTACTCTCGCATAGGGACAAAACGGAAAGATTACGAATCGAAGGATTCCCGCATTGAAGGGGAAGTCCCGAATCAATCCACGTGGAGGAAGAGCACAGTGGTTCCACGTGATATTGATTTCTCACTGACTTGCCTGAGCACAAAAAAATAATATAGGAAAAAATACATAAACATTAACATCTAACCATATATTTTTTAAAACTGTCGAATAAAAGTACGAAAGGTAAATAAAATTACCTAAAATTACAAATACAATTTGTAAAATGACTATATCAGAAAAATGCGGAAAAGATGTATATTAATGACCTATAAATACATCATATATCTAACATATTTATTGCACAATGCACTTAATTATTAATCTGCATCGTCTCTGACAATTAATAAAAAAGAGGACATTTCATCAATATCCGGCCCCTAATTATTATTATTATTATTATTATTATTATTATTATTATTATTATTATTATTATTATTATTATTATCGGCAAGAAAATAAAAATTAGATAAAATAAAAAATAATACAATATGAGAAATAATGAATGTTGAAAAGGATATTTTACAAGAGATTGAAGAAATCCAACTAAAATCGTACGGACATATATTGAGAAGGAGGGACACAGAAACAAACAAAGAAGTATTAAAATGGATACCTACTGAAAAAAGGGAAACGTGGTAGACCAAATCCAACGTGAATAAAGGAAATTCAAGACAACATGTAGAAGAGAAATACGACAGAAGCAGACACGCAAGACCGGGAAGTGTGAAAAAAAAAGTGTACATTTTGGTTGAGGATACCTGTGTAAATAACAGAAACAATCTCGAAATAATAACAATAATAATAATAATAATAATAATTAATTATTATTATTATTATTATTATTATTATTACTATTATTATTATTATTATTACTATTCAGGGATTACAGGTAGTAAATTAAAATATTATAATGGGTTAAAGATCCATAGGGATTTGTGATTAATAACTCCAGAATGCCGCAAGTAATGAACATAATTTATTTCCCAATCTATTACTTCCATAATTGTGCGGCACGCTTTATTCGCTATTTCATAAAATTTTAAACCATTATTTAAAATATCACTATCACATAAATATGAGGATCCAACGACCCTAGAATCCGTCACAAACAATGGATTTATTCTCAAAATAATACAAATTGGTCATCGTCAATTAAAAAGAATGGACACACATTACACAGAATTCACAATAATTCTCTCGCTATGCGATTCAAACTGACCTAAAACCATGATCATATAGCTAGCTGAACATCAAATCCAACGTACAGCTTCATGTACCAACCTAATACTGCAAAATGGCGTAAAAATAGCATATTACAATGAAAATAGAGTCTGTCACCACAATTACATGGACCTGATTACAATTTAGAAATCACTGCATACTAGAGTCATTACAACATTAAATACTACAAATGAAAGAAAACTCGTTATTAAACACAACACATATTTTAGTAAAACTGTCAAGTCGCTTAAATATAACATGTAAATTAATATTATTATAAGAAAGGTGTATTAAAAAAGGTCATAAAAATTAATGTTTATTCAATCGTGCAGACAAATTAAATTTGAAAAAAAATACTCTGATCTAATATATAAAAATGAATGTATGTTCGTTTGTTTGTTTGTTCGTTTGTACTTTATGCGCGGCCATACCATTGATCCGAATGTGATGAGATTTTTTGCAAAATGTTCAGGAGATTCCTGGAATGAACATAGGTTATAAGAGAGTTGAAATACTCAACCCCTTCACCCCTAAAAATCACCCTTGGTAATGAAAAAGTGAAATAAAGTCCCTATTTTGACGCTTAAATGGCTTACGATGCTAAACCATAACAAATACACCAAATTAATGTATACAGAATTAAATATCTCAAACACCTCTACAAAAAAGTTCGCGACAGCATGTGTTTATCTCTTACGGATAACTCACAACAACCATTTTTGTCTTTCATTGATTTCAAGAAGATCGGGATAAGTAGATTCGCGGGCAAGCGTGCTCTGCCATACCGTTCGTCCGATTGTGATGGGGATTTTAAAAATGTTCAGGAGATTCCCGGGATGACAGAGTTGTAATATTCAACCCCTTCGCCCCTAAAAAATCACCCTTTGTAGTGAAAACGTGAAATAAAGTCCCTATTTTGACACTATAATGGCTTACGCTGCCTAAACCATAACGAATATACCAAATTAATGTACATAGAATTGAATATCTCAAAAGTCTCTACAAAACATTTCGCGACAGCATATGTTTATCTTCTATGGATAACTCACAATAACCATTTATGTCTTTCATTGATACCAAGAAGATCGGGATAAAGAGATTCCCGCGCAAGCATAACAGCGCACGACTGGTGGTAAAAATACATTAGCATTTGTTTATTTAAGAGTAGCAGCGCACGCCGGGTATTAGCTAATCCCTTACATTAATTGAATGATGTGGAATCTTGAGAGTTCAATAATGTTATGGTACGCTTCGTTAAAAATACTGAGTTTTACCATAATGATTTACTGTTGATGGTTTCGAACTGGATAATCAATAAATTAGGACAAGTGATCCTTTGACAATGTAAATTGAGAGTCCTGATAGAAGTGGTTGGAACACCACAACCATTTATTCTGCTGAAATAGTTTGGCACTGCCTAGCTTCATGCATCGATAAAACCAGATATCTCATACGGGGTAAAAGGTTGTTTTGAATGTGTAGTCATTGTTTTTGGAAGTTCTCCAACTGTAGTAACCAAGACAAATGCACTGTTTTCCTTAATTGACCTTTTTTTCTCTGGTTTTACGTTCATTACCGTTATAATTTCTTAACTTCTGAATAATACCTTCAAAAAATAAAATTTAAAAGAAATTCCTTTAAATATAAGATAAATTAAGCTTAACTAATTAATCGATCTGCATAACAATTTATCATAAGTAATGCCACGCGTGATTTCCAATTTGTCTAGAGGATTTGGAAATCAAGAGTGGCATTTGTTAGGATTGTTTAACGAATAAAATTTAGCTGTTTACTCACAATATCGGGGCACGCCGTAGCGTAATTGTTAAGGCACTGCGCTATAAACCGGAAGGATGAGGGTTCGAGTCCCGATGGGATCGGGATTTTTAAACTGACCCACACTTTCTGGTGGCACCATGGTCCTGGGGTCGACTCAGCCTCTAACGGAAATGAGTTTCGGGACACTTGTTCTGGAGTAAAGGCGGCCGTCACGCAGGGTTGACAACTCGGCTGACATCAAGTGCCAATTGTCTAGAAAAAGTGGGAGCCTTAACTTCCCACCACCCCAAGGGCCTCCTGAGTGGGATCACTTTACTTTCAGAGTGAATATCTACATTGTCAAATATTTATTTGTATTTGTTCTGGTTCAGTGGAAGAGAAGGCCTTATGGCCTTAACTTTGCCAGAATTAATAAAACATTATTATTATTATTATTATTATTATTATTATTATTATTATTCAAGTAGTCCTATAATCGATTGATAAATTTAATCAGTTCCCTTTTATTTTTTCTCAACATTTATTTAAATGGGATTAATGCAGTAAATTTGTGCTTTAAATCTATGAGAAATTCTGATTTCGTACTCAATTCTGTAACACGATCATTGTTTTTATAAACGATAAAATTAATAATGTAGAAAATATTTCTTGCTCAAATTCCTAAACCCGTATCTTAATGAGATAAATATTCAGAAAGCGTAAAAGGAGAATTTTGAAGTTTGTAATAACATGTTAATTAACTTCATAGACGCATCGATGTTTCCTGTATGTAGAATTTTAAAACATCGCCTACGGAGATTTATAAGTATTTGCTTTGTTTATGTAAGTGATGATGCTTAAATGAAATTAACTCGTGAGTTCATCAGAAAATATAATAAAGACGATTATTGATTTTATTGTATTTAGTATTTACATACTATTTTTTGGAGTAAAAATTTGTTTTAAATGTTATGAATATCTAAAAGTGGTATATTACTGTCGTTTGGCTTACCATATTTGTTATAACCGTGTTTGACAGGGTCCGGATTTGTATCTAAGTCAATATTATTTCCCCATAATATATATGCACATCTCTAAAACAATGTTTAATATACAGACTGAGGTCCGAAAACTGTATATTCAAATTTTTGTTTATAAAAGGAAGTACTTTTTTTTCTAACTAAACGGATATGTGAATAAATAAAAATTTTCCATAAATACATATTGTGGACTTTAAGGACCAAAGGGTCCCCGAACATCCTAATTTGATTTTGCGTATTCTGTAATTGCTATGGTAGGAATTACGCTCTAAATCTATAGAGGCGCTTTATCTATGGCACTTTTGCATCAGCTGAAGTGCCGAATTTATCATAAGTAATTCCACGAGTGATTTCCAAATTATCGATAAATTCACGACTCACGAAGTGTCATTGGTTGTAAAACAACATTCATTGAAACGTGATTGGTCATTGACTAGCATTTGTGGCATGAGTTAAATAGTCTATATGATAACTACCTACGATCAGAAAACCTTTTATCTATATCTGACTCAATGAGACATCTAGCAGGCAACTAAATAATTACTAGGACGTTGAGGTCGGTAAATTTTACTTAGAGACTTTTTATTCAGCCTTAAGGATCTTTCATGAGCCTCAAAATCTTCTCACTCTTGACCCACAGCTTAAAGTTCCTCCCGGTAGACTTACTCCGTGGATTTTTCTGTCGTAAAAGGAATGCATCGACCCCGGCCGGGTTTGAACCCGCGAACCTCGGGACCAGAGGCACTAGTTCACTGCGGCCGACTGAAAACCTTTTAAGTCTACCTTATTGTCTGCTCCATATTCTACTTCTAATCTGACCATTATCATTTTCGTCACGTTTATTATGAATATGTATGTAAATTGTGTGTTTCGTCTTAATGTCCTGACATTGAGCTGATCACTCATTCTGAGAGGTCCTCAATTCCCGTGTGTGATCAAAAAATATGTGTGTAATCTACAGTTTCAAATCCCTCTCCCGACAGGTGGTTCCACTGTAAGACCCCGGAGGTGTGTGGCACGTAACAGGTACATCTAAGGTGAGATGTTATACTGAAATAAATTAAGATGAGGAAGCATAATACGATAATATTCAAGACTATTGTAAATAGGTATTTTTATAATTTCACTTTATGTACACAATATTTTAGTATCCTAGTTTCGTGATATTGCAACGCAAAACTTCATATCAAAAGAAACCAGTTGACTTACCTCTTTAAATCTATAACGCAATACACTTAAGTTTTATTGTTTGTATTTTCATTCAGAATTATATTACTAGAACAGTGGAGAAAAAATCTAATGTTTAGCTACAACTGTATATTCCCATTATTATTTCTTTAGCAATCAGGAAGCTTTGCATTATACTACGGGGGTGCAGAAAGACCTGAATATTGGAACGAGGATTTTAGGACGAAGGAGGATTCTCTCCGTTATCCGAAATATTAAATTTGTCAGTGAAAAGATATACATAATTCTAAAGGGTAAAGACATGATTTTGTAATCGTAAATGTACTTGGTCCCACAGAAAATGAGGATGACAAGATCAAGGATGAGTTCTATGATGAATTAATTGAAACATAGACTCTTTAAGGGAGGAAATGATATTGCGAGTATTTGAGAATAAAGTTCTTAGAATTTTTTTGGACGAAAGAGAGATGAACAGAGAATGCTAAAATAAACATATATTTGCCCGGGCCCATAAAAGGCAAAGTTTAATTCACCTTTCCTTAATAAACTATTAGACATACAGCACTGTAAGCTACACAGATTACAATCGTGGAGGTCTTAACCTTTTGACTGTCGAGTTTCCCTTTTGCCAGCTGGGCTGTGGGTGCCAGGTTTTTTAAATGTAAAGTACTACGCCATACTATATAATATAAACGCATGTAAAGTATAATTTACTGTCTACATGCCATGCTAAATTGAATTGAAACTCACTATTATACATTTATTTGAAGGTTAGACGCTGTTACTTCCACTTGTAAAGATCCCACGTTAGAATTCAGCACGGTGTCTTGATTGAAATTTGTTATCACTATCATTAAAACATGTATCCTATTGAATAATTTTGATGGCATTATCACTAAACACTCATCATATTAAATATTTTTGAACATTTTAGGGTCCTGGGTTCGAATCAATTCCAATCAAACAGCTGTTCTATGCCACGTGTTTCGTCTGGCGCGACACGCCCACCACTGTCACTCACACCCTGTTCTTCATTTAGGTCTACATCACTTGCTTTACTATTTACAGGCTTAGATTGTAATAACATTATCTTAGAAACAGGACTACTATCACATTTGTCAAACGAATAATTATTTGATGAACTGTTACTGTTACTTTCATCATCTGATAAAACGGACACAATAAACTCGCGTATTGTATTTTCGTCATCTTCGAGACATGAATCACCGTGTTTCACTGCACGACCTAACCCTTGGTCAGGTATCTTTTCAACTAAAAATAAAATAAATAAAGAGAAAATCCTGAAATTGCAACATTCCATAGCAAAAAAAAAAAACCTTGAAACACGAATATACACCCTCCTTTAGAAAACGCTTTACCACCAGCCTGTACCGTTATTCCGTAAGGGATGTGTTAAGTATTGCTAAGAAAGGATGTACAAACACAGAACGAAAAATAATTTTAGTAAACTGAAGTGAACACTTCGGGAAAAAGTATTTAAAATAATAAGATTGAGAACCGGAGCTTGCCGGGCTTGGTGTACCGCTGTATTCACACTTTCACCGGCGTACAAAAGATTAAGGAAAGAGGAGATTAGATTCACTTGAGAAAGCTTTGGAACATTTATATCATTGTCTGGCATGACTAGCTACTCAATCAATAAACAGAAGTTAACTAAAAATAAATAGCATAGATTTAATAAGAGTCAAAAAATCAGATATAACATACAAATAATAAAAGATAGTTTTCTTGATATTGAAAAATAAGTTAACAAAGAAATAGTAACCTTACTGGTCATCTAAACAAAAATCTGTAACAAGAAAGATAATAAACATACGTACACTCTTCCACTCACACCAGTCCCGCCAAGGGATAGGGCACACGATCATTGTGGCCCTACCCTGGTCTAAGAGACCTATTAACCAAACAAGCTCCTTCGAGCTATATCGACTTGACTCGTCGAAACCTAAACAGATGATGACCCTGATGTTAATGAGCACAGCTTATTTGAGGACTTGCTAGCAGAGGGGAGGATGCGCAATAGCACACGGCGCATAAAGAAACTGAGGGGTACGTAGGAGGGAATTTGGCACTGTTCACTAAGATCACTGAAGAAATGAAGACACGATTACGTAGTGGTTGCGCAGTATTACGCAGTCTTACGTACCGAAAACGTCATTTCGGTACAGTATAACCTCGTCAAAATATATACTAAACAATGTAGGTGATAATGTACATCCTTGTCGAATTCAACCAGTGATTTTAAATCCAACCTGTACACTCACTATAACTCTTACAAGGAATTGGAAATTGATAAGTAAATCTGTGAGTAATTTCTTGTAAAACTTTTTATATGCCATTCAAAGTGGCGATCGACAATTTCGTATCGATTATAATTATGCATAACATTTCACAGCACTCTCTTAAGTTTTCCGTGGTTCTTATTTTACCTCAATGCAGACAACTATGCAATGGAAAAGCGTTCCTCTCCGATTTATCTTCGAGTTTCATGTACTAACGAATTAATGTAAAGTAAGTGATCCCACAACAGACCCGGAGGCCCTTGGGGTAGTAGGAGGTTAAGGCTCCCACTTTTTCTAGACAATCGACACTTTATGTCAGCCGGGTTGTCAGCCCTGCGTGACGGCCGTCTTTACCCCCAGAATAAGCGTCTGGTACTCATTTACGTTAGAGGCTGAGTCGACCCCAGGGCCATAGTGCCGCCAGAGGGTTTGGGTCAGTTTAAAAATCCTGACCCCAACGGGACTTGAACCCTCGACCCTCCCGCTTGTAGCTCAGTGCCTTAACCACTATGCTACGAATGTGCTCTCACTAAATTAAGGGATAAGAGATATGCATCGTGCGGCTACATGACCAGACCTTCCAGTACGGCAAAATGTCGTTCACCATGTTGGTGTGTGATTCGAGATAACTCGACATTCTTAGAATATATCATTAATACTGTGCATTGTAGAGTCAATTTTTAAGAATAACTGAATGATTTACATGAATATGGAAATTATCTTCTTCTTGTAATCCCATGTTTCCCTTAACAGAGATTTAGGCGCTCTACCCCTACAGGGAAGAATTTCAACCATACTAATTTAGTTACAGTTTGTTTTCGTATAAATGCCATTTGAGTGGTCCGTGGTCAGCGTTCCGCCTCATACTGACCAAGGTAGCACTTGGACGGGAAAATTCGGTAAATTTTGCTTAGAGGCCTTTTCCTTCAGGCTTAAGGATTTTTTACGAGCCTGAAAATCTTCAGACTTGGGACCCACGGCTTGAAGTCCCTCCCGGAGGACTTGCTCCTTGGCTTTTTCCGTCCTAAAAAATCCATCGACCTCGGGCGTGTTTGAACCCGCAACCCTCGCGACCAGAGGCAAGGAGTGGAAATGATATTATGAACAATTAAAAAAAGACTTTAAAATAAGGCCATGGTTCAGAGATGAACCATATTTTGACTTATCAGCCATATTTATTAATCTTAACACTTTTTTTGTGAGTGGTTTTCAATGAGAGTTATATGAAACTTTATGCATTTTATAATAAAATAGTAGGTATCTATATTTTCAGTCACTCACATTGTTTTAATTAAAAGGGAGATTGAATTTGAAGTTTGGCGTGTTTCATAAAGCACAGAAATCAGATATGGAAATGTACAATGCTAATTTCCGCTCTATATAAGCTCTAAAGTCTCTCTTGACTGATTATTGTCGGGGTCAACATTTTCTCATAAACATGAATATAAACTAAATTAAAACGCGAACTTACATTAAGTTTCGCTCCTCGGAACACATGAGTTTTATATACTCTTAATCGTCCATCAACACTTAAAAATGACCATAAATGAAATCTCACATCTGGGTTAATGACTAAAGGTGCTAGTTTCGGTAACAGTTCTTGAATTAATAATGATAATAATAATAGTTTTATTTTACCTGGCAGAGTTAAGGCCTTAAGACCTTGTCTGCCACTGAACCAGGTTTTAAAAAAATACAAAAAATATAGTTTTACATCTAAATTACAATATACATAAACGATTACATGTTATAAATACAATACAGTTAATATTTATAATGTATTTTGATTTACTCTAGATTTAACAAATTAAGTATATAATATGTACAAGATATATAAAAGAACTAGAAAAAATTATTAATGACATATAAATGTAAATAAATAGAAATAAATTAATTATTAGACAACAGGTAACTGTGTAAGCGTGACTTAAAAGTGCCATATGTGCGGCAACCCCTGATATCTTGAGGAAGGAAATTCCAGGAGCGGGCAGAGGTTACTGTGAAGAAAGTAGAATAAGAGGAAGTGCTATGAAGAGGAATTGTTAGCAGACTGTTATCTTGTGATCTAGTGTCAATATTGTGGTAAGATGATAACTTCTCAAATCTGGACGCCAGGTAAGTAGGAATGTAGGAATTTAGAAGCTTTAAAAGTGGTGAAAGAGAGTTCAATTTACGTCTGTCAGTAAGACAGAGCCAAGAGAGGTTATTAAAGTGTTCGGAAATATTGTCATAACTGCGGATATTGAAACTGAATCGAACGCAAGCATTATGAACACGCTGCAGTCTCTGCGATAAGTTAATGGCCTGGAATACGTTTTAAACAGTATTTCATTTAAAACGAATTCCAGATAAACAAACATAATGCTACAAATACAGTAAACTGCAATGTACAGGACATGTGACTAGTATGAGGAATCAAAGAGGATCATGCAACTTCCTGTAATAGGAACCCAGAGGGAATCCTCATAGTATGTAGACCAAGAATTAGGTGGGAGAGTAACTAACCATGATTTGAAGGTAATGAATTATAAATGTTATATTTGGAATATTTATTTTATCTTCGGATAGGAATGCACGGAGAGCTTATGTCCTCGTGGTCGTAAATATCCGTCTTCGATATTGCCCTGAGTCAGTGTGTCTATACCGGCCATATATTTTCTATATTTATTTAATGCATTATATAAGCTGTAATTTCCTTTAGATGCTAAATTCGAGACTTTTTAGAAATGCATTTCGGTAAATTACAATCAATTCTACTTAGAAGTCTACCATTCAGTAAATTTAAATCTTAAATATTAAATTGTACTCAGAAATACAAAAATGTGTAATTAAAATTATACAATTGCACTTTGTTTTGGTTGTCTCCTCAACTGTTAAAATAACTAACACATAGTAGGTTTTCGTGACGAGTTCCATCCACGGCAGAAGATCGTTCGCTAGTTTCCAGGGATCATCCAGCTGATGAACTATAGCGAACAATTTTCTGCTGTGTATGGAACTGGTCCCGAAAAACCTACATTGTTTCAGTTATTTTAACAGGTGAGGAGACAGCTAAACAAGGTACAATTTTATAATTTTATATTAGGCCCTATAATGTTTTATATTTTCTGACAACACCTTAACAGAATTTTATCATTAACTTTATTAGCATTAAATTTTACTTCCTTTCTGTATACATTATGTTTTGGTTGTTTTTTTTTTGTACTGAACGATAAATGTAATAATTTGAATAAAAAACGTGTAACAATATAACACATGCAACTTACCATTCAGTTGGATAGCATCTTATTTAACCGCGCCTTTAACTACTCAGTACAGTAGCGTCGAAATTCAGATCTGAGAGTGGTAATGCTGATGAAGTTTACTCAGAGGTATTTTCTCAGGCTTCAGGTTCTCTATGTGCTCAGGGCTTTACTTCTCTTCTGATAATTTTTAATCTTAGAATGCATAGTAGGGATGTTTATGCTCGGTTGATTGTGAAAGCTGGAACTTTTGAACCAGAGGCGAGTAAATAATCATTAAACCGATCCACCATTTATTTGAACTTTCTGTACCATTCCAGTTTTTATTTTTGGATGTCTGCTTATATTTAGTGTAAAGTGCCGTCTCTATATGGTGGAAGTTAAGTACGTACTTTTAAGTATGAATTCCTTTTGGTAAATATAATAATAAACTAATAAATTTCATGGTAAAATTTCGTTGAGATATTAGTCACAGAATTTATACAATTATGAATCGCGTATGCAGCTTCTTCAACTATTACAATAATTAATAAATTATTTTAATTGTTTAATTCCTTTATACATTAAATAATATCTCTCTAAAATACAATTTAAGAATATCTACATCTAAAACAAAAATATTAGCTCTGAAAGGAAAATGTACAATAAGAACAAAAATAGTGATAAACAATGTTATTATAGACCAAGTTCAGAATTTTAATTATTTGGGTTGTCATTTAGGCAATGACAGAAATGTAGATAAACACAAAAATACAACGATTCAATTATCTATGTGGCACAATTAAACGCACTTTATTGAATAAGACTAGAAAAGAAACGATTTTGAAGTTTTACAAAGTATTGGCAGTTCCATCTCTTATCTATGGATGTGAAACCTGGACATTAACAAAGGCAGGTAGTAAACAAATAGAGGCTGCAGAAATGAAGATGTTGAGAGCAATAGCAGGATACTAAAGGACCGATAAAAAAGAAAAACGAAGATATAAGAACAGAACTTAACATATTTAATCTCTGTGAAAGAATAAAATGTTACCAAAATGCTTATCTTCAGCACGTATTACGAATGAATGAACAGCGCATACCAAGAAGAATGTATAATTATAAACCAAAAGGGAGAAGAATGTTGGGAAGACCATTGAAGAGATGGAAGGACCAATTCGACCTATAATGTGATCGGAACAGGTCATTGGGCCTAATCCTTGTTTTTGATGATGATGATGATTTTAATTGTTGAGATAACTGCATACAAGATACAAACTTTTATATTATAATTTTTATATAGACTACTATAATAAAAAAGTCATAAATTTTGAATCTCATATCTAACGTTCTCTAAAAAAAATTCGTACCCAAATATATTGGTGCATTAATATATATTTATGGTGAATAATGATATGAATTTTACGTACACATTACATATGAGACGTGTTTTGCCTCTGAGGTCTAGAAGTTATGTTCCTTGACTCTAGTCCCGAGGGCCACGGGTACAAACCGGCCGGGGAAGACGGGCATGTCCTCTGGGAGGGACTTCAAGCCGTGGGTCCCGAGTCTGAAGATTTTCGGGCTCGTAAAATGACCTGAAGTCTAAATTAATAGAATAGAATAGATATATTTAGCCTGGTGGAGTGCATCTGAGCAAAATTTAACCGACCTTCCCCATCCAAGTAAAACCTTAGTTCCCTATTAGATGTCTCATCAAAGTGTTATGCTGATGATATATCACTCGCTGATCTATGTAGGGAAATAAGCGTAATTAAATTAACTGTAAGATAAAAATTAAACATTAAAATGTACACTTAGCGACAAAAAGAATGGGCCGACTCTTGATCTCGAATGTTTGAGTAAATTAATTGCACACTAGAGCTATCATACGTTTTCCTTCTTCTTTTGAAGAGTATTCTTTCAAGCGCAAGATTCAGCATTCGCTTAGCTCAGTGCTTAGTGGTTTCATTCGTATGTAACGAGGTCACAGATTCGATTCCCGATGAGGTTAATTTTTTTAAATTATGAAAATGTTTTCTATTTTATGTCTGTCCATTTTTAAAGAAAATACGTGCTAACTATTTGGAAGTATTACTATTTTTATTATTATTATTATTATTATTATTATTATTATTATTATTATTATTATGGATGATGGACAATAAAAATAATATCTAGAAACATATCCCCATTACTGTTCTTTAGGTATTTAAAGACGATTAAAACCAAATACAGCGCATTTAACAGTGCATTACCTCGTGAATCACATCTTCAGCTTTTCGAGCATGCGCAGTGAGCCATAACAGGGACTCTGCTTTTTGAAGGCAGGAATATTACTTAATATAGTGTAACGTGGACGTAGATTACGTTGCAGGAATTAAATATTATAGTATTTATAGGAAGTATTTGGCGAAAATACAAATCAATTAAAAAAAACATTGTTGAAGGATGAACTCGGCTTTCATACATAATTCATCTTCTTGTAAGTGGTTTAACCATCAACGCTACTCGAACGTCGGATACTAGTTGTTTAAATACAGGTTGTCTTATAATTTTGCACTATGATCGAGAGTTTAACTTTTTTGAAATATCGCAATTTGAATAACATTGCATTTGTCGAACAATCGTAAATATCTAGAAACATATCCCCATTACTGTTCTTTAGGTATTTAAAGACGATTAAAACCAAATACAGCGTATTTAACATTGCGTTACCTCGTGAATCACATCTTCAGCTTTTCGAGCATGCGCAGTGAGCCATAACAGGGACTGCTTTTTGAAGCGGCTTATTCTTTTTGTCGCTAAATGTACCTGTTGGCAGGTGCCGTCGTTCTAAACTTTGTTAAAATTGTGTTTACAAAATAATAACTGTAGGCCTTTCGGAAGTTAATATTTTATATATATATAATTTTAACAAAGTTGAGGACGACGGCATCTGCCACCAACAGCTACATTTTAATTTTTAACCTTTATCTTATGACTATTCACCTCAACGGAATTTGACTTGAATTGTATTAGTATTAAATTAGCTTGGTCATCAAACTACCGCGAGGAAGCACCCATATCTCCTCGCGGGTCGTACGGTGTATATATATAGGGCCTATATATATACGTAGGAGACTTGAAATATATAAAATATTTTGGTATTTTTTGACCATGTAGCCTGTTTTAGCACGAATTATATTAAAATAACGGAATTAAATTAACTTTTTTATTAATACTATGGAAGCAAGATGGTATAATTTCGAGGAGAGTATTATAGTTGATACAGTCATTAAGTTTTGAGACTGAGCGCATAGTGGCGCTGTGATGCACTATAGAGCATAGGTGGCGCCGTGGTGTGGTACCTTGTCAGTCTCTCGTCCCAGCAAGAGACAGGTGAATGCATGCACTGCAAACAGAACTACGGTCTTTGTTGTGACGGTGATTTGAATGCGCATGTCGGAACTCGAGATGTCACAGTTAGAGCAACATCAATTTCTGTCAGAAATTAGGCAGGACTGCTGCCGAAACGTTTCAAATGTTGCAGCAAGTTTACGGTGAGTACGCATTGAGTCGCAGTGTTGTGTTTTGGTGGTATTACCTTTTTTAGCAAGGAAGAGGCAGTTTGGATGATGATGTGCGTACTGTTCGGCCACAAATAATTCGAAATAAACGCAAGATCGAAGAAGTTGTAACTTTGGTGCGTTCTAATCGCTCCCAATCAGTGGACGATCGGGCAGCAGCGGTAGGGGTTAGCCCTGGTACTTCCTACAAAATTCTGTCTCATGACCTGAACATGTCTCGTGTTACCCAGCACAGTGTGCCACGAATCCTGCCTGTCGCAAGATGAACGTGATGATCGCATGACGATTTGTGATGACTTCGTCAGTAGCGCTGACGATGATCTGACGTTCCTCAACAGGATAAAAACTGAAGGCGAAACATTGTGTCTCTTTTACGATCCGCAACTGAAACGACAATCCGCCGGCTGGAAAACGCCATTATCACCACGACAGAAAAAATCGCGACAAGACAGGTCAAAGGGCAAGGTAATGCTTGAACTGGTTTTTGATTCAAATGGAATTGTTCACATGGAATTCATCCCAGAAGGTGCAACAGTAAACAAAATCCGCTACAAAGAGATCTTTAGCCGTTTACGCGATTCAATTCACCGTAAGCGACCTGAGGTTTGGCGTACAAATAATTGGCTGTTGCTACACGACAACGCCTCCGCACATCGTTCTGTCCTTGTACAAGAGAAACTTGCAAGAAAACAGTTTTGCCATACCCTCCGTACTCAGCTGATCTCGCACCATGCGATTTTTTCTCTTTCCTCACATGAAAGCAATCCTACATGAGGATATATTTAATTCTTCCAAAGAGGTTATGACTGTCACAAGAGAAGCTATACGGGACCTTCCTGCAAATATTTTTCAGCGGTGTTTGCAGCAGCTATACCAACGTAGGCAAATGTGCATAACGGCCAATGGCGACTATTTCGAGGGAGGATGCGGTTCTGTTTAAGTGTACGCCGAGTTATCGACATCTTGTGAGACTTCCAGATTCGTGTGGATGCCTATCCTCCTAGCGTAAATTCTCAGAACTTAATGACTGTAGTAGTATATTTCATTGGAAGATACTAAGGTAAGAGTTTTATTTCACATAGGCCTATCCTATGTACCGGTATGTGAAAATCAGACAAATGCTATCCATCATTATAAAGCAGTGCACAAAAATATTTCTGCACTTTTTTAGAAGAACCTATATTTGTTTCCTAAATACAGGGCATTATTTATTATACTTGTCACAAGGAATTCATAGTTTTCATCCGGGTAACGAAACTCCGGCTTCCAGGTGCCCCAACCTAAGAAATTAATTAAAATTCCTCCAATACCAGGGAAGAAAGGTATAGATGTCATAAAATACAACTTAGTGAAATTGGACAAAAATATATCGCTAATTTTACTTTTGACCTGTATATACCAAATAAATTAATTATTTTATGCCTGAATTTGTTAGTATCCACGATTGATACGGTTCAGTTTTAATAATATAACTTTTTTAAGCAAAATTGTAAACCTGAGTATAAAACCAAATGAGAAATCTCCATCATCGAGCAACTTTGAAGAGAGCGATATATTGGTTAAATTTTAAATAATCGGCTCTGGCTTTAACATGCGATGAGGTATGCACTGTATTTCACAAGTGTCATTCTTCATCATTTTACTGACCCTGAGTGCTGCTTTTTATGTTTCCTGTTACGAGTGGACACAAAAAATTTGGCCCAGAAGTGCGTAACAGTCTACAATAATCCTGTAAAATTGATGTTTAGAGTTGTCATGCGTTGCCATTACCGATTGTTACAGCTGTTTTTTATACAGTGACATAGTATCTCTTCGAGAGTGATTTTAATAGTTTGTATTACAGTGTAATACGTATAATTCAGTAGTGCGAAATACTGTCACATATGGAGCTAAAGCATGCAAATTCAACAAAAACTTATGTCGATGGAAATGGATTTCTTGAGGAGAGCAGCAAAATGTTCAAAATTGGAAAAATGGAATTCTTGAGGAGAGCAGCAAAATGTTCAAAATTGGGAAAAAAAGAAATTCATACGAGAAAAAGCGAATATTAAATATTCAGTAGTATATTATATACGTAAGATATAAGCAATTAAATTGGTATGGGCGTGTATGGCGAACGCAAGAACGAAGGTTACCAAGACAAACATTACAATGGTGTCCACCTGGAAGAAGAAAGGAACGTAGACCTCGAAATTCATGGCTGCAAGAAATAAGAACTGAAATGAGAGCAAGAGGACTGGAAGATATGGAGTGGAGGGATAGGGACGAATGGAAATGGAAAATAAAACTTAAAGCTCAGAAAGATTTGTAAACATTGAAAATCCATATATAAATAATTAAAATTACGATAGAGTGTAGTGCTTTTACAGAAATTGATTTTAATTGTGTTATCTTATATACGTTAGGTTTTTGAACAAAAATATCTATATATTACACGTGAGGAGGATTTTTTATTTTTATGTTTAAAAAAAGTTTTGTTATTTTACCAAGTTTACAATCCATTATATATTAGTAATATTAGTAGTGTTATTGGTAGCAGTTGTACTATGGTATGGTATATCCCTAAATGGGGACATGGGTGCTCCCTAGCGGGAGTTTCTTCAACAAGGTGATTTAGTTAAGCTTATTTCCCTATATTATTTGCGGGTTTTATTGTGCGGTGAGCTATTATTATTATTATTATTATTATCATTGTTATTATTATTATTATTATTATTATTATTATTATTATTATTATTATATTTAAATAGGCAATTATTTTCGAAAATACAATGACAATTTAATGTATTACTAAAACAATTCTATTTCCAGTACGAGACTACGAATAAAAATACATTCCTGCACCAAATTACAACCGAAGCGATTCATGGTAAGTAAATACGTCTCTTGGCGTAATATTTTTAGATTTTACTTCACGACTCCCTGCAATACATAACAGCTAGAGTTCATAATTTTTTCCAACTTTATGAATGATCAAAAATGTATTTTTTAAATCATCATTAGTGAGATTATAAAATATATGTTATTACATTGATACTGGTTTTGTGCTTTCAATTGTTATTGAAAATTGCACTTAAAATAATATTTAAATATACATTAGTTATTGCATGATTGCAGTATTAATAATTTTTTGACTAAAGTCCTTGTAATGTGTAATAGCATGCATCTCCAGAATTGAACCTATGTTGAATATGTTAAACAAACTTGGATACCCCTACAATATGTTATATCTCTTAAGGGAATTAAAAATAGGAAAATCAGTTTTTATAACGATGCGTTTATAGTACACAAATTCTCGTATTTCAAGCCTGAAGCAATCCAAGAATAAAGAACAAGCAAACTCTTTTATTTCAACGAATATTAATTAATCCATGTAGTTAGCATCTTTATCATTGTATGATTCTATACTCTAGGAACTAATGCTTGTATGAGAGATGACCCAATTCCTATTGTGGAGATTTTTCTTTGAATTAATTTAACCACAATCTTCTTATGTGTTTCCTGCAACTCTCCATTCTCACAAAAGAAAACTCCATCACTTGTTTCATACAAAGTATTAGTGGTTGGTTCTTTACATCCAGCCTTGTACCTTACTTGCATAGTGTTAGTACAGCATGTCTGTAAATTAAAACGAGTAGAAATAAAAACAGCCAGACAATCTACATTATATAAAACACAAAAGAGAATTTTTTGTCTTAAGAAACATCGATATCACCTTTACGGTATTTTTAATGAGTTATTTCCGGAGAAACAGCGTTATGTTTGTCCACCGCTGTAGTCTATCGGTGTCTCAAACGCAAGCAAGGCCTACTTCAATTACTGTCGGGACAAATATCTTAGTTTACCTTTTTTTAGGAAATGTGTTTTCTTATGTAAAGCAAATAACAATAGGTAACTATTTGCCTACTAACCGACGATTTCGTTCATTCTGAATCGAACAAATGGACAAACGATTTATTGATTGATTCATTACAGAAAATTATTTCTTCCTTTATCTAATAACTATCCCTCTACAGCTTTTGGCTATTCTATGCCACCGTGCCACCTGTGAATATTCGATCGGAAAAGTGTGGCTGCTAGCGTCATGTTGGCCAATGTGATAACACACGTCCCCACTAGAGCAAATTGCCAACATGTTTGTTCATATACAGGTTGTTACCGAAATGAGTGCAGATTTTTCGTGTGGTGATAGGGAACATTCATATAAGTATTTTAACACAATGAATCTTGGGCCGGAAATGCATTTTGTGGGTCTACAGAATAAAACAGCATTTAAAATTGTTGAACACATTGTTGTTTATTTATTAATTCTAAGAAAAATGGAAGGTATTACATGTTATTTTACAGTAATTGTTGGAAATGGTGACCATTGACCTGGATGCATAGCTCTGCGCGTCTCACCTCGGACTAATGAACTCTAAGAAGCATATCTGGATGCTCCCTGTTTTCCGCAGCCGCTGCCACGATCCTTGCTATAAGCTCTACTTCTGTTTCATGGGAGTCTTGTAGATAAGAGATTTTATGTGCCCCCACAAAATGAAAACCATGGTGTGAGGTCTGGGGACCTCGGTGGCCAAGGGTCGGGTCCACCTCGATCAATCCATCGAACTTGAAATCTTCTGTAGAGGAAAGCTCTAACGGCACGTGTGAAGTGGGGATGGGCACCATCATGTTGGAACCACATCCTACAGTGTAAGTTAAGAGGAATGTCTTCGAATAATTCTGGGAGCATCACTACTGGAAGAAAGGTCAAAGCGAGGGGGAAGCAGATAACGACCCAGAAAGATATTGTTTAGATTTCCCGCCCAAACATTAACTGCCATTACCATAAAAAACAACATTTTGTCGTACAACAATTTCAAATGCGTTTTTACTCTGTAGACTCACAACAATGCATTTCCGGCCCAAGATTCATTGTGTTAAAATACTTTTATGGACGTTCCCTACCACCACACGAAAACTCTGCACTTATTTCAGTAACACTCTGTATAAGGGAATTCTATCCCAATAGTCCACCTACATTAGTGAGCAAGCTAGGGTTAGAAAATGGACAAGGTAGTGTTAGATGGGCAAGTTAGTGTTTTTTTTTTCCTCTTTTTCGTTTTCACACTGTTTTTCCTTCTTGTTTTACCTTATTGTTTTACCTTTTTATTAGCTTTCTTTTATTCTCACATATAGACACAAGGACAGGACACACACCCAGACCCAAGGTGGAGATTTAAAATGCACTACCTCGCCGGGAATCGAACCCAGAATGCCGAAGTGGAAGTAGGGATTCTACCGACTACGCCACGGCGACGGGCTATTGTTAGTTTGAGCGAGTTATTACACCAGATTAGTTTAGCTTTCACTTGTTTGTTAGCTGTTTTTTATAAGTTGGCTTCACTGTCTGAAAAATAACTAATACATATTTTAATTGGCAAATATGGTTAATATGGTGATTAAACGTGTTGAAGAATTTAAATATCTTGGATCGATAATAGATAAATCTGGTACTTGTGTAAAATATATTATTAACAGAGTAAATTTTGCAAGGAAAGCGATTAGATCCCTGAATGGTTTTTTATGGAATAGAAGTTTGACCAGAATAACAAAAAAAAAAAAAAGAGAGAGATTATACAGACAATAATAGAAAGTACACTTACATATGGATCAGAAAGCTGGACAATAAATTAAAGGATAAGAAAAGAATCTTGGCGACAGAAATGGATGGATTACGGAGAAGTATGAGAATATCCATGCTACAACATATTCGAAATACATATATCAGACAAGAAATGGATGCACAAGAAACTGTCATCGAAAGGATAACAAAGAGAGCTTTACAGTGGTATGGACATGTACAACGGATGTCGGAAGACCAGTGGCCTAAACATGTGTTAGATTGGATGGTACCAGTCAGAAAGAAGAGGGGGAGAATTAAAAGAACATGGTATGAGGGAATATATGATGCCATGATGAAGAGAGGTATGGAAGAAGGACAATGGGAAGATAGGAATCTCTGGAAAGCAGGAATCAAGGGCAAACTGCTGTAAAGTGGAAAGCCTGTATTAAGTATTAAGTAAGTATGGTGATTTTAGGTTACTTTGAGCTCAACTTCTCACTTCATTTTAAGGAATTTCTCACGCTTTGTTTTTGAAAAAATCAACGTATATATTTCTGTCAGGTAATTATTCACATACTGCAACAATAAATGGTGTGTATTTCCATTTTTACTTGAATTTATGTAGGCGGTATGATAGTATAGAATCCCCCTGATTTTATTTTCTAGCTAACAGAGATTCATACTTGTTCTACGTCTGAATTAATTAGTAAGATACTGCAAATATAATTAATAACTCACGATATAAAGTAGTAAATAGAAGAGACATCTAGTAGAGAAAGGAAGAATTCATTTTTCGATAAACTGATATCGTTCTTCATTTGAACGATCCCATTTGAACCAAGTCTTTGATTGACAAGTAAATAATTACTTGGAAACGTTAAGGACAAACTAGTTCTGTAAACCATAAGGTGATCATAATCACCCATTTGTAGATACATAATAGAAACACACAGAAGACTAATGGTTTCACCGCGAACCACGAAACCAGAGGCGAGCATGGTAACCACTGTTATAACGGGAACGACTCTGTTTTAACATTTATCGCAAGTATTGT
The DNA here is from genome assembly GCA_030220185.1 of Diploptera punctata. Taxonomy (NCBI): domain Eukaryota; kingdom Metazoa; phylum Arthropoda; class Insecta; order Blattodea; family Blaberidae; genus Diploptera; species Diploptera punctata. The sequence continues at coordinate 2,692,063 of JASPKZ010000009.1, forward strand.
ACATCTCTCATCTCCTATGCAGTACTAGAATCCGCTTCAAAGATTTATTTTACAGCATCTAGTTTAGTTTTGCGTTTCGAAGGTCGAGTTTTGTACAAAATCCTCCATCTAACTCGGTCATTCTATGTCTCTTCTTCTATTATTTATATATTTTCAATTCCTCCTTCCATCTCGGTCATTCCATGTCTCTTCTTCCATCATTTCCAACCATTCAATTCCCCTTTTCGCAGCGTTCTGCTTAACTTGTTCTTCCCATCTACATTTCAGATGACCTCTTGCGTAATTCCCTCCTAATTTAAATTCCAGTGATTGTCTTGATACCGTTCCAGTATTCTTTATCTATTATCTTGCATTTCATCTTGTATTTTATCCAACTTCAAAATGTGTCTTACTTTTGTGTTTTGCATTATATTTATTCTGGTTTACCCAAGCATTCTTCTTACAAACTTGGATCTCTATTAAATCATAAAATGTATTCTGAAGTGATACGTAAATATTGTACGTCGACCCCCACTATAGCCATCTTTCCGGCGTTTGCGAAACTCCAAGCAGGAAATATGATATATGAACAGTTTTCATTTAACGACAACCGTTATTAGCTTAAGTCATTATGGCCGCAATTGAAACGTGGGCCCTCAATTTTTTCTCAGAATCATATTATTTCGGAGTTGAATTTTTTTACGTGTGGTAAATCTATAACGCAGGACACACGGGTTTACTTATTTTCAGAAGGAAGTCATACTCAGATTTCTTACATCCTGAAAAAACCCATCGATTCCTGCCGGGGTTTGAACAAACGAATATCGGAATCAGAGACGATAGTGGTAACCACTACACTGAATGGATTATTTAATGGGAGATATGTTACCGAAGATCGTAAACGTTCCACTTGCAGCCAGACTTCTTCCGCTCCCTACATCTATGGTTTAATATTTTTATTTAAAATACATTTAAATATATTTATTTTTAATTGATCTTTTAGTGGATTAATTGATGTTATCTGATTCTTTACTTTTGATTCTCTTATGATATTGATTTGATTCGTCATAATTATAGTTTTTTATTTTTTAAATTCCACTAACACAGTTTAACTTCACGCCTTAAAAGTTTTTTTCGTACCACACGTCACCCGGGTCTTATAGTGACACGACCTGTCGAGAGAGGGATTTTAATTGTGGATCACAGAGATACTTTGTTCACCAAACAAGGACACCTCATTGTCAGGCCTCCTCCGTGACAACACACCATTCATACACATATTCATATTAAGCATGGCGAATATGATGATGATCAGTATGATGGCTAAGTCATGTTCGGGCCTTAAAGTTTCTTGTCTTACAGGTAAAGAAAACCTCCGAAAAAATCACCCAGGAAACTTGTCCCGACCGGGGATCGAATCCGGGCCCGCTGCGTACGAGGCAACGAAGCTACCCCGAGACTACAGAGGTTGACTCATAGTTTAATGTGTATTAATATATACTTATAATTGTATATCTTACAACCCTGTACAAATATTTTCTGTATTTGTTATTATTCGCTGGTTGAGTTGAAGAGAAGATCTTGTGTCCTTAACTCTGCTAGTTTAAATAAATAATAATAATAATAATAATTATTATTATTATTATTATTATTATTATTATTATTATTATTATTATTATTATTATTATTATTAAAGATCTTCTTCACTTCTCTGTCCTCATTAATTCTTTGTAGATATCCATCTCACTTCGGTATGTTAATTTTTTATAAATATAAGCATCTCACGTTTTCCATACTTCCTATATGATTCAACATTGTATATTCTCCTCAATTGACCTTCTTTCATTATTCCTCCAAAAATATATATCAGGAACCTTCTTTCAAATTTGTCTAGGGAGTCTTCATCTGCTTTAGTTAGTACCCGTGTTTCAGAGGCATAAATTAGCTACTGGTCTAGTGAAAAGTAGAGAAATAAGCGTTATTAAATTATCTTAGTTAACTAACTCCGCAAGTGAACGCCCTCGCACGAAGATTTACGGCGTACACAGAAATTATATTATCAGACACAGACGTTATTTGCCATTTTAGGTAACATACCAAATTGGTTATACGATTCAGAAAAAATGGAACTGGTATTGAGGTCGAACATTGCATCTGCTGTAGTTTCTAACTGTGATATATTTCCACATCAGTTTTGTACAAGTACGAAGATTGAAAAATGATAAAGTAAACAAGTTGGATAGGGAATCAATCGATATTGTTGTGGATTAAATATAGAGAGCGCTACAATCAGTCTTGGGGAGCAACGTTGCGTTGAAATTGGCTGACATATAAGGTAGTGTGCGTGTTGAAGCTCTACCTGTAACAGTGATCAATCATTCACAACCACGCTTCAATAAGCGCAGGATGAAAAAGTTACGTGTTCATTCTTTATGATTACTAGACAGAAATAACTTTCTCATACTTGTGCACAACTTTTATTCACTTTTATCCAAAACTACAAGAAATTGCTCTCACAAAATCTGAGTCCTGTCTTTCATTGGCAAAAGTGAACATACATCTGTTATGAAGTCTAGGAAATGTGTTCACAATATTTTGTCCCGCGCTACCGGGGGTCGTTCTCAAGTTATTTTATCGTAATAAACGCAACCGATATTCACGTTAAATTTCACAATAACTTTATTTGGTTCATACAAACATTCAGTGATAATTGGTTAATAAATTACTGCAAGAATTAATCTTGTTTTATAATTTATTCGCCACACAATGTTTTCCCTTGCCTCAGTTTCTTCTTACCACAGATCACTGTATCGCTGTCGCTTCACAATTAACTGACCCTCGATCATGGCAACAATTTATATAAGCCGGGAAAGGAAATTTCTCGGCGTCTAGTCGAGATTATTTAGTATGCATATATATATATATATATATATATATATATATATATATATATATATCCATAGTAATTCTACACGAGAGCAGGTCTTTCGCTGTAATCATGGGATTTTCATGTTATGTTTTGCAGATTTGCTAGGGAATTATGGGTGTGGTAGCTTCCCGTTGCTTTCAACATCGGTGAAGGATGATATGATGACCGCATGATTTTCGGGGACCGTTGGGCCCTACGTTTCCTGACATTTGTCTTATAGGTGAGAAAAAACCCAGGAGCCTGTCCCGACAGGGACAAGGCAGCACGCTACATCGAGACCATAACGGTGGCCTTATATATGTATATATATATATTTGTCCAATGCCACCAGTTGTCTTTTATGAAATGTCTGGTTTTCTTCCCTGGCATTGGCAGAATTGTAATCCATTTCTTAGGTCGGGGCCCCTGGAAGAGGGAGTTATGTTCCCTGATCATATGATGAGTGATAAATGATAACGAAACGCCAGGAGAGACCTTAACCTAAACTTAACCTAAATTCCAGACAATGGGCAACTACAGGAATAGTTCCTATGGTCTGATCGATAAACGAACCCGGGACCTCATGAACTGTAGTAAGAAACGGTAACCACTAGCTTATGAGGTTGGTCTCTTTTAGTAGGGCCTATATACGTTTCGGGAGTCGGAGCCTCTAGGAAGGAGGGATAGATACGTACAGAATTTTCCGAAATAAAAATAGACTAAGCATGGATCGTCTCCGTAAGTTTTAACTATTTCCACAAATGCGGGGAAGTACCCTTGTTAGGCCTATTTGTTAAATATGTATAACATTTTGTAACAACTACTTCTGCGATAAACTTACAGTATACAATTTTATATTTGTTTATATACGTATTTAATTTATTTTAGTGATTTTACATACTTTAGTTTACCGCTGTGGTCTCGAGGTAGCGTGCTGCCTTGTCACGCAGCGGCCCGGTTTCGATTCCCGGTCGGGACAGACTCCTGGGTGAGGTTTATTTTTCGGGGGTTTTCCTCACCTGCAAGACGACAGTCAGGAAGCTTAGGGCCCAACGGTCCCTGAAAATCATCTGGCCATCATCTTCATCCTTATCATTATCATCATCATCCTTCACTGGTGTGGAAAGCAATGGGAAGCTACCACACCTATAATTCCCTAGTAAAGCTGCAAAGCATAGCATGAAAATGCTACGATTGCAGTGAAAGACCTGTCCTTGGGCAGAATTACTATGGATGGATACATAGTTTCTAGTAACTTAATGAGAAGAAATAAAACAGAAGAGTTTTTTATCCACATTTTACTGATGAATAAAAAAAATTCATAATACAAAAATGTTAATAGAAACAGAGCAATGTAAGATATAATTGATCAGAAATAATATATGTAACAATAATAGAACAGAATAAAAAAATGAAATTTTCTACGTTGTGTATCTGTGCGTGTATATGAAATGGGACCACTTTGCGACTTTTAGTTTCCGTAATAATATGTTTAAAACTAGGGTGCATAATGATGATTTTAAAAAATTTTTATAGGCCTATGTATCCTTTAAGCTATGATCTGTGTAAATATTAAAGTCCTGCGTCAACTGGATCCTTTGATCTCTTAGTTTGCACACGAGGAAGAGGTACCACTTGGCAATGCGTAATGTTTCATTGTGTCTCGCTGCGACTTATATATGGATTCTACTAAAAGATATGATTTGAATAGAGACAATATAACATAAGTTATTATCTGAGATTTTCATTTCAGTATTCGATATCTGCCTCGAAATTTAAGCCAGTTAAATACAAATAAAATATATGTAAACTACTTGTTATTTTAGTTTATTTGGCACTTTGGACAAAAATCTTCAAATGGTAAAATTTTATAAAGTCAGAGAATTTTATTAACTACTACTAATACCCGGCGTGCGCTGCTACGACAAAATAAATGATAAGTAATTTGCTTTTATGTTTAGTTAAATAAATAAAAGGAAACATAATTATAAATGTATATTTTTAGATACTCCATGCTGTTTACCTGGCGTTGTCCGGGAATCTACTCATCCCAATCTTCTTGCCATAAATGAGCTGAAAGACGAAAACTATTGTACATCTTATGATTAGTTGAATAAGTAAAATTAAAAGTAATTATAAATGTATATTGTAATTATTTTAAGATTACCCGTGCTGATTACCGGTGTTTCCCGGGAATCTACTTATCTCGATCTTCATGCATAAATAAGCTAAAAGACAACATTCTTTGTGTGCTGCTATGCTTGCACAGGAATCTACGTAGCCTATTTGTCTCGATCTTCTTGGCATCAATGAAAGACAAAAATGGTTATTGTGAGTTATCCGTAAGAGATAAACATATGCTGTTGCGGACTTTTTTGTAGAGCTTTTTGAGATATTCAATTCTGTGTACATTAATTTTGTGTATTTGTTATGATGTAGACAGCGCAAGCCATTTAAGCGTTCAAAGAGCTACTTTTTCCACGTTTTCCACTACAAAGGGCGATTTCTAAGGGTGAAGGAGTTGAGCATCACAACTCTCTTATAGCCTATGTTCATCCCAGGAATCTCCTGAACATTTTGCAAAAAACTCCATCACAATCGGATCAACAGTATGGCCGCGCATAAAGTACAACCAAACCAACAAACAAGCATTCATTTTTATATATTAGATGTCATCAAGTTATTAACGCACCGAGGGTGTGGACAGCCCTATGACCTTTGCAGTGTTCTCTGTACACCAATATCATACCGATGAAGGCGGTGCGTCCTGCTTCAAAAGCAGGAAGACCAGAATTAAGATTTTTTTAAAAGAAAGAAACAATGGTAATTTACTTGTATGCAATAATTGTACACTTCGCATACTGTTGCTGGCGGTTGGAAACCGTTCATCTGTCTACTTATAGCCTAGTGGCTACATTTCAACCCCTAGTATTCACCTGAGAGAAAACGCTATCTCTTTTGTTTGTATCAGTTTTGAGATAGTTCGTGTCATGTGCTACTAGCGATAGTTTTGCAATCTGTTGTAAGTTCAATTTATCTTAGAATCACTTCTAAGTTCAAATTCACATTTGAAATGTCTTTTCAGTAATAACAGATGAGCGGATATTTTAAAGCCAGTAAGTAGTAGACCTATCAATTCACCTCTTGTTTTCCCAATGCAACAATATCGTCACGGACCCGTGAGCTTTTTTTTTTTTTTTTTTTTTTTTAATTTGAACAAATTTTTACAACCTGCGTTTTACCCTGTGGGTATATCGCAGGATATTTAGATTACATTTTATATGGTTTAACAATTAATGGATTACAATTAATATGGATTATTTCAGTGTCTGGAATATTTCATTTATGTATTTGATTGTTTGTGGCATTTTAATGACTTTTCTTAGCACTATATTTGGGTCCTTGATGTGCGCTGGTCTGTTCTTTTCTTGTAGCTTGCAGTGAAGTAAAAGATGCATAGCTGTTTGGTCGTCTTCTGAGCATGGGCACTTCGGTGAGGCTGCTTTTCCAATTCTGTGTAGGTATTGTTGGAATTTTCCATGGTTTGTGAGGAATTGTGTAAGTACGAAAGTTGGATTTAGGACGGTTTCTTGCCTGGTATGGATGTTTGGGAAGAAGAGTTTTGTTTGGTGGCCTTTGTGTGATGATGCGTACAGCGCGTTCCAGATGCCTGTGTAGTATTGAAGGAGCTTTTGTTTACAAAATGAAATAGGTAGTCTGTCATATACTAGAGTTCTTTGAAACGTTGAGTCTATTTTTGCTAGGAAATCTGCCCTTTCGTTTCCGTAGTGTCCAGTGTGGCCTCGGATCCAATAGAAGTTTACTTGATTGTTACTCTGTATGTATTGAAGATCTGCCCTGATTTGACTTACAATGGGATTGGCTGATTTGCTTTTTTTGATTGCTTTAAGTGCTGCTTGTGAGTCAACGTTTATGGCGTATTTAGTTTTAGGTTTTTGTATATTTTTTATCCATTTTAGTGCCATCTGAATTCCGAGCAGCTCGGCTTGAAGTACTGAGCATTCGGGGTGGAGTTTTGCTGATTTTGAGAAAACTTCTTTTCTTCCTGTATAGACTACTAGGCCTGCTCCGACATTTCCTTCTGTTTTTTGACCCATCAGTGTAGAGGGTGTAATCTCCATCTCCACCAGAGCCTGTGAGTTCTACTTTGATGTCTAGGGTTTTCAGTCCCTCTTCACTTTTTGGAATTTCTGCTTTCGATAACTCGGGTAAGATTGCTGTAGTCTTCTTGTTATGCTTTAGTGCCCAGATGTCATTTCTTAGTCTGAGTTCCAGTTCTATTGGGAGAGCATTTGCTATGACTGTGAGTGCCTCTGTAGAGACCGAACGATATGATTTTGTCATGAATATCAGGATTTGTCTTTGTATTCTAGTTAGTTTGTCCATTTGTGATTTGTAGCGAATTTGTTGGTACCAGACGCTACAGGCATAAGTTATGGTTGGTAGTAGGCAGTATTTGTATATTGTAATTAGGTGGTTGAATGATAGCCCCCAGGATGATCTTGAGCAGCGAATTAGTTTTTCTGCAAAGTGGACTGTGTTTTATGATGTAGGTTCTGAATATGTTGACTCCATGTGAGGTTGCTATCCAAAGTCACTCCCAAATAATTAATTTGTTTGACGACAGGTATATTGCTCTCTTGTATTGTTTGGTGTGTTCGATATTTTTGTAGTTGGCGACAAAACATTGGCATTATACTGCATTTCTGTTTTGCTAGTTCCAGTTTGTTTTTCTTTACACCATCCTTCAATTCTGGAAAGAGCATTTGAAATAATATTTGGTATATCGTTATGGAGTGACCCCTTGGCCAGCATCATTACATCATCTGCATATAGGACTACCTCTAGGTGTTCTTGTAGCTGTGATAAGTTTTCAATCAGATCGTCAGTTATGAGATTCCATAATATTGGTCCGAAAACCGATCCCTGTGGGCAGCCTTTGGAGATGTACGCAGTCTTCTTGCAATTAGATAGTGTTAGGTTTGCGCTCCGGTCTTTCAGGAAATCTGTGATTACTTCATAGATGTTGCTGGGGCAATTGTACTTCCTTAGAATCGTAAGTATTTTTGGATGCCAGGCGTTGTCAAAAGCACCCTTAAAGTCGAGGGCTACTAAACAGCATCTTATCTTCTTGACTTTGTATTCATTAATGGTATCTGTAATCTTCCGTATGGCGTCGATTGTGGATGTTCCTGCCTTGAAGCCATATTGCTGACTTTTGGTGTTTCCAGATGTAACCAGATATGTTGAGAGTCTGTCGGCTACATTTTCCAGGAACAGACAAAAGACAGATTCCTCTGTATCCGTTTACACTTGTGAGTTTGCTCTTGTCATTTTTTGGGATTGCTATAACTGTTGCTTTCTTCCATTTTTCGGGGAAACAGCCTAGTTGGAGGCATTTGTTGAATAATCTCTGCCAGAAGTGTGGCAGAATGCGATGGATGTGCTGGACGATGGTTTCATCTAGACCGTCGGGACCTGGCGCTTTTTTGGGCGGCAGATTTTCAATTATCATCGTTACTTCTGTCTCGCTGAATTCTTTATCTACCGCAGTAGAGGATGTCCATTTATTTTTCAACAGGTCTCTCGTGGCTTTCTGGTTTGGCGTGTCTTCGTTAATCTGGTCCTTAGGGAAGAATTTTTCGAGTAAGGCCTCTGCTGTGTTCTCTGCGGAAGTAGTTTGTGTTCCGTTTTCACGCGTGAGTGTGCTCGGTATGGTTTGTTCCATAAAGTTGTTTTTACATATTCTGTGCAGTTTCCAGAGTTTGGTGGAATTTACGTTCTGACAGAAGGCATTCCACGATTCCAGTTTTGCTTGTTTAATCATTGTCTGGTATTTACTTCGAATTTCGTGATAGCGATTTCGGTACAATGGTATAAGCTCTGCGACTTTGCATTTTTTGTAGCGTCTTCTTGCGGCGTTTGTGTGTTTTCTCTGGATTGTGAGTTCTGTAGTCCACCACGCTACGTGTTTGTTTGTCGGTCTAAACGGTGGGAACGTTTTAGTGCAGATTTGTTCTAAGTCATCCCATATATCGTTGATCAGTTCATTTAGTTGAGTCGATTGTTCTACTTCACTCAGTTCCAACATCCATCGTTTTCCTGCTGCTTCGACAAGTGAGTGAAACTGTTCCCATTTACCTTTTCTTGTGGCATATTTTCTAGTGGAGAACGTTGTGTCTCGTCTTCTGTCTCCAGTGTTTGCTTGAGTGATATCGAAGCTTATTGCGTTATGGTCGGAAAGGAAATCATCCTCATGTATTGCCCATTTTACTATTCTGGATGATACGTTTGGTGATACTACTGTTAGATCTATCCAGCTTTCGCCTCTGGCTCCGGAGAAGGTGGGACCATAGTCTTCGTTGATGATGAGGAGGCTTTGGTCTGTTAAAAGTTCTAGCAGTGCGTTACCTCTTCTGTTAGTTATTGGACTAAACCAGGTTACTGTGTTTTTGAGTTTGAATCTAAGCACCATATCATGTTCGTGGGGCGAATTTCTGTAATGAATGTTCTGAAAGGCACTAAGTCTTGTGCGATATCCCCTTGAGGGGGATAATAAGAACTTATTAAGTAAGTTGTTAGACCAGGGAGTGAGAGTTTGAGCACGGTTTGGTCTCTATTAGTATATTTATTTACAAGAATTGCATTTTTTGTTAAGTCTTTTCTTAGTATTATTGCCGCGCGGGGGTTTTCTTGAGGGATACTGGAGAAAATTGTTAGATTGTTTGGGCAGAAGCTTATTTGCCCGTTTTCTACAGTACGGTTCCTGTATAAATGCTATGGCGATGTTGTTAGTTGTGAGGAAATGCATGAGGTGAGCAGTGGCAGCTATTGAATGATGTAGGTTTAACTGTATGCAATGTAGTGTAGCCATGATTGATTAATAGTTTGTTTTGTTTATTACTATTGTTTTCACTCTTACGAAACGTGGGCACTGCTCGCTAAATACACTGTGTTTCGTGTCGATTTTTTTATTTGAGTCATTTGTCATTGAATTGGTCGTTATGCAGTTCTTGCCACTGTTGAGGTTGATTGTTGCTGCAGTCCATTTTGTGATGATCGTCCGCACAATGAGAACAGACCTGAGTTTTAGTGCATACCCGAGAGGTGTGACCATAACCTAGACATTTGAAACATCTTGTGACTGCCACATAGTCCTCTACTTTGCACATATTCCAGTGAAGTTTCACCTTTTGTTTACGGAGAACCTCTATGCGCAGTTGGGGGGATAGCTCTACCACTACATGCCTGGAATCGTTGTATTTACGCGCCGTAAACTTGAATGAGCATACTGATGTTTCGCCTGTATTCAGTTGGTTTTGAGCAATTAATAGATTACTTAATTCTTCGTCTGGGATTTCTTTCGGAACGTGTTTGATTATTATTGTGGGATTGAGCCGTTTTGGTTTAGTGATGGTTACTTCTTGTACTTTGTTCATTATTTCATGTTCTAGCCTGGCACTTTCATCCTTTGATCTGCATTCTATTAATACAGAATTTTGTTTGATACTTCTGATTTTGTTTACTCCTATTCTAATTTCGTCGGGTTTAATTTTGTTCTTAATGAGTTTTTTTATGGTGTCGCTGTTCATGTTAGCTTAGTGGGCACCTTAAATTTATGTTTTAATGCAAATTCACGACTAAACGGGCTGCTCGCGAACAGGAGAATCTTACACACAACCTGACGTCATTTATAATCCGTGCAATAATATTATTACTCTGTTTAATTACTAAAACACCTCTACCTGATTATCAATATATATATATATATATATATATATATTGTATTACCAAACTAAAAAATAAAAAAATAAATATATTTTAAGGGATTTTTCTCTACATTACAGTAGTTATCCTTAAGCCCAAATGAATTTTGCTCCGGCGCAGATTTCTATCCACATCATCGTCTTCTTTGAGGTCTCTGCTGATCATGTTTCTTCTCACTTCAGCATTCCAATCCAGCATCATTTTTGGGATTCTATTGTATTACATCCTCTTCAGATGTCTATACCATTTCAATATTCGTTCTTCTATTACTTCTGTAATAATATGTTTCTCTAATTTTCTGGTTCCGAATTCTCTCCTTTATTGATTTTCTTGATGCCCTTCGCTAAAAATTCATATCTGTTGTCAATATTTTTTTGCTTGCTGTCTACCTAAAGTCCAGTTTTCACCATACAGCATAACACTTTATATTAATGATATAAATATCAATATCTTTGTTTTATTTCTCCAATTCAGTGGATATCTCATTAGTTGTGTTTGATAGACCTTTTACATTCCAACATCCTATATTCAGAGTCTTTTTCGTCGCTTTAGTCGTTGTAATTTTATCTGACCGGTTTTCATTTATTTCGATATTTTAGCATTGCCTTATTTTTATGTAAGACGGGAAGCTAGCCCATCGCTACAACTCCCAACCTGGAGGACCGGGTTATTTGTTTTCGAGGTTTTCTTCCCCTAGCCTTTGACGAGCCAACGTCTACCTACAAGGCAGCAGTGTCTATTCCCTAGACAGGGTTCCATACTGGGTACTATCAGCCGGGCGAACTGAACCCAGATTTTTTAACGAGATTGTTACTCCTCCTCCTCTTCCTTTTTTAACTTAGCTTGGAACAGGCTTCTTTGGGTTTAAAAAAAATATATAGAATAAACTATATCTCCCAGAAAATTTACAAGTTTTGTTCTTTTGCTTTCAGTTCAAGAGGTATAAAAGAATTACACAGGAAAAAAAATAGCTTCCCAGATCAGTTGTTTCATTTTATTACATGCTGACTAAGTTCAACGCTTTCTAATACATCTCAGCTCACTAAACTAAGCTAGCTATACTTGAATTGGCTAGTGTAATCTACGAATGTCTTTTCCCAGAGTCATCCAATTACTAAATTGAAGCAGCGAATCGTGACCTATTTGCTGAAAAAGACTAATGAAATCCTCGTGTGACATTGTGATCAGAATTCAATGCGGACATCTCAGCTGTCAGCCTTTTACCTCGACTGACAATATTACTAACGCCACAGCGGTCACTTCAATATCACTACTTTATATGGATGTCGTTTCAACTTCAATTTCCAAGACAATGACATGTATATCAAGCTCTAATTTACATTAAGATACTCTCTAAATTTCTGCGAGTGTCTGAGCAATATTATAGTCCAAAGTATGATAGAAGATTTTCCGATAGAGAGGTAATTTTTTTGTTTGTGTTGGAAAGAAAATTATAATCTGTCATTTGTCATGAATGTTATCGGATATGAAAAAATACACGTTCTAGGCACATTTCTTTATATAGAATTCATTCTCTGGCTTCACGATTTATTTCGTGTAGCATGTATTTTGAAAGTGGGAAGACCCTGCAGTTGACAGTTTTAGGAGACAGCGATTTTGTTATTCAATTCTCAATTATTATTATTATTATTATTATTATTATTATTATTATTATTATTATTATTATTAATTATTATTATTATTATTATTATTATTATTATTATTTTTATTATTATTATTATTATTATTATTATTATTATTATTATTATTATTATTATTATTATTATTGTTGTTATTATTGTTGTAGTTGTTGTATAAGAAGTACTGTCACATATGGAGCTGAAATTTGGAAATTAAAAAAAAACTTAGAACAAAAACGTATGTCGGTCAAATGAAATTCTTGAAGAGAGCATCAAGATGTTCAAAATTAGAAAAAAATAAGAAATGCTGTCATACGAGTAAAAAATTAATATTAGATATTCAATAGTATATTATATAAGATATAAGCAATTAAATTGCTATGGGTACGTACGACGAATGCAAGAAGAAAGGTTTCCCAGAAAAAATTGAGAATTGGTGTCCAACTGGAATAAGAAGGAAAGGAAGACTTCGAAACTCGCGGATGCAAGAAATAAGAACTGGAATGAGAACAAGAGGACTGGAGGACATTTGATGGATAGAGACGACTGGAGAAGCAAAATAAAACTTTAGGCACAGAAAGATGTGTAAACATTAAAAATCTGTATATAAAAATTATTATTATTATTATTATTATTATTATTATTATTATTATTATTATTATTATTATTATTATTATTATTATGAATATGTATCATACAATTGTTAAAAGTATCATTACTTATGGAGCAGAACTTTGGCCATTAAGAACAAAAACAAATAAGTACCTTTTGGCAACGGAAATGGATTTTATACGAAGGGTCGCAAGAATTTCAAGAAGAGAGAAAATTAGGAACTCAGTTATAAGGGAGATAATGAAAATTGAAGACACTATTTTAGATTATATTAAAACTCAGCAATTAAGATGGTACGGGCATGTCCAGCGAATGGAAGAGGATCGACTACCAAAATCTGTTTTGGAATGGAAACCTGATGGAAGACGAAGCAGAGGAAGACCTAAAACCTCCTGGAATCAGGGGATATGTTTATATACGAAGGAGAAACATCTACAACCAGGAGATTGGATGGACCGACAAAATTGGCTATTAGGAATCGGACGATGTCAAAGACATTAATCAACCGATGATCTATCTATTATTATCATCATCATCATCATCATCAATGGTTGACAGTTCCCTTGTTAGTTTAACGTCTCCCTTATAGGCAATTTCACATTTCCAATGCCACCCGAACATTGCACAGACACTACCTGTCGGGAGAGGCTGTTTAAACTTTGGACAACATACTATTTTTTTTTTCACATAAAGAAATAAAGAATCTCTCGAAATTAGGGATTAGCTCACTGCGAGGTCACCTCCGAGACAGCACGAACATTTAAGAAAGGACACATAATTGACTCAAATTCAAAGCTAGAATAATAGGATGGTTATGAAAAACTTTATGCAGGACATATTTCCCAACGAGGATCTAACCGGTGCCCGCTGTATGCGAGACAACGAAAATACCTCGTGACCACAGAAATAAACATAACAAATAATAACCTAATATGTTGAAAATTTGTTATTATTATTATTATTATTATTATTATTATTATTATTATTATTATTATTATTATTATTATTATTATTATTATTATTATTAGGGGGCACACCGTAGCGTAATGGTTAAGGCACTGCGCTACAAGCGGAAGGTCGAAGGTTCAAGTCCCGGTGCGGTCAGGATTTTTAACTTCACCCAAACCCTCTGGCGGCATTATGGCCCTGGGATCGACTCAGCCTCTAACGAAAATGAGTATCTGACGTTTATTCTGGAGGTAAAGGCGGCCGTCACGCAGGGCTGACAACCTGGCTGACATCAAGTGCCGATTACCCAGAAAAAGTGGGAGCCTTAACCTCCTACTACCCCAAGGGCCTCCCGAGACCTGTAGTGGAAGTACAAAAAATTATTATTATTTATTTATTTTTATTTTGAGAATTCTCCTCATCATTGAGGGTTTTCTCCAACTAATCTTAGTAATTAACATGAACTAAAATACATAAATAAATATAAGTTAAATGACTACAGACTTATTGACTACAGTATCAGTTTGCAACAAACATTCACAATTATCCCTTAATTAAAGTTCTCCATCGTTCACTGTCCTCTCTGTCTTCATCTGTTACACCAAATTTCCACATTGAATTTTTAATGTTGTTCCTCCAGATTGTTCTTGGTCTTCCTTTTCTGTTCCTTCTTTCAATTTTCCATGCATAAACGTCCTTTGGTAGTCTTTGATCCTGCATTCTTCTTACGTGTCCATACCATTTTAGTTTTTTGTGTTCAATCTCATCCATTATATTTCTTTCTGTATTCATCCATTTTCTAATTTCTGTATTTCTAATTTTTTCCAGTCTAGATTTTATGGCAGCTCTTCTCCAAGAATCCATTTCAACTAAAGTTATTCTGTTGACATGTTGTTGTGCTATTGTCCAGACTTCCGATCCATATAACATTATACTTTATTATTATTATTATTATTATTATTATTATTATTATTATTATTATTATTATTATTATTATTATTATCATTACTATTATTTATTAACGGTATAAAATTAATATTTTTAACATTCATGGTAAACCACCGTTGAGGTTATTAATTAAAATATTAAAATTATAAAATTCGTGTTTGTTGTCTCAATCGTTCTCAACTAAAACAAACATGTTTATAACACATTGTCAAATATTAAAAATATAGGCTTTTCAGAAGACAGTCTTCCATTATCAGCTTTGTAGATACTGATCATAAAAGTCTTTCTTTTAAAAACCCCATTTTTTAATGTTTGGCGATGTTTGAATAATAGGGGTTTGTTTCAGATGAGGACGTTGCAACAACAGGTACAAATTTTATAATTTTAATATGGTATAAAATATTAATGAAAATTCCATTCGATTCTAGGAGAATTGTTCACATAATGCTCGCCTCTTGTTCCTACAATCGCGAGATCATTCCCTGCAGGGAGCAGAAAAACCAGAGTCGTTTATTTTATGTCATAAATAAAAAGAGTATAAAAAATCAAGCTTGAAAATACAAGCCAAATATAAAACATCATTGGCCTTTCATGGATATTATTATGTTTATTTAGTCCCATTAAACATGTGTCCATAAATTAATCAGTTATAAAGTAATGTCAATTTTATTGTTTGGCTCTCGCTGATAGTAAGTGTTAATTCCAACAAAATAAAAATAGTATTTTTCAATCAATGTGCCCCTCTCATAACAATAACCGTAACCTTAAATTGCCGAAACAATAATTTCTCCACCCTCAGGGGTCCTCACCTAGGGGATATGTGGATGGCGACCACAAGGTGCCCAAGCTGAGCAAAACATTTCTTCCACTTACTTGTGTTTTGCACTCTTTTAACTTTACTATCTAACCTCCCTTGGTTAACTCTTGTTTTTCGACCCCGAAGCTATTAGGGCATCCGAGAGCTAGGGAGTCTTTCCTTTCTTCCATTTCTTCTTTCCTTTATTTTCTTTTCTTCTCCAGAAAATCCTGACCAGAAGCTATAAGATGGCAGCCCCATCACTGGTCTTGCCTTCCTTTGGCCAGCAACCAATCGAAGGGACTATTATTATGCTTTCAAGTCTTATACGAGAATTTCCCAGAAATTTTCTATAGGATCGTAACAGGCCTTGGCCTAATACTTGGAAGGAAGAAGAAGAAGAAGATAATTTCTCCTTCCAGTTATTTCAATGTTCCGGACCACAAACAAAACTAGATTATATAAAACTCACAAGCGGATACGTCGAGTACGTTTAGGGGACTAGGAAGAAGGAATTATGAAGCATAAATTGGAACCGAAGTTATGAAATCGTTTCTTTCTGTGATTCGCAGTTGCGCGTCATCTAACAGTTTATTCAAACTATTAACATTTGCGCATGTAATTTAAAAACAAATTAGCAAATAATCAAAGAAAAAGTTAAAAAAAATATCTAAGAAGTGCGCGAATATTTAATAATGATCATGACATATCTTTATATTAATACGTGAAGGAAAAACTTTGTATCCATTTTTAGGCACATTGTGCGCACGGAGGAGTGTGAAATTTGACATAATTAAAGTTCATATAGAGAAGGAGTGCAGAAAAATAAAATGTATGTATAATATGTGTTACAAATAAATTAAATTAATAAAATAAAATAAATTGTCTGTAAGGAATTTAGGTGTATTACTCATTAATTTGTGTACTCATTCATTTGTTTACATTCATACTGAAAGTGCATTATTGCAAAAATAAAATTGTGCAGCACCAATGTGAATTGACTTACTCTCGCATATTTATAATTAGAGGTTTAAAAAAGTGAGTATATTTTATTACTTAAATTTAAATTAAAGCCTGTCTAATCTTGGTTTCAGTAATTTCATTACATTTTCTATATACCTAATATTCGCATCTACTTTTATTATGCCTCGACATAGAACATTGACGGGTCGGAGTGAGAGACAAAGAAGAAGGGATATATTGCCATACACATAATAATAGGCCCAATGCAAATTTAAATAGTATAGAAATGTCAAATGACGCGTTATTGTTTATTAAATATGGCTAAGCCAAGTTAGACCACATATTTCCTATCGTTTGTATTTTAAAAGTAAATCGAAAATTAATGCATACTGACGTATTTGTAACAAACTTTAACATTTAATGAATTGTGATCGAATTTCGACCGCTGGGCGACCATTAGTACGTATATATTTTCCATTACCGTTAATTAAATAATTTATTTACGAATAAAATATCATCTCACTTGCATTCCACCAAACAAAAACAACATTTGTTGGAACAAAGTGTTTACCGCTCTGAAATTGCGAGCTAAATCTGGTATAATAAATTTATTTTCCTTTATTGTTAATGAGATCATTTAAAAACAAAAAAAATATTCCTACTTGCATTCCACCCTCAAATATCATTTTTAAAGATGATGATAATAATAATAATAATAATAATAATAATAATAATAATAATAATAATAATAATAATAACGAAATATCGTGGCGGTATTTTTACCGCTCTAGAATTGCGAACGTGTCGGAATTTATACCGCTCTAAAATTGAGAGCCAAATTTGGCATTGTGTATCTTGGCATCTTATGACTTATCTGTCTTGTGAAGATGGATGGAACAAACTGTAATGTGGTGATCAATGAATTAAATAAAAGTATAGAAAATGAGCCTATCATAAACACACGTCAGGTTAAATATTTTGATTGTCTAATTCGCGAAGTTAAATTCAGCCGTAAAAATAACCTAAATAGACATGTGCTTAAAAATCATTCTTCAGAGAGCAAAATCTTTACATGTGTTTTTTGTAGTTTTTCAACTAACCGTAAATATAATTTTGAAAATCACAGAACTAAGCATGTTGCTTTAGAACATTATGTTGAAAATTCAAATAGTCAGTTAAACAAATCTTGTTTCTCTTGCAATAACTGTGATTTTCAATGTACCATAATGAACTACTGGCTACCATAACTTTGATATTAAATCAGAGGAACGTAGATTTTTTAACAAGAAAAGCTTTTCTCAATGGAAAAAAGTGAAGGAAGCTGTTGTTTTAATAAATATATCAAACATACTGCAACAAAAAACTCATACTCATCATCATCCATGCAAGTATTAGGCCATATGGCCTGTTAACGGTCTCACAACAGGAATTTCCATCTAGTGCTTTTTTGGACGTCCCAGCTATATTTTGCCTTGTAGACAGTAACGAAGCATGGCTTTTGGAATTCTGCTTTCCAGTTGTTCTGGTAGTTTTGTATATGGTGGAGAATGGGTTCTACATCCAACTCCTCCATAATTTCCTAATTTATTTTATGGTCCCATTTTGTATAGCCTGCTATATAGCACATAAATCGCATCTAATTTGCAGTTATTCGACTTTCATATCTTCTTCGTATTGTCCATGCTTCACTATCATATCTTAATACTGATCTTGCGAGAATCTTATACAGCCGTAATCTTGTGTTCTTTTGTACTAAAGATGGTTTCATTATACTGTTAATTATCCCCGTTGTTTTTGTGAAATTTGTGATTTTCTTTGATATATCAGCTTCATCCTGAAATGTTAAATTATAACCCAAGTAACTAAATTCATTTACTCGTTCTAAAATGTCATCATCCAAAACAATTTTGCTAGGTATAGGTTATTTCCCGCAAAAGTTTTCTTTGTATTGATTTCCATATTGTACCTTTTTGCAATTATATTAAAGTTGTATAGAGAATACTGTAAATCTGTTTCTGTTGGAGCTATTAATACCAAATCATCTGCAAAAAGTAAGGAGTCTATTTTTAGGTTTCTATTAATTTATATAGAACCGCATCTCATCTGTCGCCAATCTTGAAGTATTCTATCCATGTACGATAAAGAACAAGGGCAAGATGCTATATCCTTGTCTTACGCCCCTATTAATTTCGGTCCATTCCGTTTGTGTGTTATTGATTCGAACTGAAATCAAATTTGTTTTATAGATATTGTACACATTTAAAATATGCTGTTGTGGTAGATTGTTGTCAGCTAAAATTTCCAAGAATTTATTCCTATTGATTTTCTCGAAGGCTTTTTTGAAGTCCACAAAAGCTAAGTGTGTTTCTACATTGAACTCCCTGTGTTTTCTATTAATAATTTCATGGAGAAATAACCATCACAGCACGATCGACCTTTACGAAAGCCATTCTGTTCTTCGTTTAGGAGGCTGTGCAACAAAAACTAATAACAGTAAAAAAACAAAGATTTTTTTATTGTGATCGTAGTGATATTTATAAAGCATGGGGAAAAAGTGAAAGAAGTTTGAAGATCCAAGGATTACAATTATTGGAAAAACTTGCCCATATGTAGCTAATGATTTGAGGTGTTAGACCTAAATAGCGTCATTAAACAAAGTATTAATCAACTTCTAAATATTTGTATGAATCACTCTGTAGTTTTAGAAATTGTACTAAATACTTAGCTCTTTAAACGTTCCTGATAAAATTATATTTAATCCAAAAGCGTGAATTGATTTGAGGAAAATATGTGTCCTAGACGAGACCTTGGCGTGCATTACACCTGCCCCAGCTGACGCAGTCAATTTCTGTAGAACAGGGGCCTTGAGCACGGTCACTGCTATCACTGAAATGTGTGTTCTGGCTCCATCTCGCGTCTGAAACGCCAGAAATTTCATTAAGCAAACAACACTCTCGCCTTCATCGTGTTATTCTTCTCCTCCTGCACGTACCTGAATCTTCAAACATCTGCCGTGTTCAGAAGAAGATCAAACAGAAAGTTATGAAAATGTTAGCTGTATATTCTACTTGTTCGTGTTATATTCGCAAAGTAGTCTAATAAGTTCTGAAAATAATTTAAGTACAAGTAGACCTACTATCACAACTTTTTCTAAAAAAAATATGAACTGTTTTCGTTCATTGTCCACTCCAAACTTCCTTCCATCCAGACCAGCCTAAAACTCTTTCTCGAATTGGCCTGATTAAAAAATTAATCACTCTCTCTCTCTCTCTCTCTCTCTCTATCTCTCTCACTCTCTCCTTCTCACTTACTCTCCCTTACTCTCTCACTCTCACTCTCTCTCTACCTCTATCTCTCTCTATCTCTATCTCTCTCTATATCTCTCTCTTTACCTCTATCTCTATCTCTCTCTATATATCTCTATATATCTGTTTATCTCTCGCTCTCTATCTCTCTCTGTCTCTCTCCTCCTCCCTCTCTCTCCTCTCTCTCTCTCTCTCTCTCTCTCTCTCATGGTCTACTGTCGTATCCTAACCATATGTATTGTCGACTGCGATGGTCCAGTGGTTACATTTCTTCCCTATCTACCTATAATATAAAATGGCGTAGCCCAGTGTTGAGCCATAGTCTCTCCTTTGTTAGGAGTTAATATTTCTAGATTTATTTAGTTATCTTATTTGTCCATATATGTCATGAGTGACATGGGGTCAACACACTGACTATGAAACATCTAGCAGACAACTAAGGTAGTACTAGGATGTTTGAAGATCGGTAAAGTTTGGAGCCTTTTTATTTAGGCTTAAGGATCTTTTAAGAACCTGAAAATCTTCAAACTCAAGACCTATGGTTTAAAGTCCCTCTCGGAGGACTTGACCCTTGGATTTTTCCATCCTAAAAAAATCCATCGACTGTGGCCGGGTTTGAATCCGCGACCCTCGAAGCCAAGGCAAGGAGCATAACCACTGGTCCACTACGGCCGACTTTTCTACCTTATGGTGTCAAATAAATGTCTTTATTTAAAAGCAAAGTTTCTCCCTGAAATATAAATGCCGCCTAACTCAGTAAATATTTACCGTACAGGTCTAATATTTAGGCTATTTAGACAATTAAATGCGAAGAACTGGAATGTTTTGTTCCTTTGCAGTTTTGTAATAAATATGATAGTTTTCGTGAAAATTAAGTGAAAACTTCTGATGTTTTGGAATAAAAATCGAGAGATATAACTATGTAGGAAACAGCAGGTAAAATATGGTTTTACAATCGTTTATCACAGAACAGCTGTTCATGTCTCGTCGCAAACACCCGCGAATCTTACATGCACTATTGCAGTTATCAGTAAGTTTGATCATATTTCA
This sequence comes from Diploptera punctata, assembly GCA_030220185.1. Taxonomy (NCBI): domain Eukaryota; kingdom Metazoa; phylum Arthropoda; class Insecta; order Blattodea; family Blaberidae; genus Diploptera; species Diploptera punctata. The sequence goes on from JASPKZ010000009.1 coordinate 2,713,000, forward strand.
TTAACCACGGGGTTAAACACAAAATGAAACAGATAAGATATGTTTGTTTTATAACAATTTAACGTATCTTTGAATAAATGCACTTATATCACTTCCACTCTGTTTGCAAGACCGTATCACAGAAACTACTGGGACAAAATTCCCAGCACATACGTGCATAAGAGTTGTTTATTTCATTCATAACAAAAACTTGGTTAACTCTCTGAAAACTTTAGGCAATATTTATGCTGCTTGGTCGATTAGAAAAGTGTTCACAGTATTCACCTTCTTTAATTTTATACACATATTTTATTCTATCTTTCTTTCTCTCTCTCTCTCTCTCTCTCTCTCTCTCTCTCTCTCTCTCTCTCTCTCTCTCTCTCTCTTCCCTCTTTTAGCAAACAAAACAGATTACCGAAAGATGTCTTGTCAGAGACGACAAATAATTGGCCTCAATATCTTCTTTGTGAACCATGAAACAATAAATCTACATTCCAAACGTGCATACAACTAGGGTCAAGGTAAGTTAGATTTGTTGCATAGTTCTTGTTTTAACTTTGAATAGCAGATGCACTTGTTTCCGCCAGCGAACTAAAACTGACTTAGCAAGTCATGTGAAGTTGTTTGTTTCGATGGTATAACGACGCCTATATCTTCCAAGCTAATCAGAACGCCACGCCAAGGGAATGTTGTCACTGATAAGTTGACATTCTAAGCATATGTATGACGCAGGATCCGATTAATTTTGATCTCCTATCCGGAGAAATATTCATCCTTAAATTTTCCTCTCCCGAAAAAAATCTTGAACTTACCCCATTTAATCCGCGACCCTCGGGTATATAAGCGCATGCACTAATCGTAGAATATTTAGTGGCTATTATTATTATTATTATTATTATTATTATTATTATTATTATATTCATTTTATGTCGCCTTACGCCTAGTTTTCTTGGTTCTTGCTGTAAAAACCAGAAAAATATATATATTAACCTATTATTGTTATTGTTACTATCATTATTACTATTATTATTAACAAACGACCAGAGAGAAGAAAACAAAAAGACCAAAGTTAACATGGAAGGAAAACATGAGAATAGTAATGCCAGCAAGTGGGCTGAACATTGAGATGCCCAAGATCGAAGGCTTTGGAGGTTTGGTACGGGAAAACGGCAGTAGCTGTAAAAACCCGAAGATAGATTATTGTTATTATTATTATTATTATTATTATTATTGTTGTTATTGTTGTAGAAAATATACACATGGTGCTAGGAAGCTTTGGGAGAAAAGGAAGTGGAGAGTAAGAAAAATAAGGACATTAAGAATTATGTTTATCGTGCCACATGTCCTGCCCATCGTAGTCTACGATACTTAACCGTTCTTATTATATCTTGTTTCCCAAATAGATCGTGTAGTTCTCTGTTATGTAGTCTTCTTCATTCGCCTCTCTCATCGCCTCTCTTTGGTCCAAACATTTTAGCCGTACCGGTAACAGAAGCAAATAAGCATTTTAGGAAATATCCTCACCTTAGTTATAAGTCACCTGAATCCATGAGTTCACAGATTTATCTTATATCAAAACACTCAAACAGTATCCGTAAACAACTCCTGAAAGTGTGTAATCAAAGTTGTATTGAATTCTATATACAGTAGATTGCTTACTGAAATACTGTATACAGGCGTATTTGCACTAAAAGAAATGGACCATTATTAACCCATATTTTAACGAAAATACAGTTGAATAAAAATATACTGAACAACAATAAAAATAAGTTTAGTTTATGCAAACAGGACAAGAGAAGAACTGTTTTATCGTGTGAGGAGTAGCAACGGCTTGATTGGGAACCGATACGGTATAATCTTCAACCTGACCGCGTTACGTCAGACAGGGAGCCACTAACTGGATGTTGATTCCCACCCTGTTTTGACTACTTTTTTCTCTCCGTGCAGGCTTGTAATCACAACTCCATCTACCGGAATTTCTTGAGATTATGAACTAGTTTGATTCTCTGAACCAGTGTTTGTCCACGCTTCGGTAAGGTGGAACGTGTTTTTAGAAAGTGTATACTATCCGTGTGTTAATAAAATCCATTACAGAAATCTTTCACATTTATATTAATATAATATAGTGCTTTTGTTAATATTCAAAGATGAAATTCAGTGAAGAAGAATCTAATTAAAAAAAGGCAATCAGTGCAATCATGGACATCGGCAGGAAATTTTCTAAGGTGAGAATAAAAACATAATTATTACATATACAAATAAACAAATGTTTCTTAGGGTCTGCGGCGCGTGGCATGTAAATGTATCTATAAGGTATGAGATCAAATTACCATAGAGAAGAAGAAACGCATTCCGTCATTTGTTAATGTTGTGTTTGTATATACTCTAGAGCAGTGATTCCCAAACGTTTTTGAACAGGATGCCTTTGAACAGACTATTTAACTCATGCCCCAAATGGGAGTCAATGACCAATTACATTTCAATGATTTTTTATTTACAACCAATCACAGTCGTGTTTCGCCTAGAATTTATCAATTAAAGTTTATCATATTAAAGAAAGCACCTCCTTTTGAACATTCTGAATAGGTCATAGCATTATTTTGCAGTGACACTGACTCATTAGGAAATACGGCTACCAGATTGTATATATATATATATATATATAGTGAATGAATGTCAACACGTAGCGCATGCGGGAGTTAATATAAAAACATTTGTAGCAGTTGATTATACCACCAAAAAAATAAACCACTGTTTGCCGTTTCTTAAATGTATTTTTACCCAGGTAATAACATTCCAGAAAAATATAATTGTCATAGGACATCAGAAATGAATTAATATACAGTTTTATGTTTAATTTTTTCTCCACTAGAGTGCATTCTTAATATTGCGTTCCTTTGGCAATAAATAATATGATCTGGTTGCAGTGATGAACAAAAGAAGCAGATGAAGCGTACCAATCGTTTCTCATTTGTTTTCAAAGATCGCCGTTTACATTAAATATATAAATATTTTAAAATAACTATATTTAAATAATGATTTGTGAGTAAACAGCTTAATTTTATTCGTTAAATAGTCCTAACATTACTTATGAAAAACAAATTCACAGATCCTCAGCTGAATCCTATATAATAAAACTTATTTGTTTTATGCAACATGAACGATAGGCACCTACATTTACCAATGTACTGTAGGAGGGTGCGGATTAGATGTATAAATAACATGTATTGTTTGCTCAAATCTTATTAATGACAAATCTTATTAATCTTTATATAGGCCGTACATAAGCCTCCGTATGTATTTGCTCGCAAAACTGGAAAATTATTCGGTCGATTCACTTTAAATTTCGTGCGTACAGGTTTTCAGGTAGACCTACGGCAAGTGTTTAGTCGTGATATATTATTCTCTGAAACCATTAGGTGTAGGAGTTCACCTGTATAGAAAATTTAAAGTTCGCTTTTTCGATCGCAATTTTCGATGTTTCACAATTGAAACCAGTAAAAACCGAGGTAGATAATTTTCGAAAATAAGTGAAATCCGACCATTAGAAGTGAGGCTCTACCTGAAATCTGAAATAAAAAAAAAAGTAGCAGCTGCGAGGTTTAGATCATCGCAATGCATATCATACAATTTACTCCGTAATTGACCCGTACTTTCCTTTTTACTTAATTCAACTAAAAATTAAAATACATATCTCATCTATTTAGACGTAGCATTGCGCACCGGGTATTCGCTAGTTTGATATAGTTTAAACAATAGTAGGCCTATATTTGTTTCGAGATAGCGTGCTGCCTTGTCACGCAGCGGGCCAGGGTTCGATCCCCGGTCGGGACAGGCTCCTGGGTTAGGTTTTTTCGGGGTTTTTCCTCACCTGTAAAACAAATGTGAGGAAACTTAGGGCCCAACGGCCCCCGAAAATCATTCGCTCATCACCATCCTTATCATCATTCACCGATGTAGAAAGCAACGCGAAGCTATAATTCCCTAGTAAAGCTGCAAAGCATAGCATAAAAATGTATATTTATCATAAGTAATGTCACGAGTGATTTCCAAATTATCTAGAGGATTTGGAAATCAAGAGTGGTAGTTGTTGGGGCTATTTAACGAATAAAAATAAGCTGTTTACTCACATATCATTATTTAAATGTAGTTATTTTAAAATATGTATATATTTAATGTTAACGGCGATGTTTGAAAACAAATGACAATTGTTTGGATATGTTTTATTTGTTCATCACTGCAACCTTATCATACTATTTATTGCCAAATAGGATCGCATTATTGTAAGAATACACCCTAGTGAAGAAAAAATGAAGCACATAAAACTGTATATTATAACCAACATTATAGGCTATTAATTCATTTTTTCGGAAACAACTCAGTAACATCAGTATTTAAAAACACAATTATTGAACACACAATTATTAGATGTAGGCCTATCGATCGAATGAATCTGTTCATTATTTGCTATATTGAATGTATTTGTTAGAGAGTCAGTCACTGCAAAATAATGCTCTGACCTGTTCAGAATATTAAAAAACAGGAGCTTTCTTTACTTCGGTAAACAAAATTCGATAATTATCGAGGTGAAACACGACTGTGATTGGTTGTAAAACAAAATTCATTGAAACGTGATTGGTTATTGACTTCCATTTGGGGCAAGAGTTAAATAGTCATTTTAATTAACTCTTTTCTAAAATAATTGATTAATTCCCTTAACATGAGACAATACTCAAATAGCTTATTTATACCTCATTAGTATGTTGTAGTATATACCTCATACGTCCCGTGTGGTGACACGGATGCTCCATAAATGGAGTTTCTTAACCAGCTAAATTAGTTACGCTTACTTACATACAGATGCCAACTAGCGACATATGGTTAGCACATCGACTCAATTAAACATCTACTAGACAACTAAGGTATTACTTGGATGGATGAAAGTCTGTTAAATTGTGTACAGAGGTATTTTTATTCAGACTTGCCTACGGGCCTAAAAATGTTCTGGTTCGTGACCCACGGCTTGAAGTCCCTCCCGGAAGACTTGTCTCTTGAATTTTTCCATTCTAAAATTCATCCACCCCGACCAGTTTTGAACCCGCGACTCTTGGGACTTGAGTCAAAGAACATAACCACTGGACCACCGCGACCGACCTTATTATTATGTAATGTAGGCCTATACATATATTAATATTTAATTATATGTTCTTACGTATTTTACTTTCTCGTACAGATTTATAGCATGGATGTTACAAAAATAAAGACTACTATACGCCACGTAATACCATGTGAATCTTACAACGAACCACTAATTTCTAATCGTATCAGTATCAATAGTTATCGAATAATTATCGGAAAATATTCGTATTCGTTTGATGGTCGCCCAAGATGTCCATTCACGTTTCTGCTACAGCCTGTTGCCAACATGTTTGTTCATGTTAGGTTATGTAAGTATATTAGGTGGGTTAAATTATATTTAGGTAGATTATCACCGCTGTGGTCTCGAGGTAGCGTGCTGCAGTGTCACGCAGCGGGTCCGGGTTCGAATCCCCGTCGGACAGCCTCCTGGGTGAGGTATTTTTTGGGGTTTTTCCTCGCCTGTAAGACAAATCTCAGGAAGCTTAAGACCCAACAGTTCCCGAAAATCATCCGGCCATCATCATCCATATCATTATCAACATTATCATCCTTCGCCGGTGCGGAAAGCAACGGGAAGCTATCACACCTGTAATTCCCTAGTAAAGCTGCAAAGTATAGCATGAAAATACTATGATTGCAGTGAAAGACCTGTCCTCGGGCAGAATTACTGTAGATGAATATTATAGTTCTTCCACGATGTGTACGGAGCACATGTAAACATTCGCCTAGCTTGATGTCATTGCATTCGGGCCTTTTATTGGTCGATCGCACCAGCGCCTGCTTCATACGCTGGCGCTGGTGCGTTTGACCAATGAAAGGCCCGAATGCAATGACATCAAGCTAGACGACTGTTTACATGTGCTCCGTACACATCGTGGAAGAACTAATAGTAGGCTGCTCCTAAATTACGTTGATCTAAATTGTTTTGTTAGCGGATTTTTAAAAAAATTGACTATTATAAGTTTGCTGTACTGTAATTTAGGTTATTTTTAAACATACTTCTCATTCAATTTTTAGGCATTTTTCGGATTAAAAAACACATAGGCCTAAATGCATTGTTGAGGTAATTATTCACAAACTACTAATATTAGTTTTACACTTTTTTTGCTTTATTTGAATTTATGTAGAGTGATATCTGGGACAGAATTCCGAAAATTAACAGATGTTCCAGCTAGAGCCAATTGCCAAGATGTTTACTAATATTTAAGGGATTCTATCTCAGGAGTCTACCTATATTAATGGGAAAGTTAGGGTGAGGAAATGGAAAGTTAGTGTTAGTTTGAGCAAGTTAGGATGAGAAAATGGGTGAGTTAGTGTACACCAGATTAGTTTAGCATTCACTTGTTTGTTAGCGAGTTTTATGATAAGTTGGCTACGCTGTCTGAGCAATTACAAATACTTATTTTACATTGTAAATATGGTGATTTTTTGTTACTATGAGCTCAAATTCTCACTTCATTTTAAGGCATTTTCTTTTTTTTTTCTAAATCAATAGATTATAGAGAAAAAAATTCTGCTGGAGGTAAAATTCCGGGAGGTTTTATTAAAAGAGAGGGGCGACCTTCTGATGAGAAAATTTTAACGATGAGATTAGTAGATCGTGTTTTGAGGCCTACATTTCCAGATTCCTTTAAAAAGGAAATACAAATTATGATTTCATTACTTATATATAATAAAACTGTTTTGCCAGATGGCCTAGTTTGATTAGCTATATATATATATATATATATATATATATATCTCAGGCACATATTCCTATACTGCAACAATATTTTTTTTCGTTTGTCCGGTTTTTATTTGAATATATGTAGGTGACATGGTGGCATAGAATCTCCCAATTATTTTTGGTACTTTTACGCCGAACAGTCTGTATTTCTCCAATATACACTGCATACACTATTATATACTTTTGAGGAAAACTGTAGTATTTAAAGAACATGAGTGCAGTATCCCCTTGTAATATTTTTAGTGGACCCGCGGTAAACACTATGTATTAGGAATCAGTCTTCTAAAGAGAATGCAATGATAATTTATGGAGTACATACAACATTTTAGGAGCCATTATCTTACAAAATGTTGGGCTTTAAAACGGAACATAATCTAAACATTAATGTACATTAAAAGGAAATTCCAATTATCTTGTAAACGTTATGCATAGAAGAAATTAAAATTCTTGAGCGTATATACAATAGTCATGGGGACATCTAACATTTCCACGCCCTTAATTTATACTTGACTTGGAATTCAAGACGACTTTCTTGTTTCCAGGATGTCAATTAGAATTCTATACAGCAATTGTCTGTCAATTGTCGTGTAGAAGGAGATGGGAAGTTATAAAGTATCTGGTATTCTACAAGTTGAAAAGACAAGAAGCAAAAAGTTGTAGCTTTCGTTTCAAGTATCTGCTTTCAATCCAATTTGTGTGCCTTGGCGTCTCATGTCTCTTTCGTTCGCATGGTAAATCACATATATGGATTACCTTGTTCATTCAGAAGGCTGGAATTCATCTGTATTAAATCCACGATCAAAATTTCTTTGTTTCAGTCGGTTACATCAATCAGATACAGTTTTCTTCGATCTGAAAGGAAATGTGCTCCACTTTCTTTGTTATTCACAATTATTCTTTGTGGAATCCAACTGGTTTTAAATTAGAGGCTTCTGTTCGTGTGTCTTACACTTTATCTGCAATACCGTTTATGTAACTAACTCACTAGCACAATCGAACCCGTAGGTTCATGGCCGCGCGGACAAAAGCTCTCCATGTATCATTATCCTGAGCTAATGTTTTCCAACCATTGCCTTTATAATCTACTTCTCTCAAATCAGAGTTAATGTTATTCTTCCACCTCATTTATGGTCTACTAATTGGGCGCTTTTCCTCTGGTTTTCCTACAAGAAGCTTCCATGCATGTTTTCCATTCCCCATTCGTGCCACATGTCCTGCCCATCGCAGTCTACGAGACTTAACTGTTCTTATTATATCTGGCTTCTTAAAAAGACCAAGTAGTTAATTGTAATTTAGTCTTCTCCGTTCATCTGTATGTTCATCTCTCTTATCGTTTGTATAAAGAAAGTAAATTATTTTTTACGCGATAGTGCGTTTTGCAACAATGGTGACCATTATTGAAAGTTAAACTTCCTACATTTCGGGGTTGCCAACCTAAATAACTACTGTAATATTACATTTACACTCACGTGCGGGAAGTAAACCACTCCTATACTACGTACAATGTATATACAGAAAATATCCAAAAGGTAGAGTTAATATACATTATACGAAACAAATCATTGCATTTTAAATGAATATTTGAAACAATATAAAACAATAACTACGTACTTGCGGCCATGTTATCAATAATTGTTCTCAAGGTCTCCTGTTATTTTAACTAATAAGCATTGCCCACACTAATAACGTTGGTCAATTGTTTATAATGAACGCAAATATTTCCAACAAAGATGTTATTATTTTACTATTATCTATTATTTTGAAAACACCATCGCGCAAAAAAAATGTACAACGCACGTTTGTGAAGTGTTTTACAGAATCTCGGAAATTAAAAACCTCGCTATCGCTCGGTTTTTAAACATTTTCCCTCAATTCTGTAAAAACCACTTCCCAACCTCGCATCGTAATATACTATTATAATATTGTACATTATCATCATCATTGGTTCCACAGGCCATTTCATGCCTTAACAATGCGCCTCCATTTGTCTCCATTCTCCGCCTTCCTTCTCCATCCTTGTACACCCAGTGCCCTCAGGTCCTGTCCGGCGCTATATTAGAACGTCCAACCCTTCGGTTTACATTTACTGATGTCAATTATATATTTTTTTACCTGGTAAGTCAGTCGTTCTCAACTAAGTTATTGAACTTCTTCAAGTTATTGTAATATGGAGGTCTTTCGAAAACAATGTTTCATCTTCTGCGTTTTAACTGAAACTGATGGTGTATAGGTTGTATAATGGATTTATGTCTGCGGTTATGTTCTCGTTGAATAGGTCTTTATTCCTTGCTTCTTTTAGAATCTCTGAGTAGGTCTTTATTCCTAGCTTCTTTTAGAATCTCTGAGTAGGTATTTATTCCTTGATTGTTTTAGAATCTCTAAGTAGATCTTTATTCCTTGCTTCTTTTAGAATCTCTGAGTAGATCTTTATTCCTAGCTTTTTTTAGAATCTCTGAGTAGGTATTTATTCCTTGATTCTTTTAGAATCTCTGAGTATGTCTTCATTCCTTTCTTCTTGTAGAATCTCTGAGTAGAACTTTATTCCTTGCTTCTTTGAGAATCTATGAGTGGGTCTTTATTGCTGGCTTCTTTTAGAATCTCTGAGTAGATCTTTATTTGTTGCTTCTTTTAGAATCTCTGAATAGATCCTTATTCCTCGCATCTTTTAGAATCTCTGAGTAGGTCTTTATTCCTTGCTTCTTTTAGAATCTCTTGAGTAGGTCTTTATTCCTTGCTTCTTTTAGAATTTCTGAGTAGGTCTTCATTCCTTTTTTTTTTCTTTTTTTTTTTTGAATCTCTGAGTAGCTTCTTTTAGAATCTCTTGAGTAGGTCTTTATTCCTTGCTTCTTTTAGAATTTCTGAGTAGGTCTTCATTCCTTGCTTCTTTTAGAATCTCTGAGTAGATCTTTATTCCTTGCTTCTTTTAGAATCTCTGAGTAGGTCTTTATTCCTTGCTTCTTTTAGGTAAAAAATTATATAATTTACATCTTATTACATAAACTCAATGGTGCTTTAATATGAATTTCAAAAGTGTTTATTACATTTACTGTACAGTTACATATACTTCTCATATTCGCCCTGTTCAGTATGAAATTAATGTGACTGGTGTGTTTCATCTTTATGTTGTGTTGTCTCGGAGGAAACCCTGACATTGAGCTCATCACTCATTCAGGGAGACCTTCGACGTCCTAGTGTGGTAAAAAAAATATACTTGTGTTCCGTAATTTAAATTCACTCTCCGGCTTTAAGATAGCAGGAAGATAGTATAAATTATTCCTCACCATCATCATCATTCGGTACCATGACAGCTGCCGTCGTCTTCCGGAAACCAAACGCCATTCCTCTCTGTCCATCCATTGTTCTTCCTCCAATCATCTGATATTAACAGCCGCTTGTACTCCTTCTATCCAAGTTTTCTTTGGTCTTCCTCCTTTCCATTGCGATCCATTCCATTACAATTATAGGCACTATTTTATTAATGCCCTAGGCTGACCTTTTTGGACATTTCTGGTGTATTGTCCTGGCATTGGCTTAATTGTAACCTACTTCTGAGGTTGGGGCGCCTAAAAGGCGGGGTTACGTTGCCCCGATGATATGATGGGTGATGATGACAGTGGTGAGCCAGGAGAGTCCTTAATCCTAAGATCTAAGATGAACATGAATAATGATGATTGCGATGGCCATATGATGTTCAGGGACCGTTTGGGCCTTAACGTTCCCTGATATTTGTCTTACAGGTGAGGAAAAAAACCTGATAAAAACCTCACCCAGGAAACTGTCCCGACTGGGGATCGAACCCGTACCCGCTGCGTGATAAGGCAGCACGCTACCTCGAGATCACAGCGGTGGACATTTTAGGCAATCTTTGCACTGGCATTCTTTTGACATGGCAATACCAATGTAATCTTTTATTTTCTGTAATGTCAGATTTATGCCAATTGTTATTGAAAGAATTTCAACAAATAAATTTATCAATTGAATTTCTAAATTAAGAGAGTTATCAGATGACTGAAAGCAAGTAATGGTCTCTTAAACCAATTTATAGTAAATTAGCACTTACTTCTGATTATGAAGAGTTAGTTAATCTATAACAGTGATTTCCGGCTCCTCTTGTATAAACATCATTTCCCTTATTTCTTTATTTCGTATTTATTATAACATTCCATTCCATTAACTTGGTCTAACCTTTCTCCATATAGGTACTTTTTTCATGTCAGACTACCCGGGCCTTACAGTGGCACGACCTCTCGGGAGTGGGAATTTAACTGTAGATCACACAAGGACATGGAGGACCTCCCCGAATGAGTGATCAGCTCAATGTCAGGGCTTCCTCCGTGACAACACAACATTGAGATGAAACAAACATTCACACGCACATTCAAACCAATCACTGCGAATGTGATAATGGTAATTCTGATGACCAGATGATATTCTGGAACTGTTTGGGCCTTAACATTTACTGAGTACGCTTACATTATATATGCTATTATTAGAATGTAAGGGACCGAATGGTGAATATCAATATTTTTTTTAGTTTTCATCTGATTGTTTAGTCATTTTTATCACATGAATTAGGTGCTTATAGAAACGTGTCTGTGACGTTTGGTGTTTATAAGTACAATACTTTCAGAATTATGATTTTTTAAATCTATTTTTTAATGTTTTCTAAAAAATGCTCCTTACGATGCATTTTTAAATATTGTCTGATGGAATTTGAGATTCAGAGTCTTTATGATTCCACTAAAAACATATTTGCTATACAAAAAAATCATAAAGGGAGGATATTGCTTATTTTTTCATTTTAAAAGAAAATATTTTTTATCACTCTCATTATTTTTTCCATCTCAGTTTAAAAGAACACATATGTCTTAGACTAGTAACTGCATAGCAGATGTGAATTAGCATATATTGCAGAATTTAACCACAAAATCTCACTTTGATAGCATAAAAATTGCATCGTAAGGAGTGTTTTAAGTTTTGGAAAACGGAAAAAAACACATTAAAGTTTAGGTAATAATGCAGACCATACGTGCAAAGGTATTTAAACTCTTGCGACACGGACTCAATTTTGCTCTTCAATTTAAAAAAATATATGAAAATGATCCTAAAGAATCAGAGTTATTAAAAAGTAATTAAACAAAAAAAATCATTTGGTTTTTGTGGTGATGTTTCAACTTTCATCATCGGGATTTGTTTTTTCCGGGCCCCCCGTAATAACCTAAATACGCTACACAATAGAATTGTACCCATAGCAATGGCAGTGTCATCTACCTGACAGCGGACGAAACGAGAATTATAGATTTGTATATGTGGAAAGAATTGTTAACGTGTGTGCCAGGTCTGGAATGGTGTAGTGGGCTGCACACTAGTCTGGAGAACTAGAGGTCCACGGTTCGATTCCTGGTTCAGACATTAATTTTTCATTTCACAATATCATTATAATATTATAAGAGGTAAGTTGCCAGAGGATGGGTGAAGGACACCTGGAATATCAAAAAAGATATGGAAGGACTCTCAATTCTGGATGGAACAGGTCATGGACCTAAAACAAAGAGGAGAAGAAGAAGAAATATGCTACACGGTACCACAGAACACTATTATTCAACTAGCAGAAATATAAAATATTATTTAGTAAGGACCAGATTGTGATTGATCTTTCTGTGACACTACAATTTGACGTGATACTAAGGAATCAATTCAAAAGAATCTACATTTCGAATTCTCCTGTAAGTTAAAAAACATCATGTTGTCTTTCATTCTCTCTTTCTGTCTTACATCGTAGTTTAACCTCTCACCTTATAGATAATTATATATGCCGATCGGGCCTTACTGTGGCACGTCCTGTCAGGAGAGGGATTTTTTACATTTTTGTATGACGCACGTCCCTCCTCAAGATATCAAGGGTTGCCGCACACTTAACACTTTTAAGTCGCGCTTATACACATACTTGTTGTTAAATAATTAATTTTTCTCCAGAACTAAATGCATTCTATATCATTAATATAATATGTTTTCTCGTTTTTCTATCTTGTACATTTTATATTCCATTCGTTAAATTTAGAATAAATGAAAATACATTGTAAATATATATATATATATATATATATATATATATTATTGTTGTTGTTATTATTATTATTATTATTATTATTATTATTATTATTATTATTATTATTATTATTATATACAACTTTCCTCATTAGAGGATTGCCTCAAGGACAAAGTGATACAGACAATTAATTTTTGGAATTGATGAAATACATTTTGTAAATATATTTTAAAAATTTCAAATTGTAGGCCTAATTGAAGTATACATATTATAAAGTAGAAATTTTGTAAATATGGTTTCTTAAAATTTAAATTGATCCTCTAATGGCAGCGATGGCAATTTTACAAAGATACGCCCTGTCCAAATCTAAGGAATTCCAAAATTTGGCTAAGAATCCTTGTATAGTAACTCTTGCCCCGATCATCAATCCTGTGACAGTTCTGCTATCTAATTGATACACCATATAATAATTTTGTTTATTGTATTTAGATGTAAGAATAATATTTATGTATTTTTTGTAACCTGGTTGAGTGGTAGACAAGGTCTTAAGGACTAACTCTACCAGGTAATATAAAGCTATTATTATTATTATTATTATTATTATTATTATTATTATTATTATTATTATTATTATTATTATTATTATTATTTGTCCACATAAGGAAAGGGAGGGCCTCCCAGAATAAGTGATCACCTCAATCCAGAGATCCTCCGAGACTACACACAACACTATCACGAAACATTCCATTGACTCACGCATGACGAATTTTATAATGATGGTTATGATGACCAGATGATATTCGGGGAGCTTCTGAGCCATATCATTTTTTGCCATTTATCTTTCAATTGAATGAAAATACTGAAAAAAAAAATCACCCAAGAAACTTGTCCCAACCGGGATCGAAATCGGCCCGCTGTGTACATGGCAGCGATACTCTTAAGACCACAGTAGAACGTATTAATTTTAATGATATAATAAAATTTTTACGGCTAAAAGTGAGAGAACTTCTCACAGTTAATTTTTAAGAACCTGCATATTAAATAATACCCTTGTCTCGTGATATTTGTATCTCAAGTTTTACTTAAGAACAAAGGAAGTTAGCTGGGAGGGAACCAAATTCAATATGGAACATGGGTAGCTATTAAAGCTAAGAATATCACAGAAATGAAGCTATTTACGAAAATGACTTTGGCCTATATCTGCTCTTTGTTTAATTTTCCACCATTACTGCCTTCTAACTTCTAACATAAATAGACGGTTGGCATAAACTATGCCAGTTTAATGAACTTTCGTCTCAACAATAAACTGTGAATTAAACTTTGAATTTTGCCGCCCACATTTTAGGTTTGCTTAATAATTGAAATAAAATGTCGCAGTTTTATAATAATTCGGAAAATATTAATAATTCTTCCAGATAGTGTCGCTGCCTTGAATGCAGCGAGCTCGCGTTCGAACCCTGTCGGGACAAATTTCATGGATGATGGTTTATTCGGGTTTTTACCTTACCTGTAAGACAAATTTAAAGAAACGTTAAGGCCCAAACGGTCCCCGAACATCATCTGGCCATCATAATCATCATATTCGCCATGTTTAGTTTGAATGTGTGTGAATGGTGTGTTTCGCTTTAATGTTGTGTTGTCTCGGAGGAGGTCTTGACTTTGAGCTGATCACTCATTCGGGAAGGCCTTGCATGTCCTGTGTGGTCAAAGAAGTATGTATATGATCCATAGTTAAAATCTTTCTCCCATGTCATTATAAGGCCCGTGTGGTCTATGGCACTTAAAAGTACCTATCCTATAAGGTGAGAGATTAAACTGCGTTAATGGAATAAAATTAAGAATTGTGTAGCCAAATCAGTAATTTTGAGTTCAATTTCTTCTTCTTTTTTCTTCTTCTTCACTTCTCGGGCTAGGCAAACTGCCTGTTCTGCCTCACAATTGTTACGTCCATCTTTTCGCTGCCTTCCTACATTCCTTGATCTTCTTGACATGTAGTTAAATTTTTCTTTTGGTAATTACATCAGTGCGGCAAATGAAGGTAATAAATTATTGGTGTTATTCTGTTTCAGATTATGATAATTCTTTCATAATTCCAGATGTGTTTAGAAAATTGAATTACTTTTTATCCATGTAAATTATGCTGAACTTTATATATTTAAATGTCTCTACTACCTCTGTTATCTCGGAGTAAAGTCGTTGCTCATAGGTAATGGGGTCGGTTCGT
This sequence comes from Diploptera punctata, assembly GCA_030220185.1. NCBI lineage: Eukaryota > Metazoa > Arthropoda > Insecta > Blattodea > Blaberidae > Diploptera > Diploptera punctata. Next base: position 2,728,117 of record JASPKZ010000009.1, read on the forward strand.
TTTCCGGCCGGGATAGGTTTCCTAGATGGAGGTTTTTCGGGGTTTTGCTCATCTATAAGACAAATGTCGGAGAACTTTAAGTCTCAATTGATCCCCGAACATAATCTCGTCATCATAATCATCCATATCACGGTCGCCTTGTATAATGTTAATGAATACATGACGTGTGTCTTGCCTTTAATGTTTGTGTTTCGGAGGTGGTCCTAGCATTCAGGTACAGGGTAGCCCTTGTGTGGTCAAAAAGGTATTGTGTGTGATTAAAAAGTTAAAAATACTCTCCCTTCAGGTATAATAAAATATTGTTAAATTTAAATCCCCACATATTGAATAATAAAATTAACGAAACGAACAGCTGTTAACCGCTATAAATCCCTGCAGATCTCGCATGACTTGATGCATGTAAAAGTACATACAAAAGGAAAGGTTAAATTAAGATAAGGATATAGGCCCTACATTAAAATACATTTCTGACAGTTTGAGGCGTGAAATGAATAATTTCATATCCTGATAAATTTGCAAGCCACGAGGTAAAGAGGGGAAAGTGAAAGTTTATACAGTAATAGGGTCTATATCATATTTTCATCATAAAATATGGTTCTAATCTGAAGTTGAGATTTTGAACTTGTGGTGAAATAATATTGTCTTTCTAGCCCATTCGCGTGATAGAATCGGTGTTGAATCGATCGAGAAGCAAAACTCGTCTAAGGGAGAAGGCAGTTTCGTAATTAAGAGCACCAATCTGAGCTGGAGAATAGCTTTTGTGTTGTAACAGAACAGAAAACCAAGATGAGAAAGGGGATTCTTCCAGATAAGTAATTGACCCAGAGAACGTCTTGAAAATAATTCAGAATAATGTGAGACGAACAAAAAACAAAAGGATTCATTCTTTCCAGTATCTCACAATAGTATCTGGTAAGAGATTTTTTTCCATCCCTTACATCAAGAAATTACACGCCAAATTTAGATTCTTCATACAGATTACACATATCGTATATAATTGTGTTATTCCTTTATGAATAAAGCTGTTGATTGAAATTGTATAAAAATTGTAAGAAAGCTTAGAAATATGCATAAATTCAGAATTAAAAATATATAAAAACATTTCTACACTATAAAAGAAAAGTTAAATGAATTGTGCGCTGCATGATTCTGATAACCCACACAAATGTATAGTGGATAATACGAAAATTAAATAATAAATCTAATTTATAGTGGAGAAAAAAGTTTTAATTTTGTCCTACAACAGTAAAAAGTATATGATGCGATTTTGACAGTGTCATTTACATGGAAATAATTTATTATAATTGCCCTTCCAATGAAGTAGCTGTACCTCTTCATCGAACATCTCAGTATTCCTCATCCTTTCTTGTTTCAGTCACCCGACTCTGGAATTCCCTCCCCTCGTATAACAAGGACTGCCCAGCACTAACACAAGTCAAACAAAAGCTCACTAAATATGTCCTTAGAAAATATATAACCGTGTTTCATGTATACTTTTACTATTCTTTAATATTTTACACATTCTTTACCAAGCCAATTACTTAATCAAATTATGTTATTATTATTGTAATTATTATTATTATTATTATTATTATTATTATTATTACTATTACTATTATATTATTAATATTTTTCCCTTATCAACTCTATATTGTGTAGCCTATGCCTATTATGTATTATTAATCGACATGTAAATAATTCATAATAGGTATTATATGTATAATTTAATCCTGGTGAAGTGAAAGAAAATACCTTACGGCCTTAACTACATCAGGTAAAATAAATAAATAAACTAACTAGCATGGCAATAGATTTGCTATAGTTCTTACAAAAAAACTATAATATGAGTCCATTCGTACACAAAGTGGACTGTACTAGAAGTCTGTCCCGAGTAGCGCGTGTCAACGTGGAGTTTGTAAACACAGCGGTCTAAGTACGATGCAGCCTATCCTATAACCCATACTTTCTTTCAGCTCTACTTATAACATACAAAATCGTGTACAAACGACTAATTGTGGCACGCTTATCATAACCGTTACTAAGGAAACAATCGCGTCAATACATCCACCTGTAAACAAGTTTATACAAGTTGCCTATAAGAAAATACAAAAATATTCAGTAGCCGGGTAACTGTCTTCTGGAATGCATATGCATTGTTGTAGGCTATGTCCCGTCATCATTGACAACGACCAATAACTCAAATTATTTATATTTGCATAAAAACAAAACACTTCAAAAATAATTTTGAACCGATCCTTATAAAATTATTTACAAGCTGAAGATGGAACATATGCTTCGAAAGTACTCTACATCCTACATCCAAAGTTGAGGAAGTCTGAGATCTCATGTATTCTATTTTTATATTTTGAACGGTAAAAAATAAACGTGTAGTTTGTTACATCTGAAAATGTATAATCTTTCCCATCCATAATAAGTTACCGTCCATCTCAGCAAAGTTTTCAAATAAATGAACGTTGCTTTGTAAACAATAAAAAAGACACTCAAAATATGACGTCACAACATATCCCAGAATCACGGGGAAAATGAAGTAATGTTGTAATATTAATTTTATTTATATACGGATTGTTAATGTTAACACATATTTCTGTGCCTAAAGTATTATTCTCCTTCACCATTCGTCCCTAACCATCCACTTCATGTCCTCCAGTTATCTTGTTCTCATTCCAGTTCTTATTTTTGCATTCATGAGTTTCAAGGCCTTTCTTTCTTATTCCAGATGGACACCATTACAAAGTCTTCCTGGATAACCTTTCTTCTTGTATCCGTCGTTGAATATTAATAAATTAATAATTAATAAAGTAGAGACTAGAATAACATTAAACTTTGTATGTACCCCGAGTTCGATCCCCGCTCGGGACAAGTTTTCTGGATGTGGATTTTTTTCGGAGTTTTTCCTCACCTGTAAGACAAATGCCAGGAATCATTAAGGGCCAACGGTCCCCAAACTTGATACGGCAATCATAATCATCATTCGTATTCACCTTTGTTTAAGTTTAAGATTTAGGACTTTCCTGGCGCACCACTATCATCGTCACCCGTCATATCATCGGGGCAGCGTAACCCCGCCTTCCAGGTACCCCAACTCAGAATTGGGTTACAGTATTATGCCAATGCAAGGAGAGAACACCATAAAAATGTCGAAATGACAAACCCGGGGCATTGGATAGAAAACATTTAAAGCAATAAAAGTATTTATTTTTAATTTAAGATTGAAATATATTAAATCTCATGTTTTAAATTTAAACGTCTAACGAAAATTAATTAGAACAGTTTTGTGCAATATGATAGTAGGCCTTATCTATACTCTTCCTTCAGTAACTTATTATTATTAAACACGAGCAAAACAAGAGTAAATGTCACGTTAGTTGATGGAGGGCAGTAGGAGGGAACTCGAATATACAAGCAATTTACACGACACCAACAGTAAAACATATACAGTGCGGTATAATAGGTGAGAAGGGTGCATACCATCGATTACTTAATTTAATAGACTAAAGGGTCCCCTTAAAGCACGCAGGCACTACATTACGCCCTCTATAAATAGACTGGAGTGGCACCCAAGTTCGATCCTGTGATAAACATGCACGGTTGCAAATCTATTTGGCGAAAAACGGCGGGGGAGGTTTTCGTGGCCGGGGCGTTAAATCTGCAGGAATGTTGACGCTTCAGCAGGCCGCAAAGTACCGCAATGTATTATGTCTGTGTGTGTACGTGTGTCCTCCACCTCCCCTAAACACACGCCTGCCAAGTGTTGGAAGGGCGTTCGATATAGAAGTTCAACTCTACTAGCTCTCCCGGGAATTCTATCCTCATATTGGCACAAATTTGTTCGCATTGTCGTAGAAAATATTTTGGTTGGTTGCATCCGTCCTCCAAAGCAATATTTTTATGTTCTAGCAGTGACGGTAGCTTTATTTTGTCTTATAATACCCGTTATGTCACGAGTGTAACTTTGAACTGGAAGAAATGCATTATTTCAAGTTTCCGCTCGTGAATTTTTCTCCAGAAAGTGATTAAAAAACACGAGTAGGATATTTAGATTGAACTCAAAATATATAAAACTCTTATTCTCCCTGTTATATGGATACGAAATATAGACTCTTTATATTTGTTAGAGGAATTAAACCCAATGGGTACAACTTGGACACTACACACACCCAGTCCCAAGGTTAAGATTTGTTTTAAAAATCCCTTACCCCGCCGGGAATTGAATCCGAATCGCCGGAATGGAAGGTAGGGACTCTACCGACTACGCCACAGCGACGGACTAGACTCTTTATTTTAAGAGGGGACAAAAATTGTGAGTATTTGACAATAAACTTCTTATAAAAGTATATGGATCAAAGATAGAAGAATGGAGTAGGCTTCGTAATAGTGAGCTAGATCTTATGGGAAACAAGATATAAAAATAATGTCTCGTAGACTGCGATGGGCAGGACTTCTGGTACGAATAGGAAATGAAAGAGGGACATGTACGTTTCTTTGTAGGAAAACCAGAGAGAAAATTCCTAATGGAGTGACCAAGAATGAGGTGGGATTATAATATTGACCATGATTTTGAGAGAAGTAAATTATGCTGGAGATGATTGGAAAACATTCGCTCAGGAGAGGGATATATGGAGAGCTTATATTCACATGGTCATAATCCTACGGATTCAATAGTGACAGTGAATTAGTTAGTTACAGGCTATTTAGATTAAACAAAAAATACATAAAACTGTTTTTCTCCAAGTTATATTATATGGATGCGAAAAATGGACTCTTATTTTAAGGGAGGAGAAAATATTACAAGTATTACAGAATAAAGTTCTTAGGATAAATGTTTGACGAAAGAGAGATAAAACAGACCGGCGAATGGAGAAGACTTCATAATAATGAGCTACATGATCTTTATGGGTAACCAGATATAAAAATAATTATTAAGTCTCGTAGGCTGATATGGGCAGGGCATGTGGCACGAATGGGGAATGAAAGAGGGGCATGGAACCTCCTTGTAGGAAAACTAAAAAGAAAGTTCCCAGTAGGTAGGCAAAGAATGAGGAGGAAGAATAACATTAATGATTATTTGAGGGAAGTAGATTATACATGGGATCACTGGAAAACATTTGCTCAGGATAGGAATGTATGGAGATCTATGTCCACGCGGTCATGATTCTACAGGTTTTCATAGTGCCAGTGAGTTAGTTGTAGGTAATTTGGAATAGTACTGATATAGGTAAGCTTATTCTGAAAATCTTGATGGCGAGTACCATATTTACAAATGAACATTGAAGAGTGGATGGTTGCGCAGGTTGTTTCCTGGGCTTAACACGCCTATTTATGGTTGCAAGTTTATCATGAAGATGGGAAGTGACCTCCTAAGGCTGATATTTTTTAAAGGGAAGACGACTGTGCAGAGGGTTTAAAAGTAACTCGTAAATGAAAGATATATCCCAGAATCATTAAAAGCTTCACATTATTATTTTTTTTGTTAATTAAGGACATATTTTTTACCTTTAAATCTTATAAATACTTTTAAATATATCTTAAATCACTTCAGAGTCACGAATAACAAAGTATATAAAATTAGAATATAAAATGAATATACATAATTTCATAATTCTATATTAGTCTACATAGTCCTATATATTATTATATTATTATTATTATTACTACTACTACTACTACTACTACTACTACTACTACTACTACTACTACTACTACTATTGAATCTCCAAATGTTTTGAAACTCTATTTCGCCACAATGAATGTTAGGGTTGTAGTTTACTATAACAGTATATACTATATATTTTAAAACAGAAATATTAACATATGGTTTTGAATGAGATATATAAATTGTTTATAAGAGTCTTGGCAAAACTTTACATACTGTGTGTTATGAATTTCATAAAATGTTTATAATAAATTTGGTTCTTAAAAAATCACTTTACATATTGAGGAAGAAGTGTCGTCATCATTTAAAAGTAAGTTTAACCAGAATCGTTGTCTTTCGAATAAAGGATAATCAAATAAAACATGTTTTACATAATTTATTGATCATTATGTACGAGTATACGTATATATTATGTACTCTAACACCTCATTAGAATTTTACAATGCAGTTTATTGTATTGACAAATAATATAGGCCTAGTGATATTCTAATTGTCTTTGCATCAGTGTACTTAGGCCTTAATCCACAATCAATTAACTTTATACATTTTCACTCGCTCTTGCTTAACGATTTTTTTTCTTCAAATTTTAGAGCTTTATCTTACCCATACTTCGAAATATGTTAAACCAAGTAGATTGTTTGTACAATATGGCAACACTGTTTCTAATTTCTGCACGTGGCGCTTTATATTGGGTCATTCGGTCAAAATTCAGATTACTTTTTAGCGGCGGGCTATTTTTGTTTTTTTGCGAAACCAAAACCTCGGTGGTTGTAGTGAGACTGAAAACTCCAGGGCGCATACTCCACGGCGCGATAGGACTTTTTATTCCCTATATTGAAACTCCTATAAGAGATGAAGTAAACAAACAGTATTTTTATCAAGAGTTTATATGAAAATATAATTTTTTCGTAAGTTACAATTCGGTAACTATATCCACTCAAAATATTACTGCTACAACACAAAACTGCTACGGCATGTATCTAAAAAATATTGACTACCCTAGTTAAAATGTATCGTACTTATTTATTATAGAAAATTATAAAGCTTATGAGTAGGCTTATGCTATGGCCAAAATTCAATTATTTAATTATGAATATACAGGTTTTGGTACTGAAAATATATTTGATACTCATTATTTTATATCCCAGAAATTAATAACTCTTTTATCTTGAGAGTTAAATGAGCGATATTCACTACTTCCCGTAATAAAGTTTATTTTTCAGAATTGCTGAAACGTTTTATCATTATTCATAATTATTATCACAAAAATGGCGGTTTTGAGCATTGATATGCAGGGTTGTAACATCCACAATTATCATTATTTTTAAATGATTATATATTACCAGCTAATACACCTAAATAAATGAAAATTAATGTTTAGTTGAAGTAAAAGGAAAAATAATTATAAATTTATATTTTTTAGATACCCCGTGCTGATTACCCGACGTTGTCCGGGAATCTACTTATCCCGATCATCTTGACATAAATGAGCTGAAATACGAAAATTGATGTGTTTTATGTTTAGTTAAATAGGTAGAGGGAAAAATTTGTATCGTAATTATTTTTAGATAACCCGTGCTGTTTACCCGGCGTTGTCCGGGAATCTACTCATCACGATCTTCTTGTCATAAATGAGCTGAAAGACAAAAATGAATGTACTTCTTATGATTAGATGAATAAGTAAAGTGAAAAATAATTATAAATCTATATCGTAATTATTTTAAGATTCCCCGTGCTGATTACCCGGTGTTGCCCGGGAATGTACTTATCTCGATCTTCTTGGCATAAATGAACTAAAAGACAAAATTCGTTATTGTGAGTTATCCGTAAAAGAATACCCGCCATGTGATGCTATGCTTGCACAAGAATCTACATGCTTTTCTCGATCTTCTTGACATCAATGAAAGACAATGAAAAACAATGGTTATTATGAGTTATCCGTGACCAGCCTCATGAACTAATGGTTAGCGTTCCTGACTACTGTTCAAGAGGTCCTGGGTTCGATTCACAGTCAAAGCATAGGATTTTTTTTCTTAAAGGGAATTATTCATGTGGTTGCCCATGGTCTGGAATTTAGGTTAAGTTTAGGTTAAGAACTCTCCTGGCGCTTCATTATCATTTATCACCCCTCATATCATCGGGGTAACGTAACTTCGCCTTCTAAGCGCCCCAACTTCAGAAGTGGGTTACAATCACGCCAATGCCAGGGGACAAAACCAGAAATGTCATAAAAGATAACCTGGTGGCATTAGACAAAAAAAAGAGTTATCCGTAATAGATGGACTATCTGTAGAGCTTTATGAGGTATTCAATTCTGTGTACATTAATTTTGTGTATTTGTTAGTTTAGGCAGCGTAGGCCATTTAAGCATCCAAAGAGCTACTTTTTTTCACGTTTTCCACTACAAAGGGCGATTTTTAAGGGTGTAGGAGTTGAGTATCACAACTCTCTTATAGCCTATGTTCATCCCAGGAATCTCCTGAATATTTTGCAAAAAGCCCCATCACAGTCGGATCAACAATATGGCTGCTCATAAATACGAACAAACAAACGAACATTCATTTTTATATATTAGATCTGTTCTTCAAGCTCTAATGAACAATATGACTTACAATCTTTGAAATATCTGCATTTAAGATATTTTTAATTTAGTAACTAACTAATTCACTGACACTATTGAACCGGTGTTTCTTAGCTGCGAGGACATAAGCTCTCCATAAATCCATATCCTGAACTAATAGTTTCCAATTCCCTGTACAATCTTCTTCCCTCAAATCATGGATAATGTTAATCTCCCATCTCATTGTTGGCCTATCAACTGGGCGTTTTTCCTCTGGTTATTTTGCGTTAAAAACTTTTTTTTTCGTAATTTTTTTAAATCAACTACCCATTCTAAAATCATAATTATTAGTGTTCATTTGAGCTTGGCAAACAGATAAAAATGAACAATTAAAAATATTGATATTTATTGCCACTAGGCGGCTCCGTGGCGTATGCGGTTAGACGCTCGCCTCTCACCGCTGGTGTCCTGAGATAGAATCTCTGTCCCTCCATGTGGTTTTCCTGGTGGACGTAAAGGAGCTTGGGCAGGTTTTCTCGGTGTTTTCTCCCGTTTTCCCTTGCCACAAATTCAGTCCACTATTTCTTCATATTCATCTCATCCATTTCAATTAATTTCGGTCGTCTGCCCCTGTGATAGTGCGTCAGGCGTTGTCGACCGGCACCCTTGACATTCACAGATCTAGGTAGCTCATCTTATCTCATCCCTCGACTCGACCCTGAGTTGGACACGAGTTTAGGATATTTAATTTTATTTGTGGACACTATCACTAAATTATTCATTAATGCACCCAAACCGCCATTATTTGTGATTGTGATGATATTTATAATACTGGTAAAATGTTTCTTTAACAATTCTGAAAATACCCTTTATTAGGAAAATTAATTAATATTCCTCATTTAAAATCTTAAAGAGAAACTACTTCCTGAGACATAAAATAATGTATATCGCATATAATTTATAGTATTGAATAAATAAATTTCAGACGGTGTGTGGAACAATACAGAGAACATTCAAAAATAAAATTAGAAAAGAAACCAGGATAAAAATGTATAATGTTATGACGGTTCCCACAATATTGTATGGATGTGAAACTTGGGCTCCAGTGAAAAAACAGAAGGATAGAATACAGACGGCGGAGATGAGTAAAAGGATGTACAAGACTTGATAGAATAAGAAATGAGGATATAAGAGAAGAATTGAAAGTACAGCCTTTATTGGATAAAGTCACGAATTACAAACAGAAATGGATTGATCACATGGATGGAATGAGAGATATCCATTGTTAGTAAGAAATTATCAAGCAAGAGGAAGACGTGATGTTGGAAGACCTAGAAGACGATGGGCTGATGCATTATGAAGTCGGAACGGGCAATTGCCTAATCCCTGGAGTGATGATGATGATGAAATTTGTTTATCCACCCTTAAAACATAATTTAAACTGAATGTTTTCAGATACTCCCTATCTAAAATGTATTTTAAAGCTAAATGTATCCAATTTAACAAAAATATTTTAACAAATAATATTAGGGAATTATAATCGGATGTATATTTTTATATCAAATTTCTTATTCCTCTTCACTGACTTCCCTCAAGAACGTGCTATATATATATATATATATATATATATATAAAGAAGGAAACATAAGAGGAAGAAGGAAAGGAAGATCTAGAAACTCGTGGATGCAAGAAATAAGAAATTGAATGAGAACAAGAGGACTGGAGATTATGGAGTGGATGGATAGAGACGAGTGTAGAAGGAAAATAGGCACAGAAAGTGAATAAGTAATTTGCTGTCCCACGTTGTGGTGACATTTTGAAGCAGTAATTCTCTTCATGCCCGATGTTGTAGTAACATTTTGAAGAAGGATTTGTGTCCCAAAAAGAATTACTGGTTCAGGTTACGTTTAATTTTCGGTAGAGCCGGATTCTCTTCTCAAGGTCGGAAGTTGGTACACTGGATAGGAAAACACTTTAAAATCATTAAAAAATGTTTCTTGTAGAAAAGATTACAAATTTATTCACTATGTAGGTTCCCAGCAGATTAAGTAAATGTAAGTGGTATTATTCTTCACTATCTTTTTTTTTTCTGGAATCAATTATTCTTGTGTTAAATATTATATTTTATCTTGAGAACTCTTCTTGCTTCTATCTTTGTGGAAAGTTGTATGCAGAATGAATAGTGTAATTATTTTATAATTTTAAAGAACATTATTACATCACATGATGTTAATTTAAAATTCCATTGGTTAATAGTCATTTAAATATAAGGTTCAAATTTGATTTGTTAAATAAAAAAGTTAATTGTTTTAACATCCAATAAGAATTTAGTTTACTTTCATTTAAAAATATGAAGTTAAGCAGGTGTTCTTATTATAGTTATAACAGAAAGCTTTATAATTCTGACAACAATGACTTAAAACAATTTTAAAAGCATTAGTTACAAAGACTGTTATGTAATACAATTTATTTAATTTGTTACTGAGACATTTTTATTCAACAATGACCAACAATGAATTATTTAGATGTTTTTCTTTATTTAAGTTATACTTATATATTAAAAGAATTTTTAAAGTATAAAATTATTAACTTAAACTTTCATATTTATTATGATATTAAAATCCTGCTTTAAAAGATGTATAAACATTAAAAATCTGTATACAAATAATATATATAGTGTTCTGCTCTAGGGCAGGCCCTTCACTTCAATCATAGCATTTTTATGCTATGCGTAGTTTTCCGTTGCTTTCCACAATATATATATATATATATATATATACACACATCCATCCATCCATCATAATTCTGCCCGAGGGCAGGTCTTTCACTACAATCTTAGCATTTTCGTGCTTTGCAACTTCATTAGGGAATTATAGGTGTGGTAGCTTCCTGTTGCTTTCCACACCGGTGAAGGATGATGATGATTATGACCATATAACTTCGGGGACCGTTTGGGCCTTTATAGTGTTCCTGACATTTGTCTTAAAGGTGAGGAAAAACCCCGATAAAAACCTCACCCAGAAAAGTGTCCCGACCGGGGATCGAACCCGGGCCCGCTGCGTGATAAGGCAGCACGCTACCTCGAGACCACAGCGGTGGACAATATATATTCCGTGAAACAAAATAGTTTATTTCATTTCGTCTCCTTTAATTTAAATTAGCAAAATCGACTATGATAATTAGGTTATGATCTGTATTAAATAATTCACGAAAAAACGTCTGCTAAATACATTTCCCTCCAAAAAAAAACCTAATACCGTATTTCGCTTGTAAAATCCGAACGGTTATTATGAATATGCGTACGTATATTGATTCCATACCGTAATATATAGAGCTTTTTATTTTAGTTTATAAGAAACATCATACAGTATTTATAAGATTTGTTTATGGTAGAAATAGTGTTACTTGAAACTTCATTTTAAACTAAAGATTATTTTCTTCATATATATTTTTCTATCTGCCACTACAGTGTTGGGGCTGCTCCATTTCCTTCTGGTTCCCTGTATTTTGCCATTCACCGCAATTCCCAGATTCCCTAGATATTTCAACAGTATTATCCATATATCCTTCCCTCATTCTTCCCCTGGATCTTCTTACTTCAATTCTTGCTTCCAATATATATTTTGGCTTCTTCCCTTTTATTTTTAACACGCATCAATACCATTTTAATGTGTTTTGCTCTGTAGGTTTTCTTCAATCTATATTTGGTTTAAATTTGATCTTCTTTCATTTTGAAATATCTCCCTTCTTTTCTTACCCAAACGCCTTCTAAATCAATTGATCTCTGCTGTTATTATAACGGGCTTCCAATATAAAACCGGACCGGCCTCACGGATTTTCACCCGGCACGCACTGCTGTCTCTTCCTCCCGCAATTCACCCTGCCTGCCACCCGTCCTTGAACTGTTTCTTACCTTATAGAAAATGCTGGAAATGTTGTTCTCCCGCACACGTGCTATGGGATCACCTTGGTTTAGACAATGAACACGTGTACACTTGTAAGGTTTGAGTTTTAACAATTTTGTTGCTGTATGTGCAGAAGATACTGAAATCCCAACTTGTGCTAATTTCGGTAATGATTTTTGTGGTGAACGTTCCAAATTTTCGCCAATTTCGTCTAATTTTTCTTCGGTGAGAACCGTACGCCTTCGCGTGTGTTTCTTATTTTGTACTGAACCAGTGGTTTCAAATTTAGTCACAAGAGCATGGATTGTCGATCTGGAAGGAGGTAATTGTCCATGGAAGTTCCGAATAAATTCCTCGCGAACGCGACGAGCTGATTCGTATTTATAATAACATTTACACATATAAATGCGCTGCTCTAATGTCAGCTGACGTCTCATCTTGTCGAACGATAGTAAACTGACTAGTTCAAGGACGAGCGGCTGGCAGAGTGAAATGCGGACGAGGAGAGAGCGCTGGCTGACGGGTGAAACCCCGTGAGGCCGGTCCGGGTTTATATTGGAAGCCCGGGACTTATATCCCGATTTATTACTGGCCAACATTCTCCCCCATACAGCAAGGCTGATTTTATTATTGATTTACAACTTTATAATTTAGTATTGTTTCATAAATATTAAGCCACTTAATTCAGAGAAATTATTATTATTCTATGCTTAAAATATAAAAGAAATTATCAGAAAAATTCTAGCACGCAAAAATTGTAATCAACAATTATAATTTGTCCTTCCTTTAAATTCTTGTGCATGATTTAAAAAAAATCAATTTATGATTAAGATATTATCCAGAATCTATAATTACTATAATAATAATAATAATAATAATAATAATAATAATAATAATAATAATAATGTTTTATTTATTCTAGCAGAGTTAAGGCAATAAGGCCTTCTCTTCCACTCAACCAGCACAAATACAAATAAATATTTGACAAATATAGATATACACTATACTAATTATAAACAGTTAAAGATAATTTAAATGTAGCAATGTAAATTTCATGTAAAAACAACATTTTATACGATAATAACAATAATAATACTTACGATAATAATAATAATAATAATAATAATAATAATAATAATAATAATAATATAATAATTATGATAATAATAATAGTATGAATATGATAAATTATACGAGAAACACCAATTAATATATACTATGAGCTCGTCCAAAGCACAATATCATAATGGGATATTTGAAGTATATGCCATATCACATTTTTTATATCGCATCTGGAACATAATGATGAAACATGTTTGTGTCAAACACTATCTTCACCACTTTTCATCTTTATAATGGCAAGAAGGCGAGGGAGTTAAATCGAGGAAGAAACAGCAGTCGGTAATTGAGAATTATAACCTCTGACAGTGCATTGTGTTAAGTCTTGAAGATCACGACTGCTGGGATTTTTAGGGTCTGTACCAATGTACTCAGGAAAATAGGTTTGATCGTGAAAGCACGTTTAACAAAATTAAGTAGATGTAGGCCTAATTATACTTAGGCCTACTGTTAATCCTCGGAAATAATTCGAAAAAAAAGTGTTTTTCACAACAAAATATTGTGAATTTCAGTATCCCATTCGAAAATACTTTAAAACTAAGTATGCCTATAGAAATCCTCGACGGAGAGAATTGATGGTATCACACCACGGGTTTCTTTCGACCAATCAGAGTTAACTGATGATGGTAGAAAGATCTACCGAAACAAGATTTTTGGAGAAATCAAGAACATACTGAAATATAGGAACAGACTCAACGGAACCTAAACCTAATAAGTTCATAATTATGTACTTTGTAGTGATCGAAATCTTTGCCTTGACCATTATTTAAAAAGAACTGTCAGTCATTTCATTCCGAAACTACCTTGAAACGTCTCCCAGAGAAGCGTGGTGATGTACCAAGACCGTGCCAAAAAAAAAAATTATCTGCCGTTTTTAACTGCAAAGCACAGAAATCGAAGCTAGAATCCAGCAATGGCAACTCACTGTACGGAGCGGATGGACTCCTTGCATAGGTAAGAGTGAGTGAAATGAGGCAGGACGCGGCGCAGACGGCAGGTAGTGCATATGAATTACCAATTAACGAATTGTATTACTGGCACATAGTTTAAACGAGAGATTTGGCACTGGATTTTAATGCCTTTCAGTTAAAAACTGCAGATTTTTTGGACACGATTTTGGTACATCTCTACACTTCTCTGGAAGAAATTTGAAGGAAGGTTTCGGCATGCAATTGTTAACAGTTCCTTCATTAGAATGCTCTATTTTCATTCTGTTCATTTTTTAAATGCGATTTTGTGGAAGAGAATATTGTACATTAGAAAGTAAACTTCGCCTGGATTCCTAGAAACTGACCACATTTGTAGCCAATTCACTTTTTTTTTGTATCTACTCGACTGTTAAAAGTTTAAGCGATTGTGTTGAAACCATCAAGTTGTGGAAAGTTCCTTACAATTTCGTTAGCAATTCACATCTATCCATTAGCAGTGGTAACAAACCGCTGAAATATCTGGATTGTTAAAATATCCATTCTAAACTATTCTACTGTAGTGGTTATCTACTATCTCAACTTACTGGTTATTGGGAATAGAAAACTAATTGTTAGAATATCGCTTTAATCTTATTTTCAATACAGAGAAGAACTTATATTCCCAACCAATAGTTGCTTATTCTCTCCATAATTGCAACATTTGGGAAAATTTCATGCATAAATGTCAACATTAATATATTACAATATTATTATGTGTCCATATAAAAAGTGCACTGCAGAAAATTTTATAGATGATTGGACTAACTGCACGATGTTATGCATCAACTGGCTAATCGCCATTTAACTTAACTCACTGGCACTAACGAACCCGCAGGTTCATCGCCGCGCAGACATAAGCTCTCCATACATCCCTATCCTGAGCCAATGTTTTCCAATCATCCCCTGTATAATATACCTCCCTCAAATCATAGTTAATGTTATTCTCCCACCTCATTCTTGGTCTACCAACTGGGCGTTTTCCCTCTGGTTTTCCTACACGAAGCTTTCATGCACGGATTTCATTCCCCATTCGTGAAACATGTCCTGCCCATCGCAGTCTACGAGACTTAATTGTTCTCATTATATCTGGCTTCCTATAAAGACCATGGAGTTCACCGTTATGGAGTCTTCTCCACTCACCCGTCTGTTCATCGCTCTTTGGTCTAGAAATTGTCCTAAGAACTTTATTCTCAAATACTCGTAATCTCCTTTCCTCCCTTAAAGTAAGACTTCGTGTTTCGTACCCATATAATGCAACTGGTAGAATAATAGTTTTATATACTTTCAGTTTAACGTTTTTTGAAAGGAGTTGGGACGTCAAGAGTCTCTGTAATGCATAATTGCACACATTTCCAGAATTGAGCCTATGTTTAATTTCTTTGTGCATGTCATTCCTGTTTGTGATTATTGTTCCTAGGTATTAGAATTCAGCCACTTCCTCAAAATTTCCCTCCTTTGTCATTAGCTGTCCATTTCCATTAAAAAAATAGATTCTGATTCCATCTGTAGCACTGACTCATGTAATAAGTGAACGCACTCTTTTTCGTGCCAAACTTTAAATGTAGCCTTACTATTAAAGAAAAATGTAAACGCCGTCAGTCCTATCAGAGATTCTATGTTTTGCAACAAACGGCTTTGAAACCAGATCTTCATAAATGCTATCTGAATTTTGCATAATATTGCTAAGCGTCAAATGATCCCGCTCTTAGATTGTTGATGCATTACTGTCGAATAAGGAAAATAACTTTCAATATCCAATATTGTTAGTTTGGTACTACAGTAAATAGTGAAGGTTGACTTAAACTTTAAACCATTTTTGTGAAACACATAATGGCGCATAGCCGGTTGATGCATAACGTGTCCAATTCTAAAAAAAAATCTGTAGAAATTTTCAGAAATCTCAAGTTAACATTAAAACGATACTTTTTAGAACAGGCAATATAAATTATGGTACAAGCTACTTCGACTCAGGTGCTACCGCTTATGCTTCGAATTCGGGAGGTCCGAAGTTCAAACCTCGTTCCGCAACTATTGATCTAGATTTCTTCCTGATTTTCTTAAGTCGTCAAGGCAAGTAAAAAAAAAAAGTAAAGTGATCCCACAACAGACCCGGAGGTCCTTGGGGTAGTAGGAGGTTAAGGTTCCCACTTTTTCTAGACAATCGGCACTTTATGTCAGCCGGGTTGTCAGCCCTGCGTGACGGCCGCCTTTACCCCCAGAACAAGCGTCTGGTACTCATTTCCGTTAGAGGCTGAGTCGACCCCAGGGCCATAGTGCCGCCAGAGGGTTTTGGTCAGTTTAAAAATCCTGACCCCAACGGGACTTGAACCCTCGACCCTCCGGCTTGTAGCTCAGTGCCTTAACCACTACGCTACGGCGTGCCCCCCGTCAAGGCAAGTACTGGGTTGGAATTCCATTACCAACACCCATTTGATCATATTTACAATTTCACGCTATTACCTACAAAAGCTGGAAAGTTACCGAAAGTCCGATATAAAGTATTTGGTAAGTAATAACAATAATAATAATAATAATAATAATAAATATTATTATTATTATTATTATTATTATTATTATTATTATTATATGCTATAACTTACTATAACTCTGATTTAAAAAATTATAAAGTAACGTTACTTCCCAACGTTATAAATTACCATTGTCGTGGAACCGGGGGGGGGGGGGGAGTTTAGAAACAGAGATTGAAAGGTAGGTGATAGGTATAAAAAGGTTGACTACTGCTGGTGTAAAGAAAATATTCAGGAAGCTCGTGTTTGAACTATTTTTAAGTTTGGGTATATGTTGAACAGTCAGATTTCTGCTTGAGCTATAATGCCAAAGATGATGACTATGAAGGAAAATGTTGTCTAATATGTTGCATCTAATACTGAAGTCATCAGCAGTCTAGCTCTCCAATACTTTGATTTCTTAGAATCTTCATGTTTGACAGCGATGCAGTTGTGCAGATGTCCTTCATCCTCTTCTATTCATATAGATGATTGCATAAAATACATTTCGGTAAAGGCAGAACATTGATGTTGTGAAGGTGTTTTGCAAGACAGTCGTAGCCCTGCTATGACAATAATTTCTATTAAGTATTTTTTATTTCTGGATGCTGTTTGAAGTCTATTGTCATTCATATTTATAGATTTCACTATACCTAGCAAAATTGTTATGGACAATGACATTTTAGAACGAGTAAACGCATTTAATTGTTTGAGTTATAATTTAACATTTCATGATAAAGCTGATATAGCAAAGAAAATCACAAATTTCTCAAAAACATCGGGGATACTTACTTACTGGCACTATCGAACCCGTAGATTCATGGCCGCACGGACATAAGCTCTCCATACATCCCCATCCTGAGCTAATGCTTTCCAATCATTCCCTGTATAATCTACTTCCCTCAAATCATAGTTAATGTTATTCTCCCACCTCATTCTTGGTCTACCAACTCGGCGTTTTCCCTCTGGCTTTCCTACAAGAAGCTTCCATGCAAGTCTTTCATTCCCCATACGTGCAACATGTCCTGCCCATCGCAGTCTACGACACTTAACTGTTCTTATTATATCTGGCTTCCTATAAAGACCATGTAGTTCATTGTTATGTAGTCTTCTCCATTCACCTGTCTGTTCATCTCTCGTTGGTCCAAAAATGTTCCTAAGTACTTTATTCTCAAATACTTGTAATCTTCTTTCCTCTCTTAAAGTAAGAGTCCATGTTTCACACCCATATAATATAACTGGTAGAATAATAGTTTAATATATTTTCAGTTTAACGTTTTTTGAAAGGAGTTGGGACATCAAAAGTCTCTGCAATGAATAATAGCATGCATTTCCAGAATTGAGCCTATGTATAATTTCTTTGTGCATCTCATTCCTATTTGTGATTATTGTTCCTAGGTATTTGAATTCAGCCACTTCCTCAAAATTTCCCTCATTTGTCATTAGCTGTCCATTTCCATTATTTAATGAAATTCTACGTGTGACCATATATTTAGTTTTAATAATTAATAGTAATTACAAAATCATCTTTAGTACAAAATAACGCAAGATTACAACTTTATAAGGTTCTTGAAAGACCAGTATTAAAGTATAGTAGTGAAACATGGACAATACGGTGAAGAGATGATAAGCGATGTACAGCATGCTATACATGGTGGGACCATAAAATAAATTAAGAAATTATAGAAAAATTGGATGTAGAATCCATTCCCCATCATATACAAAAAACCAGAACAACTTGAAAGCCCATCTTCAACGAATGCCATCTAACAGAATTCCAAAAGCTATGCTCCGTTATTACTCTCAAGGCAAAAGATTGCAGGAACGTCCAAAAAAGTGCTGGATGGAAAATTCCTCTTTGTGACCGGGGTCACACGGCCTAATGCTTTCATGGATCATGATTATGACATGTGATGTTTCACGGAGTAAGGTTACTCCTGTGGGGTAAGGTTTCGGTGTAGACCTAGGCAATTGTTCAATAAAAGTTCTTTCTTAGCGAGAAAATCACCTGTTTCCTTATCATAAGTAATGCCATAAGTGATTTCCAATTTATCTAGAAGATTTGGAAATCTAGAGTGGCATTTGTTAGGACTATTTAACGAATAAAATTAACCTGTTTACTCACAAATAAAATGTTCCCATAGTATAGATGATAAGATTATAAAATTTATTAAAGCTCCAGTTGATTTCATTATCCTTGTAAATTTTTATCTTTAAGGGGGGTAGAATTTATGTTGGAATATATCTAATTTGCAATTACATTATTTAAATATAGTAATTTTTAAATATTTATATATTTAATGTAAAAGGCGATGTTTGAAAACAAATGAGAAATGTTTGGTTATGTTTCAATTGTTCATCCACTGCAACTAGATCATATTATTTATTATAATGTTGAGTAATTCCGGGTTATGTGGCCGTGGTCCATAGTTGGTGTTGATACCAGACGTTTCGCCCTCAACTGCGGAGGGCATCTTCAGTGGCGAGTGCTTCTAGGCGTGTTTCCTGGTCGGACGATCTACTCAGGCGAAACGTCTGGTATCAACACCAACTATGGACCACGGCCACATAACCCGGAATCACTCAACATTATGATTACCGGCCAAGCCTGCATTCAACATATTATTTTTTGCCAAATAGGATCGCAATATTGTAAGAATGAACGCTAGTGGAGAAAAAATTAAACACAACATACTTTATATTATAAGTTATAACCAATATTATAGGTTATTAATTAACTCAGTAAAATACTTATTTAAAAACACAGTTATTGAACACACAATTATCAAATGTGTATTCGAAGGAATCTGTTCATATTTGCTATATTCAACGTATTTGTTGGAGAGTCAGTCAATGCAAAATAATGTTCTGGCCTGTTCAGAATATTAAAAAGGAGGAGCTTTCTCTATTTTGGTAAACAAAATTCGATAAATATCGAAGTGAAACAATAATGTTGTTGGTTGGAAAACAAAATTCATTGAAACGTGATTGGTCTTTGACTCCCTTTGGAACATGAGTTAAATAGCCAGGAAAACTGAGTAGCCTACTTTGTTGCGTTCTAAGGAGAATTTGAAAGAAAAACGATTCCATGTAACAGAAATATATGAAACGTTAATAAACTCTATTTTTGTTTTGTATCAGCTAAAAATAAACCAATATTCCAGCATGAGTATTCCGTGGTTTTTTCTTTATTTGCACTAGAGTTGTTTCAATAATTCCCGCGGAAACATGTAAAAACCTTTTGATTAGCTACGAAAATATTAATTTGCAATTATTTCAAACAGAATTAGAGGATATTGGTGCAATAAAAATCCTTTTGCGAAATATTTTAATCGGTTTTCATTAGCGGTCAGTCACTTTATTTGTTACATATTAAATACATCGATTTCATAAAAATTAATTTTGTTTGTTTATAAAACTGTTACATTATTTCAATTGAATATGTATGAATTTTAAAGTACTGACTTTAATTTCTGTATGATAAAGAGAGAAAATAAATCTAGTGAAAAATAGTGAATTAATTCACATATTTCTTTCTGTTCATTCAGTCGCCATTTTAGAATAATTTCACAAAACAAAGTAGCAATCAATGTGTCTACTCAATCGAGGAGAAATGGAGAATATTATTGGGTAATTAAAACCGGTATTTCATTAAATACATATAAACACGAAATGTTATAAAATTTAATTCTGTACTAAATGCGCATTTAAGTTTTTATTACCGGAGTGTTAATTCGGTTCATAGTAGAAAAAGGATGGGAAAATGTATTTTACCTCTTTGAATTGAGTCAAGTCAACGAAGTGATCTAGAGGTAATATCTCTGCCTCAGACACAGCGGGCCTGAGTTCGATCCCCGGTCGAGACGAGTTCCCTGGTGAAGTTTTTTCAGGATTTTTCTCACCTGTAAGAGAAATGTCAGAAACCTTTAAGGTCCAAGTAGTACCAAAATACTATCTGGGCTCTAATAATCATCATTATCATGTTCGACTTGTTTATTATAAATACATACGTTAAAGATATGTCTTGTCTCAAATTTTCATGGTGCGTCTTTCACAGTAGCCTCTGCCCGCTCCTGCAATTTCCTTCCTCAAGATATCAGGAGTTGCCGCACACTTGGTACTTTTAACTCACGCTTATACAATTACCTATTGTTAAATAATCATTTTTGTCTCGAGAGTTAAATTTATTGTATGTCTTAAATAGTTGTTTCTGATTTTTTATATCTTGTACATTTTATACTTAATTTGTTAAATTTAAACTAAATCAAAATACAGGGTGTCCCATTCAAACCTCCCATATTTTAATTTGTCACAACTAACAAAGTATGCGGAATTATGAAATGAGGCCGGTATTAAACGAAACAGAAACTCGAAGAATTTTCATTGCCGCACACTAAAACGCCTCTATATATACATCACTAGTAGCACGAACAATATCAAGTCTGATTTCGATTTCGTATCACGTTCTGTCCAACATGTCAATTGGTACTGTTGCAATTGTGTCAAGGATACGGGTTCGTAAATCATGAAGATCTTGCACTGGAGACGCAAACACGCGGTCTTTTACATACCAGAAAGCAGTTTGTGCTCGTTGCTGAGAAGTCGCCATTTTGTTTTATGTCATTATTGTCCAACATGCAACAGATGAATTAATTGCAAGAATGAAAACAAAAATTCCTTCAGTTTCTCTTTCTTTTAATACAAACCTCATTTCATAATTCCGCATACTTTGAGAGTTATGATTAATTAAAATGTGGGAGGTTTGAATGGGATACGGTATATTTTGTAAATAATAATTATATTGTACACATACCATGCACTATTTTGTATTGACGTAGACTTTCACGGCCCGAGTTGCTATGATGATCTTGAATAAGATTTTTGGGCTGTAGGCCGTGATAATGTGGCACAAGACAACCCTTGAGGATGCCAGACGCAGTCTCTGGCGAAAAGTCGGAGAACTACAAGCCTCACGACCACGGCCTACAGCCCGAAAATCTTCTTCAAGATCATCATGTAATATTTTTTATTGCACTTAGACGTAATAACCATTTTTGTACTTTTTAACCTGGTTGAGTAGAAGAAAAGGCCTTAAGGCCTTAACTCTGCCAGGTAAAATAAAGAAATTATTATTAAAGAGCTGATTACTCATTCAGAGAGACGCTCTGTTCTTATTTGGTCTAAAAACATGTGTGTGATTCAGAGTTAAAATCCTCTCCCGACACGTCATGTTACTACCAAGGAAGACCTTAAACTAAGATAAAGAAAGAAATAATTGAGTCATGTAATTTTATACACTTCTTGCCTGAAATTTTTACATAAAGTTTGGATTCAATTTTCAGCATTTTAATTTTGAAAACTAGTGATACGTTCTCTCATAAGAAATGTCGGCTTTTAGTGTTGTACGAGTATATCTGTTGTTGAAAGTGTGATTCACTGGAAACTAGTTCCAAACGGCTTGCAGTCAATGAACATCTTTATTCTCTTAATGTAGAACGAGTTCGTGAATTTTTGAAGGTCGCGGTTTCAAACTCGATCCGACCCAATACTGGAGGAACAACCACGGTAAAAATTCAGGAATTCGGAAGAATCAAACTGCTACAACACCCAACATATATTGCGCCTTCAGATTACCAACTGTTTCGATCTATGGCCCACTTCGCATAGGCTATATCTTGTGTGATATTTCGAAAACATTGAATCTTTGGAAGTGGGTCTCAGCGAATTCTTGAAATAAAAAATCATATAATAATTGTATTCTTCTTCCCGTGTCATTCATTCTGCTCTTTATACAGTTTCATGATTCTAGTTTTCACCTTAAGTGCGTAAAAAAATACACTACGAGAACGATTTATTCATGAAATGGGCTAGATATTCCATTCTATTCTATAGTGTTCTTCCCTAGGGCAAGTCCTTCACTGCAATCATAACATTTTCATGCTATGCTTTGCAGCTTTACTAGGAATTTATAGGTGTGGTAGCTTCCCGTTGCTTTGCACACCGTGAGATGATAATGATGATGACCAGATGATGTACGGGGACCGTTTAATCCTGAAAGCGCCCTGACCTTTGTAGGCTAGATATAGTAAGTTGTTATTTAAAGCACTAAATTTAGCCAGAAATTAATTAGAATTTGAAAATCGTAGTTTATTACTGTATTCATACAAAATTATTTTAAATTAACGTTTAAGTGTCTTTCAATTCCCTAAAACTTCATATCTGTAAGAACTAAAAGAAAGCAGTGGATTTTTGTTTCAATCACATTCCATAAACACGCGTTCTTAAGTCTAAACTAATATTTTCTACTAGTTCCCTGTATTCATCTCCCTCGCCAAAGTTAATATTATCCTCAGTACCTTCTGCGCGCTTTCCCCACTTGTTTGCTACTAGTTTCTAGTTTTCATGCTCCTGTGTCATTCCTTCTTCGTACTATGTGTCGTCCCCCACAGTCTACGAGACTTAATATAGTTCTTATATCAGATTTCCCATTTAAAAAATGTAACTTCCTGTTATATAATTTTCTCCATTCGCATGTCTATTCGTCTCTTGAGTACAGAAATGTTTTCAAGCATTTTATTCTAAAATACTCGTAATCTTGTCTCAATTCCTGAAATAAGAGATTGTATTTCACACCCATGTAATAGGCCTATAACTGGAAAAATCGCTGTCTTATGATTTTTTATTAAAATTTCTAATCAGACCGAAAATGGAGTGTAGACTGATATGAACTAGTATTATTTCACTAAATCCTACACTATCGATTTTATCTTACATTATACGTAATTTCGTCTACCGCTGTTGTCATTGCCTCGTACGTAGCGGGCCCGGATTCGATCCCCGGTCGCGACAAGTTTCAGGGATGAGGATTTTTTCGGGATTTTTCCTCACCTGTATAATAAAGTCAGGAAATTTTAAGATACAAATGTTTCCCTACATAATCATTATAAAAGTCGCCATGTTTAGAATAAGAATGTGAATGATCGTGTTAAATGTTCGTATCATCTAGGATATGGCCTAGGCCTTTAGCTGATCTCTCATCCAAGGAAACCCTCCATGTCCTTGTATTTTCCAGAGTTAAAAAATCCTCTCCCGACAACTTGTGAGCCTATAAGGCCTTGTGGAGTGAGAAGAAGTAGAGGTTAAATTAAGGTAAAGAACGAGAAATAAATTCTCCATTCCTACTTATAAACTTCTTTATCTCGAGGACAATATATCTGCAAGAACTAAGTTAAAATATTAGTCCGTTTATGACATATTGTTTGAGCTATTAAGGAACAAATACCTGTTGCTCATCTCAACTCAGAATTACAACATAACTAGCTGCAGATAATTTAATATAGCAATTTTAGACGATCTATTGGAATAAGCTCAAACCGTGTAACTAGTACCGGTAACACTTTGTATCGTCTAAAAATAATTAAATATTTTTTGAGAGTTTAAACGTCTCAGTTTAAATCGTTTTAAATAAAGATAACATAAATATTAGTCATTTTGTGGTTTACAGATCCGAGTTCCAAAATTTTCAAAATTAATGCTGGTGTAGAGTCATCATCATCATCATAGTACATTCACGAATTTAGGCCATTTGTTGACCTGTTTCGGCCTCAAGAGAAACACCATCCAGAAGTCTCTTGAGTGGACGTCCTGGTCTTCTTCTTCCTGCAGGTTGATATCTTTAACATTTGTTTGGGTATTCTGTGATCTTCCATTCGATGAACATGTTGCATCCATCTTGACTTATAATCAGAAATTTTGTTTTCTAAAGATTCCATGTGTAATTCTTCTAAGATGTCTTCATTTTTTTGTGATCTAGTAGTGTGTATCCTGCAGTCCTCCGAAGATATCTCATTTCAGCAGATCTAAGTCTCTGTATATCCTTCTGTTTCAACGTCCATACTTCGCTACCATACAAAAGAGTTGGAAGAGCCAGTGTTTTACACACTTTCAGTCTTGAATGCTTTTGGACTAACTGTGGCTTGAAGATAGAATTTATTAACCCTAAAATTCTTAAAAATTTAGATATTTTTGCATTTACATCCTTTTCTTCTTCATATGAGATATTGCATCCTAGATATGTAAAATTATTCACCTGCTCCAAAATTTTATTGCCCACTACAATTTTACTTCTGACAGGATCTACACCTTGAAATGCCATAATTTTTGTCTTTTCTGTAGATATCTTTAATCCATATTCTTCTGTAATTTTGTTAAGTTCATACAGACCTTTCTGTAGATTATCTTCGGAATTTGCTATTATTATTTGGTCATCTGCAAACAATAGGGTGTTTAATTTTGTATTTTCTGATATTCTTATTCCAAATTTATATGTTTTGTTCCAGCAACATATTACTTCATTGATGTAAATTGCAAAAAGTGTTGGGGATAGGGGGCAGCCTTGTCTCACACCACGATTTATAATTCCTTCTTCAGAAAATCTGTTATTTAATTTAATCTTTATGGTGTTGTCTTTGTAAATATTTTGTATGTTCTGCCGAAGTAAATTTGGTATATTTCTGTCTTCTAATATATTTAAGAGTTTTGATCTCTTGACTGTGTCGAACCCTTTTTCAAAATCTATGAAAGCAAAATGTGTTTCTAAGTTGAATTCTCTTCTTTTTTCAAGCAATAGTTTAACAGAAAATGCTGAATCAATACAAGATCGTCCTTTCCTAAATTAATTTTGACATTCCATAAGGAATTTTCACTGAAACTTTTCAATTTTCCATTTAAAATGTCTGCATAAATTTGTAGCATGTGTTTAACAAACTGATTCCCCTATAGTTGTCCATTTTTCTCTTGTCTCCTTTCTTGAACATGGGTATAACAATGCTTGTCTTCCATTCTTGTGGTATATCTGCATTTTTGAATACATTATTAAAGATGGACAACAGTCTTTCATGGAACTGTTTGCCTGCATATTTGTACAATTCAGAATTCAAGCCATCTGTGCCAGTTGCCTTCCCATTTTTTAATTTCTTTAAACTATTGTTCAATTCTTCCAATGATATTATGGAATCTGGTGTAGAGTATTTTATTTTATTTTTATTCATTATGAATTTTATCAGTAGATCTAATATAATATTATTTATCTTTCCCAGAAGTAGAAACTCGTGCTCAGCTGACATTCAACAAAACCATAAAAATAGGCCTAAAACATTAACGTAATTAAATGAAACAAGAAACTAGAGCACAAATATACAATAGAAATAACGTAATGAATGCCTGATTCAAAACTGGCGAAAATAAAAAATAAACAAAATATAGGACCGATATCTTTTTTTATTTACTGATGCCAACAGGTTGTCTTTAAGACATTTCTGGTATTCTCGTCTGGCAATGGCGGAGTCGTAACCTAATTTTTAGGTTGGATAGTCTGCAAGACGGAGTTACCTTGTCCCGATGTTATAATAGGTGTTGAATGATAAATGAAGTGCCAGAAGAGTCATTAAAATACTTAACCTAAATGCAGACTATGAACGATCACAGGAATAAATCGTTTTCAGAAAAAATGCAAATAGTCTGACCGTGAATCAAACGAGGGATTCCATGGAACTGTAATCAGAAGCTAACTCGATAAGGCTGCTCTAGGAATAATAATAATAATAATAATAATAATAATAATAATAATAATTGTATTGTAAGCCTATGTTTTCCCTTTACAGAGATTTAGGCGCTCTCCCCATACAGGGAAGAATTTGAACCATACTAATTTAGTTACACTTGTTTTCGTATAGATGTCATTTTGAGTACCGTGGTCAGCGTTCCGCCTCATACTGACATCTAGGAAACCAAGGTAGTACTAGGACGGGAAAATTCGGTAAATTTTGCTTAGAGGCCTTTTCATTCAGGCTTAGGATTTTTTACCAGCCTGAAAATCTTCAGGCTCGGGACCCACGGCTTAAAGTCCCTCCCGGAGGACTTGCTCCTTGGATTTTTCCGTCCTAAAAATCCATCGAGCAGGGCGGGGTTTGAACCCGCGACCCTCGGGACCAGAGGCAAGGAGCATAACCACTAGTCCACCGCGGCCGATTAATAATAATAACAATAATAATAATAATAAAACAAAAATTATACTATGAAAATATATAATGTTATTAAATGTATTAATGTTGATCTACAATAACTTGTTTATGGTTTTAAAATTAGATCTAACAAATAAAGGAACATCTAACAGAATAAAATATGAAACCCCCAATTTTTATTATCTATTCCATAACTTACAATTATTTTTATAATGATAAGAGTTCATTCACATGAGGGAATAACAATGTGTTGGACACGTATTCAACGTCAAACCGCAAAATTGTTTTGTTTTATAATGGTCCAGAGAGTCGTAGATACAGGGATGGCCAGTATCATATCATATAATTACAAGCATATTCACTTCTAATGAAAACAGTCATTTGGTTAACCGAGCTGGCAAAACTGTTTGCGTTAGCATTGCACCAGCATGCAACATGGCGTATACCAAGTTAACATTTTAATATTGCAGTGGGCTCCATGCAAACATATATTATTACACATGAGTTGTTGAAATCATGCAGTATCGTTATGCAGCTCGCTCTTCTTCCATCTCTATAAATATAAAATTTAAATTATTAGTACAGAAGCTAATACGTTTATATGACTGTAGTTACTAACACAAACATGTACAGAGTGTTGCAAAAAAAAAAAACACACCGTCAACGGAGGTGAGGTAGTATATTGAAATATGCTGATTAAATTTATCATTTTTAAACTTATATTAAGAATCTAATATTTACTTAGATATAACTAACTAAATAACTTACTGGCACCATCGAACCCACAGGTTCATGCCGCGCGAGCATAAGCTCTCCATACATCCCTATCCTGATCTAATTTTTTCAGTCATTCCCTGTATAATCTACTTCCCTAAAATCATGGTTAATGTTATTCTCCCACCTCATTCTTGGCCTACCAACTGGGCGTTTTTCCTATGAGAACCTTCCATGCACGTCTTTCATTCTCCATTCGTGCCACATTCCTGCCAATCGCAGTCTAAGAGACTTAACTGTTCTCATTGTATGTAGCTTCCTATGAAGACCATGTAGTTCACTGTTATGTAGTCTTCTCCATTCATCACTCTGTTCATCCCTCTTTGGTCCAAAAATGTTCCTAAGAACTTTATTCTCAAATACTCGTAATTTCCTTTCCTCCCTTAAAGTAAGAGTTTCGCATCCATATAAGTTAATATAACTGGTAGAATAACAGTTTTATATATTTTCAGTTTAACGTTTTTTGAAGGAGTGGGGACTTCAGGAGTCCCTGTAATGCATATAACATGCATTTCCATTATTGAGCCTATGTTTAATTTTGTTATTTAGACTATAATAAAATAAATTTGTCATTATGATTCAAACAGTTTACTGATATCTGTCTACCCCTGACACGATGCATTTATTTTACGCTTAACTTTCATTCCTACACATACAAAGTTGTAAATTAAATCTGTGTAAGAATTTGTCAAGAATTCCTAACTTCTCATGTCGGTGGTATAAGTCAGATCGCTGAAGTATGAAAGGTTAGTTATGGCCATTTGTATTCAAGTAGAATACCGCATGTAGTATTTACGTGTTGTGTGAGAGATTGTGTTAATGTGAACTAACGCCGTCTTGTGCAATGTCTATGTTCGTCTCAACGTTTCCAACGTATGTGCGTGCTTCCAAGTTTTTGAGCTTATGTTTCGTGATAAGAATTATATCATTGAAATGAGCAGCGTTTTTTGTCACTGATTAATCGTCACTTATCATCCGTGGTTCCTTTTACCTCTGATTACAGCCATGGTATAAATTAGTAATTATCTCGCATTTAGCTAACTATAGCAGGGTTGGCCAAAAATTGTTATGTTCCATGTTTCTCTCGTTTTGATTTTCACTCGCATAAGATATCATAATCATAAAATGATATGGAATGACATAAACATTTTACACAAAGAAAATAATTACCAAAAAAAAGATTAATAGCAGAAATGACCTATATAAGAAAGAACAAAATAAGGCATTAAATAAACAAAAAGATTTAAATGAATGGTGTGGAACATATGATTCCTTGCTAAAATATTTTTAATTATAAATTGGAATTTTAATTTTTTTCATTTAAATTTATATACATATATTTAAAAAAAATTGTCTTGGTGATGGTAACTATGTACAATAAATATATAAACAACCATGTCTTGAAAATGATCTCACATAAGGAGATTCAAACGTCGACAAAATAAATTTATGTTTTGACTGAGATAACGTTTATTTCTTTGTAATTAATTATAAGATGAGTTTTAATTCGATTCTTGTTAGTTTGGTGCTAATAATTTACGAATACTCTTATTATTCCCTAAACGTTGACGTCACAACAGCAGTGATTTTTTTTTTCATTTATGTAAAAAAAAGGTGAATACATCGATTTGAATCTTAATTTGATTCTGTTGCTTTTGAACTAATCTTTAAGATTTTTTTATTATTCAGCAAATTTTCATCTCTTAGTAGTAGCGATCTTTTCCAATTACAGTAAAAAAAAGTTTTAAAACACATTGATTTAAATATTCAATTAATTATAATTCTTATGTTACAACATACCACTAAAGTCGCTAAATTGTAACTAATTGGAATATTGGAGACGTCAATTGTTGACGGAAAGGATTATAAATTCAAATATTGCATGATTGGCATGCTCCGAGTTAACACTGAACCCGAAAATTGTTTAAAAATAGGCATAATTCTGGGCAAGACGCGGAAAATAAGAACAACACTAATTCGTGAACGAATAAATTTATTAGATAAAAAAAAAGGTAAAGTGATCGCATTACAGGCCTTAGGAGGCCCTTAGGGTGGTAGGAGGTTAGGGATCCTATCTTTCTAGACAATCGGCATTGGTTACCAGACGCATTATCAGCTCTGCTTGACGGCCGATTTACCTCCCAGAACAAGCATCTGCCACTGAGTCTGAGTCGAACCAAGAGCCATGGTGCCGCCAGAAGGTTTAGACCACTTGAATAAATAGGTCTGCATAAACACAGTGTAATTTTTATTCAGAGTTAAAGTTATTTTACGAGCCCAAAAATCCTCAGACTCGGACCCACAACTTAACCCATTCGCCTTAGAAGACGAGGTAGACTCGCTTAACTCTGCCTGATATATATTTTGCAATTCTTACACATCCCTTAGCAGGGTAATGTTTTGTTAATATTTATGAATAGTAGAGGAATGTGTTTTGGCTTTTATCCTTATTGAGATCTCAAGTACCGTTATCTTTAGTTCGTTTTGAATATCTGAAAATAGACAATATAATTTACGGTAACTTAAATCCGGTTTCTGGGGAAATGCATTGAGCATTTAAACCTAAAATGGATGGGTTAAAGTCCCTGTCAGAGGACTTTTCCCTTGAATTTTTACATCCTAAATGTCTATCGACTCCGGCTGGGTTTGAACCCGCGGCTCTCCGGACCAGAAATAAACACGAGACAATTGCCGCCAATATACATAAAAAATATAATAAATGTTCATGTAATCAAAATAGTTTGATTTTATTACAATTAATTATCTCCCTCTCTTATTTCTAGTTCATCTTCTCATTTTATTTTTATAATGATTAGAAATTTAAGTCATTTTATGTAGGGCTAAGATTTCAGCAATACCTCTCCAACAAATAGAGCGTTTAAACCAATACCGCATAGATCTGCGTGGTTTTGTTTAAATTATCCAATGACTTACTGAATCAGTGTTCTTTTTCAGAGTTATGCTAATTTTTATGGCAATCGGCAATAAATTTGTCTATAAAACGTGATTTTTTGCCAACAAGGGAACTGTCAACCATTGCATGCCGAAACCTACCTTGAAATTTCTCCCAGAGAAGCGTTGTGATGTACCAAAGCCATTTCCAAAAAAATATATCTGCTGTTTTTAACTGCAAGGCATAGAAATCGAGGCCAGAATCTAGGAATAGCAACCCCACTGTACGGAGCAGATGGACGGCCTGCTTGACTTAGAGCGAAGTGGAGTGAGGCGGGAATCAGCGCGGATGGCAGATAGTGAGGATTATCCAATCTATCGATTAGAGAGTTATAATACTTCCATATAGTTTAAATGAATTATTTGGCGTTGGATTTTAGTGCCTTGCAGTTTAAAATAGACTTTTTTTTGGACACGGACTTGGTACATCACAAAGCTTCTCTGTAAGACATTTTAAGGTAAGTTTTGGCATGTAATGGTTGACAATTCCATTGTAAGTTCCCCTGCAAGTGATGGATATGTAAATGTTAAAATGTAAGTTTCTTTCCACTTTCTCAATTTTAGTGACCTAAGAAACAGCAACAAATATAGATTGAATTGATAACTTCAAAACTAAAAGTACATTTAATTGAAATAGATTTATTCGTCAACATTTTCAAGTTCCATGCACTTTCAAATCACGGGTATAAGTTTGAAATGTTTGATGAAATGTTTATCTTTGATTTTCTCTTTTTCATTCTCTGGTTTTACTTGATTATGTTCTTCAATTTTATTTCTCCTCATAAAAGTACTAATATATTCATACAATTCAAGATATAATGAAAACATCTTGAAGCTGTAAAAAGTACAATATTCGAAATATCAAGTGAGATAAGTTAGAAAACGTTCCAAGATTTTAATTGTAAAAATTAATGTATCCTAGTTTTAAAATAATATAGGCGACTCCGTGGCGCAAGCGGTTAGACGGTCGCCTCTAACTGCTGGGATCCCGAGATTGAGTCTAGGTCACTCCATGTGGGTTTCGTGGTGGACCAAACGGAGCTTGGGCAGGTTTTCTCTGGGTTTCTCCCATTTGCCCTGTCACAATTTCATTCCATCTTTTTCTCAATACTCTCCATTTCATTTCATTTTGTTCATCTGCCCTCCTGCTATGACGCGTCAGGCGTGGTCGGCAAGCACCCATGACATTCATGGACCTATATATATAGGTGTTCATCTCATCTCATCCCTCAACCCGCCCACGTGTTGAGAATTTTTTAATAATATGACACCTCATTGATAGTATTCTTTTAACAATTAATAAATTTAATTATTTATGAAAATAATATTAAGATTAACAAATATTTTCTTTTGTTTTGTTCTAAATATTGTATAATCGTAAAATTAGTTTTCTATATCTCATTTTTCTTTGTTTTTTATATACATTAGACATGGACAATTTAATATGCCCTTCTTGTATACATTTTATTATTAGTTTTAGTGTTAATTTAACTAACATTAACTGGTTGCATTATAGATCGTAATATAATAGATATATTTTTGATCAAATTTTTATTTAGTATTTAATATTAGAGTTAATTGAGATTTTTATATTCTTATGTAATATATGTTTGTCCTGGTGAGTGGAAGAGAAGGCCACATCTAAATCTAATATTTATTAAAGGATTTATTGATGTAGCAAGCAAGCTATGCTCTTTGGTATCCGAGACTAAAATTACCGAGTGAATGGTTTAACAGACCGAGTTGGCTCTAGCGATAACATCTGATGCTCATTTTCGGGAGGTCCCGGTTTCAAACTGCGATGTCAAGCAATGTGCTTGGGGGTTGTCTTCTTTTTACCTAATTTTCCCCAGTTTTTAAAGCTAATATTGGATTGGAATTTTATTACCAGGACCTAGATAATAATTTCACAACTTCATTAAATCCTAAAAAAATCATATAAATAGTCGCAATGAGACTTAAGGTGTTAAAAAGTCCACAAAACATTGTTATTGCTTAAAAGGCATTTCAAATCTGAATTTGTACTTGGAAGTGATTACAAGTTAAAGCTAAACTTATAACTGATTGCAAAATTATCACGTGTAGCACAAGTCAGGAACTATCTCAACACTGATACGAATAACATATACAGTGTTTTCTTTCAGGTATATGCTAGGGGTTGGAATGTAGAGTGAGAGGAGGCATTACGCTATAAGGCGACAAATAAGGGACGGTCCCCATCAGTACGCGGGGTATAACTTATAGCGTGTTTATAAAAATGAATCAAACATGAACAAAAATTATGCCGTCCGGTTTCTCTCTCTCTCTCTCTCTCTCTCTCTCTCTCTCTCTCTCTCTCCCTCTCTCCCTCTCTCTCTTTCTCTCTTTCTCCTTCTCCTTCTCCTTCTTCTCCTTCTCTTTCTCTCTCTTTCTCTTTCTCTCTCTCTTTCTCTCTCTCTTTCTCTCTCAGTTTAATATATATTTATATTTGCCTATATATTTCTAGTTATTTTAAATCTTGCTTTTTTAACTGTTATTTATATAAAATATGATCATTGCACATTCGAACATTATACTGGGCTCTTCATGGGTTTGAGTTCTGAGTTTTACAATTATTTTTCACGCTCGCCAATTATACTGCAGTTTTTTCCAGCAACAATCCAGACATGAGATACTGTAGTACCTATATTATTTTCTCTTTGCTGTACTTTTAAGTTGCCTTCAATTTATTAATGTTATTTGTAATATTAGGGTTTGCTTCGTCAAGTTATGTGGTAAATTAATTTTGAGTGATTGAAAAAAGGTTAAAAGCCGGAACGGAAGGTTGTATGACCGATATTAACATTAAACTTGCTTGAATAGCTTTTCTCTAACATAAATAACTACGGTTCTCTAGGGCGTTGACTTATTTTAGCTTGCTTTTGTCTCCGGCATTTCCTCCAATTTACAAGCTTCAAAAAGTAGGTTATTCCCAGAGGAATAGTGGTTTAGATATGGTTATTCTAGCAGCTCAGAGCAACATAATGTATAATTTTGTAATGTTTATATAGTAAAGAGCAGTGATACCCAACCTGTCTTCGTAAACCCACTTCCTAAGGCAAGATCAAAAGCAAGTTTAGAGTAGAATTCTATAAATGTATTAAATAATAGTAATATCCATCGTAGAGTTCGTAGATATCTAATAAACTTACAGCATTTCCTAGAAAAATTATTTGAAGCAAATCCAAATAAATAAAAATGAAATAAATCTTAATTTCAAACAAAATAATAGAGAAGATACATCGCACCCAAGAAAAATTATACAAAATAATATAGGGTACTTATAAATACAATTCTCGTAACTTATAAAGTTCTTACATTTTAGACTACCAGCCGCCTGCTGTTCTCAGATCCACATGTATCAATCCAATGAGAGGGGACTAGCCTTAATGTCACTAGATGTTTTGTTTATATTGTGATTCTAATGTCGACTATTTTTATTATGAGGCTAATAGTGACAGCAGGGGTATCAATATTTTTTAAAATTCAGTGTAATCACAATTGAGGTTATGTATTAATTTTTTAAATACTAATCATAGTTAATGTTATTCTCCCCCCTCATTCTTGGTCTACCAACTGGGCGTTTTCCCTAGGAAAGCCAGAGGGAAAACGCCCAGTTGGTAGACCAAGAATGAGGTGGGAGAATAACATTAACTATGATTTGAGAGAAGTAGATTATACAGGGAATGATTGGAAAGCATTAGCTCAGAATAGGGATGTATGGAGAGCTTATGTCCGCGCGGCCATGAACCTACGGGTTCGATAGTGCCAGTGGTGTAAGTTAGTAATGTATAAGTGCCTTATTATATACGTCTTCCTCAATTAAAATGGATTTGTGTTTAAAAATCATTAATTATTTAAAATCATGTAGGCCTTTCAAATAATTAACGAAGTTTTCTAACCAATATCCATTTTAATTTAGGAAGACAGATATAAAAAGGTACTTATATTAATATTTTTAAAAAATCAGGAGTACGAGCTCCTAAAGTAAAGTGATCCCACAACAGGCCTCAGGAGGCCCTTGGGGTAGTGGGAGGTTAAGGCTCCCACTTTTTCTAGACAATCGGCACTTTATGTCAGCCGGGTTGTCAGCCCTGCGTGACGGCCGCCTTTACCCCCAGAACAAGCGTCTGGTACTCATTTTAGTTAGAGGCTGAGTCGACCCCAGGGCCATGGTGCCGCCAGAGGGTTTGGGTCAGTTTAAAAATCCTGACCCCAACGGTACTTGAACCCTCGACCCTCCGGCTTGTAGCTCAGTGCCTTAACCACTACGCTACGGCGTGCCCCCCGTACACTCTTGAATTTTAACTGGTATGCTATCATCTATACCGTATTAAGATATAGTAGTGAAGCATGGGCAATAAGAAGAATAGATTAGTGCCGAATAACAGCACATGAGATGCGATTTATGCGCCGTACAGCAGGCTATACAAAGTAAGACCATAACATAAGTAATGTTATGGAAGAGTTGGGTGTATATCACATTCCTCGTCATATACAAACTTACCAGAACAACTGGTAAGTCCACTTTCAATGAATGCCATCTCACAGAATTTCAAAAGCTATGTTTCGTTCCTATCTCAAGGCAAAAGATCGCTGCGACGTACAAAAAAAAAATGCTGGTTGAAAAATTCCTCTACTGTATGAGACCGTAACAAGCCACATGACCTAATATTTGCATGGGTGATGATGATGCTATCATCTATCAGGGATATAATTTTAGAATTTAGCCTCTAGGACTAAGGGCTTCTGCCAGCTATTGCTTGAATATTGAATTTTGGAAGATGAAATTTTATCTATTATTTAGATTGCATGAAAAATAGAGTGGAGATGGCAGATTAGCTCATATATACTCCTTATGGAGCTAATCCTAGAGCGTAATTATCCATAAGTGTTCACGTTGACTTGTATTGGTTAATAAAAACTCTGGTGGTTTCGAGCTCCTAGTTACGTAATTCGAGAGCAATTGTTTTGAACTTTCTCTCTGAAGCAAAGCAGGTTCTCGAATTTCTCTCGCCCGAAATTTTTCATCGAATTTGTCTGGGATTGAACTTCCTAATCTCATATCCAGAGAACAATTCTCTCTCTGTAACTTGACCACAATGGCAAACATGGTAATTGAAGGGCTTTAAATCTCCAGATGCAAGTGTATGAAAGTAAATATAATGTACGGAATATATAATTTTCAGGGTCAAAATTATACAGGAAACAGAGTAATTTAAATTGTTTTGAGATATAGAAAAATGGTCGAAAATGCATATTTCAGGTACCATAGAATCTTGAACTAGTGAAAGATGTGTCTATTCAAGTCATAGAGAGCTCCAGAGGCGTGCTAAAACAAAGAACTGTTCGTACATCAGACTCTGTGGAGGTGGATCATGACACATATCAAATTACTGTACATGAAATGCACGCTTCGAAAGTTTTCCTCTTATGAAAATTACTAAAAATGAGTGCAATACTCAAACCTAGTGATTTTAAATCCAGATAAGCGGAGTTCTAGTATTTTGTAAAATACAGAATTTCATAAGCCCTGCCTGAAATATTTATTTTTGACTATTGATTCCCAATGTCAGGATACTTGATTTACAATCTTCTATAGTTCAAATATGATTTTGATCTTGAAGATTAGAGATAGACTATATTATAAATTATTTTATATTTGGAGAATGTTATGTAAGCCAGTATAGCAGTCATCATTGTCTTACACGGATTCTTGATTGATGTTAGGATAAACGTAGTATCAAGTAAATATGTTTCAATTTTCCGAACAAGGCAATAATTATTATTATTTATGTTAATCTGTTCCCGTTTACTTTACACTTTATATATATATATATATATATATATATATACGCTTTAACATCTAAGATCATACCGCGTTCTGCAGTTAAGTTTGTATCCAGGTGGTTGTGTATGCTGTATATAATGTGTGCAGTTGTCTTCTCGTTACTCCTAATTGTATTATAAATGAATTATTGATGAAATAGGACTGGTAATGAAGCTCCAATCCAGAATTTGTGTTTTACAGTTGATAAGGAAAAATTAATCAACTTAGTAGCAACCTTGTTTTGTGCTCGAGACCTCCGAATACAAGTCTCAATTCTATGTTCTAAGCCAACTCACACGGTTTATTTCTTTCTATATGTTACTTTGAACCGAGTTTAATGACTTTAAAAAATTGATTCAACTTATAAAATAATTAGCTCTGGCGAAAAATGGGTTCCCAAAGATTTTAAGCGGGATCATCACAAATAAAGGTATTTTTCATTGGACTTTTGAACCGTCATTTCATTCAATACATTTACAAATGATTACTTACTTGAATAGGGAAAATTATTTTGTTACTTTCGACCTTAAGTTCAGCGATGGAATCATATATGAACCCGCGACCTTCTTAATCATTAATGAGCGCACATCGAATGAAATCAAATACATGTTATTCTTAATAAATAATTGTGCATTGCGTTAATATAGGATCTACTAGGTGATCTGTTTTGAAGCAAGTCTAACTTAAATTGGATTCCAGTAGTTTTGATTGCAACGTATGATATCCACTTTCACATGGCTTCTCTTCGTTCTCTCTGGGATCTATTTATTGGATTCATTGTACAAGACCATATCTAATGAATTGTTTAAATTTTCAAATTTATATGATAATTAAACTGGTCTGCTATTCAATTTGAATTTATTTAAGACTACCATAGAGACCTCTGTTATTCTTTTCAATGCGATGAGGTTCTGTATTCCATTATACGAGACTCCTTTTTCAAAAACACCCTTAAACCATAATTATTTTTATATAATAACTAGAAGTTCCGGCCACGCGTTGCTGTGGCCAAGGTATACGTTAAAAATTTTAATTAAGTTGCTGTCTTTCAGCCAGATTACTTAAAACTAATACTTACACACGAAATTAATAATATTGAAAATAAAATAAAAACTGAACACACTTAAATTATGAAATAATCAATATTTGTAATTCAATTGAAATTCGCTGATGCAACAAAAAGCACAGCCATCTGGATCTCTCTTTGTTAAATAATAAACCAATTACCTTACAACATTACCTTACATCGCCATCTGTTAGAATCGTATGGAACTCACAGATAATTATAACTCTTTGTTAAATAATGAACAAATAATTTGCAATAAAAAATAATGCGACTATAAATTTAGTTATAAACTACCCTAAGTCACAAGTTGGATCAAACTGCACACAGTGTGCAACATTTTATTAAAATCGGTTCAGTAGTTTAGGATTCCATCGCGGACAAACAACGTGACGCGAAATTTTTATATATTAAGATTACACTATTTGCATATAGCATTCAATTTTTAGAAAAATCTCTAGGCGAACTCCTATACTTTCATCATCATCGTGAACTTATTTAGGTTTAGATCATTTGAACCTGTTCCTAATGCGATCTCAAGATGTGGTCGGTAAGTCCAGCTTAATTTGGTCTTAATTTATTTCGAAGTTCTTTAAGTAGATACTGATTGTCAGTCGGTGTGGCTTACGATGCCCTACTCTAGTGAGGGACTACCTTATTTCTCATTCTCTCTATATCGACTTCGGTTCTACATCTACGCCGCTAAATATCACAAGGCTAAGCGATTCAACCCTATCACGATAATCACCAGTAATTTGGTCGCCGGGAACCACATTTGGTTCCAGCATGCGGCACAATGGGCGATGCATCGTCTTCGCCACCTCTTAATAGTAGTAGTAGTTAATACTGCGGTGCTAATTTAGAGATGCGAGATGGTCCATTCTTTGGACATGTTGTAGTCAATTTTTTTGATAATTCTGAATTTCTTCAACAATATTTTGAACTTTTAATTTATCGTGTATTAACTGTATTTCTTTGATTGTCCATTTTTACAAACCTCAGAGCGGACATAAAAATCTCATCTGTGCCACTTGCAATTGTCATTTGATTTTAGAATTTATATAATTTACATTGCTATATTTCAGTCCTGATTTTCCAGTTACATTGTGCAATCTCAGTTTGGTTATGGTTGACATTTGTTTATAGTCCACAGACGAAGAGAATGAAAGCACGGGACGAAGGGGGGCACGGAGAATTGCAATCTATACAATGGCATGCTACCTGATAATAAAGGAACACTCGAGACGTATGAAATACCTACTGCTTTCATTCAGTTCGTCTGTGGACAACACCAACATTTATGTTTACGACTCAATTTATTACATTGTTTATATGTAACTATATCTCTGTCATTTCTTATATCAGATATTACATGACTTAGGGAATTCAAATCAGAAACTTGTTTTATAATTTTTCCATATAATTCTATTTTAACTTTTCGTAAGTGTTTTCATTTTGTTTTTCCTATATTTTAATGAGCGTCGTTAAGCAAAATATACCACAAAACTACTTATGTCATATATAGCTTACAATAAACTCTTTCATTTGCCTGGAGCGGATTTCTTCTTTATAGAAAACTAGATATAATAAGAGTAGTTAAGTATCCTGGACTGCGATGGCCAAGACACATGGCACGAATGGGGAATGAAAGAGGCATTTGGACATTTCATCATCATCATCATCATCATTATCATAGTCCATTCACGAGTTTGGGTCGTTTGTTGACCTCAATAGAAATACCATCCAAAAGTGTTTTGAGTGGAGATCTTGGTCTTCTTTATCCTATAGGTTGATAGCTTAACATTTGCCCGGGTACCCTGTGATGCTCCATAGATGAACATGTTGCATCCATCTTGACTAATAATCAGAAATTTAGTTTTTTAAAGATTCTATGTGTAATTCTTCTAATATGTTTTCATTTTTGATGATCTGGTACTGTGTATCCATCAGTCCTTCGAAGATATCTCATTTCAGAAGAACTAAGTCTTTTGTTTCAACGTCCATACTTCGCTACCGTACAAAAGAAATTTGGAAACTTATTGTAGAAAACCAGAGTGAAAACACCAAGTTAGTAGGCCTAGAATGAGATGGGAGAATTAGATTAACCATGATTTGAGGGAAGTAGATTACACCGGAGATCATTTGGAAAACATTAACTCAGGATAGGGATGGATCGAGAGCTTATGTCCGCGCGGCCATGAACTTACGAGTTCGATAGTGCCAGTGAGTTAGTTAGAGTCGATTTCTAAGGTTCGTCCCTTCATGTATAATGCGATGTTATTAACCCATTACACGATAATGGAATTTTGAAAGGAATTCATAATAAAGTAGCATTCTTTTATTTATTTATAAAATATGTACAACAGCGTAGCTCATCTCACATGAGTTCAGTAATTATTGGTTTTGCAGCATGTAATATGGAATCTCATATATTGGGAAGGCATACGGTCTGCGCCAATTATTCCTACGACATTTTCAGACATAGGCCTTCCCAATATATGAGATTCCATATTTCATACTGCAAAACCAATAACACTAGTCAACATGATTTTTGTCTCATGAGTACTAATAGTTGTACTTAGTGGAGTTTTTATCGTGGTTTCAAATATGTATTCGGAATTTCTCCGTCACCCATATTTTTTTTTTAATTTCAATTTCAATGAATGGATTTAAATAATTATTTTTTAATGAACACTTTTTCGTCCATTTATTATCTTGGCGCAGTGAGCGATGAGCACGGGGAACACTTTCATCAGGAGATTTCAGCTATGGAAAAGAGATATCAATGCAAATAGAATCCTAATATGCTGGCCGATTATTGTTGGACCATCAAGAGGGATGCTCCACAGGCGAAATATAGCATAAAATCGTCATTTCTTACCATCTAGGTGAGTCCGAATGTTCGAATATTGTGTAGTTACGAATATAGAAAATATTAAAGTGTGTGAAATTATAAATGCCTGTGTCTCGGAAACATTGCGTGATGGAGAAAACCTGATATCATATTTGAATTCAGGAGAAGAAATACTATCAGAATCACATATTTTTCTTTCTGATATTAAAAAAAAAAGTTTATTTTTTATTGCTTAGTGTATTTATTGACCTCACATGAGTTGAGCTATGCTATTGTACATATTTTATAAATAAATAAAAGAATGCCACTTTATTATGAATTCCTTTCAAAATTCCATTATCGTGTCACGGTTTAAAAGCATTGCATTATACATGAGGGGACGAACCTTAGAAATCAAATCTCACTGGCACTATCGAACTCGTAAGTTCATGGCCGCTCGGACATAAGCTCTCGATACATCCCTATCCTTAGCTAATGTTTTCCAATGATCTCATGTATAATCTACTTCCCTCAAATCATGGTTAATCTTTTTCTCACAGTTTTCCTCTTCTTTAAGATACATGTCAGGAACTTCAAGCGAAAAATAGTCCCCAAACACTATCTGATCGTCATAACCATTCACATCATATTCGCCTTGTTCAACCCTTAAATTAGTAGAAAAAAACCCTTAAATTAAAAATGTATCCTATAAGGTAAATCGATTGGTTTCATTCATTTAATAATTTTAATAAAACATATGAAAACTAACGAGAAGAGATTATTTATTTTTTTTTTTTTTTTTAGAATTTCACAATAACGTATAACTAATAATAACAGTTACGCACCATTTCGTTCTCACTGCGGTCCGTCGCATAAGTGTTTTGTTAATTTAAAGGTTAATATGAATATTGGAATGGATGGTGTTCTCTTGGAGGTGATCCTGGCATTCAGCTGAAAACTCATCCAAAATTATGAATATAAATGGCTATAACATGTGGAGAGAATTCCGAAAGAGTTATTACAGAATATTCTAAAGAACTATAAACCTGTAGCAAAATATTGCTGAATGCAGACTTTCACGGCCGGTAATCATAATATTAAGAGTTTTTGGGCTCTGTGATCGTTGTCCATGACTGGCGTTTCTTGAATGCCATTGACAGTGAAGCTTCCGACCAAGGGACACTACCTAGAAGTACTCGCCACTGAAGATGTCCTCCGCATTTGAGGGAGAAACATCTGGAAGAAACACCAGTCATTGACCAAGGCCACATAGCCCGCAATCTCTTAACAATAGGAAAAATACTTTGAGAACATCACACGAGGAAACTATTTGACGTGTATCTTCAGTCAAACTGAAACGGGGCAGCTTGTGGTGCAAGTCCATGGCAATTAGATGGTGATGAAAATTATACTAGTGATTTATTTTGTACTCCACTTCTACGGATAAACGTTTTCGCATAGCTTCCCCAATGACATTCACATTAGCTGTTACCCTACTAAGATATGGTTATTCTAGTCAAGAAAACTTAAGTAATTTTCAGGTAAAGACTTTCGTATTGTTTCTGCGCGTTCAACTGCTGGTAGACAATTTTCTTTCAGAATATAAGTTGAGAATATTTGTAGAGAGATACAGAGGCATGACAAGCAAGATGTGACAATATTAACTCGTGTGGCCGGGAACAGCTGGAGCAAACAATGTATGAAGTCCACAACACACAGCACAGGTGTGGCACATTCCTCAAGTGGCACGTATGAATCCACAAGTAGTGCTCCACGTGTTTACGTAATCCACAGTTTCATACAAGATGCTCCATTTCACCTTATACAACTTCCCAAGGTCAAGTTTATAACATAAGGTCAATAATAATAATAATAATAATATGTTTTTATTTAGTAATATTCAACAATACAGTGTTTCTCCTTCAACCAAAAGTATTTTTTTGTCGCCAGAGGTTCCTGTCTAAAGCATCTTCTTCCTCAAATCTCTAGTTTCCATACTTATCTTCACTCCGTCCATCCATCCATCGTTCTCTAGGCCTCTCTCTTCCACCTCTTCTATTAGCTTTCCAATTAAGGATCTTCTTTGGTATTTTCTCTTCTTCCATTCTTATGAGGTATCCATACCATTCCAAACGTTTTTCTTTTAGTTTTCGTAATATGTTTTTTTTCAACTTGCATAATTTCCCTTATTGTGCTGTTTCTGACCTTATCGCTTCTTGAAATTCTTAATAATAATAATAATAATAATAATAATAATAATAATAATAATATTCTTGAAATTCTTAATAATAATAATAATAATAATAATAATAATAATAATAATAATAATAATAACAATATACGTGTATACCTCTTACTTCCTCGTAAAGGGATTAGGATGCTCCCCAGTAGCTAATTTAGTTACACTTATTTACCTACAGATGTCAGCGACTGATGTATAGTCGGCATGTCGCCTCAGCGAGACACCTAGTACGCAACTAAGGTATTACTTGGATGGATAACGGTCGGTAAATTTTGCACAGAGGCCTCTTTATTCATGTTTGCGGTTCTTTTACGAGCGTGAAAATATTTTTTAAGCAAATGTTTATCATTAAATTAGGTTGTCATTTGAATTAAAATTGTTCAGTTTTTTCAAATTTCAATTATCTATTTTCAAGTAGTTACTTTTAATCCAATATCTGGAATGTACATGTTTTTGTCATTTGATTTCTAACTATTCTCGTTCATCTGTTTAACAAGAATAGCGTACAGGTGTTTAATGTCTTTAACATAAAAATAAATATTCAATAATTCCGAAACAAGAAATTAGTGTCCACCGCTGTAGTGTAGGAGTAACGTAATTGTCTCGGACGCAGGGGAACCGGGATTGATCCCTGGTCGAGACACATTTCCTGGATTATATTTTTCCTCACCCGTACGACAAATGTCAGAAAATGTAAAACCCAGTTAGTCCCTGAAAATATTTTGGATATTATAATCCATACGTAACTTATTCGTCTCTAGAAAAGAAACGTTAGACCTATAACATATAATAGAAACAAGATTAATTGAGACCCTTAGAAGTCAAGGTGTATAAATAACAAAAGGTCAGTCACTAGATTACAGCACGAGATTTTTACTTGTATCCATTGCCCACTCAGATTAGAATCTGTTTTAACTGTTAAAACCTACATTTAACTTCAAAATTAGTAATTTGTCACTTGTACCCCTTGGTGTCTAACGGTCTCAACTGTTACATTGAAGATCCTAAATTGCGATCATCATTTTCTTTCGCTCATAGCTGGAGCATAGAGCCGTAATGAAATTTCTCCATTTAGCTCTATCATCTGCCAACTTCTTCACCTCTAACCAAGTTTTTTTCCCACTTCAAGTATTCCTCCTTCAACAATCCTGTCCGAAGTTAGTTTTGGTTTTCCTCTCCTCCTTGAGCCTTCAGGATTCCAGTCCAGTGCGCATCTTTCTATAGCAGTTTGAGGTTTACGCAGAGTATGTCCAATCTAAAGCAATTTTCTTTCTTTTATTTGTTTTTCTATTGTGCTTGCTCAGTTCGCGCCATAGTTTTTGGTTTGAGATTATATCAGGCCATCTCACATTTAATATCCGACGTAAACACGTATTATCAAACACCTGGAGCAAGTTAATTATTTCTTTGGCCAT
The DNA here is from genome assembly GCA_030220185.1 of Diploptera punctata. NCBI lineage: Eukaryota > Metazoa > Arthropoda > Insecta > Blattodea > Blaberidae > Diploptera > Diploptera punctata. Next base: position 2,771,999 of record JASPKZ010000009.1, read on the forward strand.
CTTCTATGTTTCATATTCGTAGAATAAAACTGATAAGTCGCGATATAACCATGTTATAGGATCTGCAAATAAGGTGAAATAAAAATAAGTATACTAGTTCAAAAAAATGGGTTTAAATCCGTAACTGTTGTGAACATATAGAACAAATGTTATTCTCAGTAGGTCTGATTAGTATACATGATATTCTTTTGTTTCAGGGTTGAGATGGAGCGGGCGCTCGTGCTCGCATTCTTCTTACAACTGGTGGTGGGACTTGAACAGAGGTTCGCGATGGAACCTCAAGATCAGACAGCGATAGTCGGCAGTCGAGTCACGTTACCCTGCCGAGTCATCAATAAGACTGGTGTGCTCCAGTGGACCAAAGATGACTTTGGTCTTGGTACACATAGAAACCTCTCCGGATTCGATCGATATTCCATGATCGGCAGCGACGAAGAAGGTGAGTCAATATGCATGTGATGCTACAATGAACCTTTTATTTCTCCATCTGCATTTTTAGAGTCTCTATTTAAAACTTAACGCAATACCCTATTCCATATAATATAACACGGAGAAGTAATTTATTCTTAAATTATATATATATATATATATATATATATATATATATATATATACCTTTATACTACTGTCATCCTCAACTATAATGTTTCTATTTAAAATTTTCGTTGATTTCACTCTAGGCCTTTCGAAGCATGCTTCTTCTTCTGGAGTTGTTGTAGTAGTATTGAATTATCTGTATATGTCTAAAGAGGGTTTCGCTCATTAGGCATATGTTTGTTGAGAAGGTTTGTATTCTAGGCCTCCTTCATATTTAACATCTTAGAAGAAATCGAAATTATCAAGGAGGCCAAGAATACAATTATTCTCAACGAAAATATGCCTAAAAGAGACATGTACAGATAATTCAATACTACTACAACTGCTCCAGAAGATGAAGCATGCTTCGAAAAGCCTAAAGTGAAATCAACAAAAAATGTAATTAGAAACATTATAGTTGAGGAGTTCACCGCGGTGGTCTCGAGGTAGGGTGCTGCCTTGTCACGCAGCGGGCCCGGGTTCGATCCCCGGTCGGGGCAGTTTTTCTGGGTGAGGTTTTATCGGGGTTTTTCCTCACCTGTAAGACAAATGTCAGAAAAACTTTAAGGCCCAAACGATCCCCAAAATCATTTGGCCATCATCATCCTTATCATTATCATCATCATCACCCTTCACCGGTGTGGAAAGCAACGGGAAGCTACCACACCTACAATTCCCTAGTAAAGCTGCAAGCATAGCATGAACATGCTATGATTGCAGTGAAGGACCTGCCTTCGGGCAGAATTACTGTGGATGGATGGATAGTTGAGGATGACGGTAGTATATAATGTAAAAAAACGTATAATTTAACATTGTTATAACCTCAACAGTATACAAAATTATGAAGTAGTATAATTTATTCTGTCGTTATAAACACAGTCTTCTGAGATATAATGAACCCACCAGTGTTGATATTATCAGCTTACAGACTAAACTTATAGGACTAAACAAAATGTTATTGGTTAACGAGTCGCCCTCCAATGCCCATATTATAGAAAAAAAATTGTAGATTCTACATTCAAAGTGGAATAAAAGTATCCTTCTATAACTTGGCAGCAAACAAAATACACTTTTACTGCGCATGCGCTAGAATTCTATGACATAACGCTCTCCTCCTGTCAAGTTGTGCTGGGAACTCCTTGTGATCACGTGATTTAGTTATAAGGCTTCGAAGCGTCCAATTACATCATCGTTGTTATTATTGGTTACTATGTAGCATTTCTTTTACTGGTGATATCAGTTGAAATTCAAATGATGTGGATAGTGACGCTGATCGGTTGAATGAGAGGACAAGAGAACACTGGTATGGCAGTGTGAGATATATAGCCATTCCGTGAATATATTAGTACTGTATTTTTTTCATTGCCAAGCTATAGTGTTGTTTAATATACATCATCTCTTTTAACATATTTTTTTTTTTAGTTTTGATAACTGAAATAAAAAAATGAGGGAAAGATGAGAACAGTTATGTTTCACAAATTTTAGTAGTTTTAGTTGACAGCCTGTTTACAGGAATCAATTGTTTTATAATATGTTAGATAATCACAACACACAATAAATATTTATGCATAGATTAGAATAAATGTAGGATAAATTTATTTAAAATTATTTTTTTTATATTTTAGATAGGTTTATTTGGGTCATTTCGAAATCAAATAATGCAGCCTTGAATAAATTATCTTCCATTTAGGGACGTATATTTTAGATTTATAATATCTTAAAGACAGTTCACTTTTATTTCAGTACGGCTTACTATGTGTAGTGTACTATATTCACCTGCAATACAATAGTTCGAAACATTTACAAGTACCGGCACCAATTTTTTCTAAGTAACTTAATATTTTATTTGAAATTTGGTAGAACAAAAAAAGGAATCAACAAAGGGAATAATATTATTATGTATGTATCCTCCAGTTAATATATGAAGTACCGGTACCATTCAATAAAGAATACGGTCGAGATCTTGGTCTGAAAATTTTGTTGTATAAAATGACTGTATAAAATTATTTCGTTATGTATTTTATAGAAATTAAAATATAAAATACTTTCATTCATAGTTAAATATGGGAAATAACATTATGAGGTTCTTAATTCGTAAATTAATGAGTCATTTTTTAACATCTTACCTCATATTTTATTTTTCTTTAAACACGGGAACTAGTTTTCGAGAGATGGATCTCTCTCATTTCAACCGACGTTATGACTACCGAATTTTCGTTGGAATCTTTGGAATCTCCATCAATAACGTTGCCATCTGGTGTTGATTTGATGAACTTTGAGATGAGGTCACGTTCATCACGAATCTCGAAATTCATGGATCTAAATTTGTTCTTCTGAATTTTTATCTTCTCCCAAATTGTCTATTCTAAAGGTTTTACCAAATGTTCTAAAAGTAGGGCTTCTTTTTCAATTTTATGATTCTCCAATAAACTATGTGCTGCAATAGCTGATTTTTCAAAAATAACCTTTAACTTATATTAAATTCACGAAAAAGGGGCATCACTGTAATTCGTGTTGTTATGAAACCATTAATTTCAACAATCAATACCAAATGCATTACACATATGCATATATGTTAGAGAATAGGTATCATTAAATTGTGCGAGAATTTTGTGCAAAGCGCTAGTATGTGTGTGCGTGCGTGATTAGATCTATTTTGTTTACTAACTGATACATAGTTACTGTGGAGGGCATTGATAGAATTTGGGATGAAAACTGAGGGCTATTAAACGTTTGCCGCGGTTTTGCTATACCAGAATCGGACAATTGAATTTCCTGATTATAACGACCCTACGTGGATAACCACCCTTTCTCCTCCCCATTTCATCCCCGACACAAGAATTATTGTCATGTGACATGTGGCTAGATTTAATGTCATTAATATATTACATTAATCAGCTGTTATTTTGAAATGAAGATCCTTTTTTCCCTATTAGACTATGCAATTCGTATTTTTAAAATTCTTGACCAAACGTGACGAGATGATAATAATAATAATAATAATAATAATAATAATACTTTATTTATTCTGGTAGAGTTAAGGCCATAAGGCCCTCTCTTCCACTCAACCAGCAAAAATACAAATAAATATTTGACAAATATAGATATACACTATACTAATTATAGACAGTTAAAGATTCAATAAATGTAGCAATGTAAATGTCATTTACAAACAACATTTTATAGGATAATAACAATAAAGATACGATAATAATAATAATGATACGATAATAATAATAATAATAATTATTATTATTATTATTATTATCATTATCATTATTATTATTATTATTATTATTATTATTATTATTATTATTATTATTATTATTATTATATAAATGATACATTATACGAGAAACACCATTTAATATATATACCTTACACTGAATAATAATGAAGTCGAGTTTAGAGCAAATATAAATTTAGATTTCTTTTTAAAGATGCCAATGTCCGGCAGCCACTTATTTCTTGTGGTAGGGAATTCCAGTTGCGAGAAGTGAAGATGGTATAATGGAAACAGATTATCTAACATTGAAGCACGAATTCTCTACCACCTCTTAACTCGCAGGTATTATCGAACGAGGAGGTTCATGGCTGCATGGACGTAATTTCTCCGTAGATCCCTATCTTGAGACAATATTTTCCAATCATTCTTTCTATATTTCACTTTCCTCAATTCCATGGTTAATACTATCCCTCATCATTCTTGCTCTATCCAATAAGCATTTTCCATATGGTTTTCCTACAAGACCTACAAATAGATCTCTTGCCATACTCCAATTTCCCAAATTGACACGTCTTGCCCGTCGCAGTCTACAAGAATTAACCGTTATTGTTAACAGATTTGTTTTTTCTAAAGATCATGATGATTATCTTATGTATTTTTATTTTCATTCACCTGTCTGTTCATTTCAATTTGTTACAAAAATTTTCCAAAGCTTTTTATTTCCAAATACTCGATTTTTTTCCCCTCTCTGGAAGAAATAGATCATGCTCGGATCCAGTTAGTAAAAGTGGAAGAATCCCCACTTTATTTATTTTAAGTTTAACCCTTTTTCTAAGAATTTGGGATGATAAGACTCCCTGTAATGCATAACAACTTGCGTTTCCGGAGTTCAGACTATGTTCAATTCCGTTAATTTGTTGATAAGTGGCTATTTCCATTTAATATTGCATATTTCTACGTTTGATAATATTTGTGCGATAGTGCGTTTTGTCGTACTTACAGCAATGGAGATCATGATTGAAAGTTCAACTTCCTACATTTCGGAATTGCCAACCTAAGTAACTATACAGTAATACCACTGCCCTCTATGTATAGTATCTACAATGTATATACAAAAAAATATCCAAAAGGATATATACTAATACATTATACGAAACAAATCACTGCTTTTTAAATGAACTGAAGTTTATTTGAAAAAATATAAAACAATAAATACGGTACTTGCGGCCATTTTATCAAAATTGTTCTCAAGGCCTCCTGTTGTTTCAAGTAATAAACATTGCCCTCACTGTTAACGTTAGTCAATTGTTTATAATGAACGCAAATATTTCCAACAAAGATGTTATTATTTTACTATTATTTATTATTTTGAAAACACTATCGCGCAAAAAATAATTTACAACGCACGTTTGTGAAGTGTTTTACAGAATCTCGGAAATTAAAAACCTCGCTACCCTCGCTATCGGTCGGTTTTTAAACATTTTCCCTCGATTCTGTAAAAACCACTTCCTAACCTCGCATCGTAATATACTATTATTTACTTTGATTATATAAAATTATTGTTCCAGTCCACTTCTGTTTAGTTCTATAATTTATCTATTACTGAATCCCATTTATTTGGTTGAAATAGTGAAAAGGTACAATGGATAAGTGAGAGTTGATTGAAACTCCAGGAATTAGCTCAGTTTAACGTCTCGTCTTATATGTGTCACACGCCACTCGGGCCTATAGTGTCCTGACTGTTGGGAGAGGGATTTTAACTATGGATCATACACATACTTTTTTCACCACACAGAGACATGGAGGGTCTCCCCGAATGAGTAGTCAACTCAATGTCACGGCCTCCTCGAAGACAATACAACACTCATTAATACCAAACATGGCGAATATGATGATGGTTATGATGGCCAAATAATGTTCGAGGACTGTTTGGACCTTAAAGTTTCTTGGCATTTGCCTTACAGGTGAGGAAAAACCCAGAACAAAATCACCCAGGATACTTATCCCAACCAGGGATCGAATCCGGGCCCGCTGTATAAGATGCAGCGACGCTACTCCGTGACCACAGCGGTGGACTAGTTGATTAAAATAAATAAATATATTATAGTATTTAGATGAAAGTAATGGAATTGTAACCCAATATAAGTTTCAAATGAAAACCACAGTCATATAATGGTGACAAAAGCAAACTACCGCCTTCTCTAGATCTTAAACTGTGACATAGGTCGTGGTCTATATATGTCTGTTAGACTTGATGCTGTATAATCCTAAATGAAATATTTGCAGAGGAAATGAGGATGTTAACAAGCTAGCTGTATTTGATTCAGATTCATAAATACAACTCTATACACTTGTTAGGCTCCATATGACACATTATTACGTAATTAACGACATGAATTGTCGAATTCATGAGAGATGAACGTGTTATTGTAATGATGATACGAATTAAGGTATTTATGGGGTAGCTGCCAGGTTATCAACATCAAGAAGACAAACATGTTTAAGACTTCGTTTATTTCCAGGAATTATATATGAATGGAATTCTACTTTTGCAAAGATTAAGTTCAATGTCGCATTCACTAAGAGTCTTCACAGGTTCTTAATTTCAGACAACTCCTTCCAGGTCGCATCCCCTACGTCCAGTTCCCTAATATCGATCTGAATATTCTAACGCCGAGGTTTTTTCAACATTATCACCAAGAGTTTCCTACAAAATATTTCGAAACCATTTCCACTGTCACCAATTTTAGTTACATAACCTTCCCATCTCATTATTCTAGACTTAATAACCCTAACAATTTTAGGGCATTGAAATAAACTTATTAAACTTTTCGTTATGAGTCTTCCTCCATTTTCATCCCTTACGGGACCAATTATTCGTCTTAAGATCCTATTCTCGAATAATTTTAGTTTTTTTATTCCTTTAATGCAAGAGATCATGTTTCGCACCCATAGAGCACCACAGGTAATATTTACGTTTTATAGTTAGATTCGTCCACTGCTGTTGCCTTGGGGAAGTGTCGCTGCCTCGTTCGTAGCGGACGCGGGTTCGATTTCTGGTTGGGAAAATTTCCTGGGCGGTGGTTTTTTCGGGGGTTTTCCTCACCTCTAAGACAAATATGTCGGCCGCGGTGGACAAGTGGTTATATTCCTTGTTTCTGGTTCCTAGAGTCACGGGCTGAAACTCAGCCGGGGTGGATGGATTTGAGGCGCTTAGAATAATAACGGCAGATCCCAACCGAAGTTCATTTTGAGATAAATGTCATTTTCTGTTTTATTCCAAAGCATGGAAAGTTAGTAACATTATGACTTGATATTTTCTGGGTATTTAAATTATGGGATTTCAAGTCTATGTGCAAATTCTTGAACCATTGTGATTAATAGTTTTCGTGATTTTGTGTTGTTTATTAGAACAAAAAGTATACTAAACCGAAAAAAATTGTGTAAAATTAACTTTTCCTTGATTTAAAATTTTGAAATTCCTAATCCAGCTCTATTTCCAAATCTTCATTTTTTATCATACATCAGCATCGTCATGACGATGACTGTTATACAAATCAAGATAGTTGGGTGGCATATATTTTAATAATTTCATCAGGTCATTGTATTTAGCTTCCCTTATCTTTCTCTGTTCAGTGTACTTCTGCTGTAATTTAAACAATGAAACATGTGATAATGTTGAGTGATTCCGGGTTCTGTGGCCGTGGTCCATAGTTGGTGTTGATACCAGACGTTTCGCCCTCAACTGCGGAGGGCATCTTCAGTGGCGAGTGCTTCTAGGCGTGTTTCCTGGTCGGAAGCTCTACTTAGAGTGAACGCTGCGGGCGTTGTATTGATACTAGTGGTGGGAGCAGGGTGAGCGGGCGTGGCTCTTGCTGATTGGCTAATGGTCGTCTCCTTGTTGTCCCTAGTGTTGATGCATTTATTTTCTAGTGTACGGTACCAGGCCTTAGACAGTTTAATACCTTCCTCTTTTCTGTTAATATTTTCCTTATGCTTGTGTATTTCTATAGCCTCTCGATATAATCTAGGGAAATAGTAGGAAGTTGTGGCTAAAACTTGTGTATCATCGAATAGAATCTGGTGTCCATTCATAATGGCATGTTCTGCTACAGCCGATTTATCCATTTCTCCTTGTCTGCAGTTTCTTTTGTGTTCTGATAAACGGGTGGCTATACTTCTTTTCGTGGTCCCTATGTATGGTTTACCACACGAACAAGGAAGTCGATATACGCCGCAAGTGGAGAGAGGTGGCCGAGGATCCTTAGCTGAGCGAAGGCAGTCTTCTATTTTTCTTGTAGGTCTGTAAACTGTTTTTATGTTGTATTTTCGTAGGAGTTTTCCGATACGATCTGTGACTCTTTGTACATATGGTAGGTAGGCTATGCTGGTCGAGGGTGTGTTATCCATTCTGACGTGCTGTCTTCGTGGAAATAAGACAAACCATACATCCACGAAGACAGCACGTCAGAATGGATAACACACCCTCGACCAGCATAGCCTACCTACCATATGTACAAAGAGTCACAGATCGTATCGGAAAACTCCTACGAAAATACAACATAAAAACAGTTTACAGACCTACAAGAAAAATAGAAGACTGCCTTCGCTCAGCTAAGGATCCTCGGCCACCTCTCTCCACTTGCGGCGTATATCGACTTCCTTGTTCGTGTGGTAAACCATACATAGGGACCACGAAAAGAAGTATAGCCACCCGTTTATCAGAACACAAAAGAAACTGCAGACAAGGAGAAATGGATAAATCGGCTGTAGCAGAACATGCCATTATGAATGGACACCAGATTCTATTCGATGATACACAAGTTTTAGCCACAACTTCCTACTATTTCCCTAGATTATATCGAGAGGCTATAGAAATACACAAGCATAAGGAAAATATTAACAGAAAAGAGGAAGGTATTAAACTGTCTAAGGCCTGGTACCGTACACTAGAAAATAAATGCATCAACACTAGGGACAACAAGGAGACGACCATTAGCCAATCAGCAAGAGCCACGCCCGCTCACCCTGCTCCCACCACTAGTATCAATACAACGCCCGCAGCGTTCACTCTAAGTAGAGCTTCCTACCAGGAAACACGCCTAGAAGCACTCGCCACTGAAGATGCCCTCCGCAGTTGAGGGCGAAACGTCTGGTATCAACACCAACTATGGACCACGGCCACAGAACCCGGAATCACTCAACATTATGATTACCAGCCGTGAAAGCCTGCATTCAACTTTCAAATGAAACATGTGAACTTTTACCTATTTTTCTAAAATGAACTTTTTGATACACTTCAGAGTTAGAATAACATGAACCAAATTTAACAATCTCAGGGTTATCATGATCCACACTAATGGATGTAACCTTACGTAAAAGCAAAGGAGCACCATCGACATCTTTTTTTCTTCTAATTACAAAGTTTGAAGTCATACCGAGCTCTATATCCTTGTTCATTTGATTAATTATTTACCATTCACTACAATGCCATGAACGTGTAGCGGATATAAAGTAAAGCACTCATAGTTGGGATATGTCATTTTTACGCTGAGAATGTGTTCGTTTTCACTACGGACAAATTTTAAAGGTGGAAAATGAGAGCTTTGGCATATCTCAATTAGTTTGATACTTCATCACATGAAAGGTAGATGGTAGCTGTGCATGGTCATGCTTCTATCTCAAAATTCGATGTCTGTTGGTTTCTGCCGTTATTATTCTGAGCGCCTCATTTTTTTAGGATGTAAAAAACCAAGGAACAAGACCTTCGGAAGGACTTTAAGCCGAGAGTCTCGAGTCTGAAGATTTTCACGCTCGTAAAAGAACCGGAAGCCTGAATAAAATTTACGGCTTTTTCATCCTAGTAATATCTTAGCAGCCGACTAGATGTCTCATTGAGACGGTATATTGACCTCACTTGGTCCAGTATCTCCTAACAAAGGAGAGACTGAGGCCCAACATTTGGCTGTTACGCCATTGTAGATATGTAGAGGTAAGACAAATATAAGGAACATTCGAGATCCAAATGGTCCGAACATCATCTGACCACCATAATCTTCATTATCATATTCGACATATTCATTATAAATGTGTGAATATATGTGTTTCATCAAAAATATTTTATATTCTCAGAATAGACACCTGGATTGAGCTGATCACTTACACTGTTCGACAAGGTTTTCTTCACAAGAAATCTGATTAGTGAATCTAGTGCATTTTTCCACACTAAATTCAGATATGTAGTCAGAATTTTTCCATCAGGCACAGTTCTTTTTATGACAGCTACTTCTTTAAAGTTGATTTTAGCATTCTCTTTGACCTGCCATAGGAACCTTTACCTTATATGTAGCGATTTTATTCAAGCTGTATTTATGGGCTGTCTCTGATGAGCACGGTGAGCGTTTTATCAGCAAATTTCCACAATGGAAAAGAGAGAATACAAGCTGCCGAAATGAGATTCCTCAGAACAATAGCAGGATATCAAAGAACAGACAAAAACATAACACAGAAATAAGACAACTAAAAGTAAAGGAATTAAACACAACAATAGAAAAATACAGAACAAACTGGAAATAACACTTGGCAAGGATAACTGAGAATAGAATACCAAAAGCAGCATACAGCTATTCACCACGAGGAAGAAGAAGTTTGGGAAGACCAAAGAAAAGATGAAAAGAGCAGCAATTTGGAGCCGGAACGGGCTAGTAAATAAGCCTAAACCGTGAAGAAGAAGAAGAAGAAGAAGAAGAAGAAGAAGACGGAAAAGAGGTACCAAGGCAAGTGGAGTTGTAATATGCTGGCTGACTACTGTTGGACCAAGAAGAGATGTTCCAGATGCAAAATATGCCCGAAAACCACTCTTTACCACTTTCTATGTAAGTCAGAATGAGTTAGAGTTAGATGGATTTTATTAAAAATTATAAAAAAATGTAAATGAATATCACAGAAAACTCTTGCCTGGTAAGAAAAAGCTCAAATGATATTTAAATTCAGGATGACTATTTAACTCATGCCCTAAATGGGAGTCAATGGCCAATCACGTTTCAATGTATTTTGTTTTACAATCAATGACAGTCGTGTTTCACCTCTCTCTTTATCGATTTCTCTTTATCAGCTCCTGTTTTCATATTCTGAACAGGTCAGAGCGTTATTTTTCTTCAACAAATATATTGAATATAGCAAATAATGAACAGATTCCGTGATTTTACTGAGGTGTTTACTAAAACAATAAATTAATAACCCATAATATTGATTATAATACACAGTTTGATGTTTCATTATTTCTCCACTAGGGTGCATTCTTACAACATTGCGATCCTATTTGGCAATAAATAATATGATCGAGTTGCAGTGAATATACATAACCTCACATTTCTGATTTGTTTTTCAAATATCGCCGTTTACATTAAATATATAAATATTTTAAAATACCGGTAACTATATTTAAATAATGACTTTTGAGTAAACAGAGTAACAAATGCCACTCATGATTTCCAAATCCTCTAGATAAATCCACTCGTCACTTCGTGACTCGTGAGTTTATCGATAATTTGGAAATCAATCGTGGCATTACTTATGAAAAATACTTCTAAAATCTCACATTTTTATTCTTATAAAAGAAAAAAAATGTTTATTTTTGTCGACCAGTGTTATTTGAGGAAGACCTCTGTTTTTGTGTGGTCAAAAAATACGTGTATGATCCCAACATGTTGTTCCGGTTGACGCGTGTGGCAGGTAAACGTACCTATAACTATGAAGATGAGTTGAGGAACTTTAGAATCTTAGAAAATATCCCATAAAACAGGAGGCACTGAAATGAAGAGCAATAATGATGAATATAAGAATTGAAAAGATTATTTTTCTGTTATTATTCACATCATTTACTTGTCAGGTGACAAACCTGGGCAGTATTAACCTTTGTAGTGATATCCAAAACATTGCGGTAGTCAGACCGGACATTAAACCACGGACCGACAGTTTAATTTTCTGCATGACAACGGTGGACGGTACAAAATATACACACTAAAGCAGAAATACTCAGTGAAGCAAGCTGAATGCTGGGCGATGATAGGAACATTTTCATTCCATACGCGTGTTGGCTCCGTACGTGCCAAGATATTCTTCCGCTATGTGGTCCAACTCATTTGCTAACACGATGCGGATAATAAAATGCTTCTTCGTGTCTGTGCCACAAGTTTAGCTTCTCTAGACAAACAGTTTCACACTTTATATAGGATATTTTTGTCGCTGTTTTAAAACCGCATTTCCAGAAGAATCGGAACACACCCCTCTGAGTTGAGTACAAATTGTAATGGCAATGCTCGAACATTTTAATACAAAAAATAGAAGACTTTTAAAGATAGATTTATATATATATTTGAGTATTTTAATACAAAAAATAGAAGACTCTTAAAGATAGATTTTCCTAAATAGATCGAACCTTTCTTCGTGAGTTTATTGGGCATAGAATCGGTGCATGGTATACCCCACAGACATCAACAAGAAGTATAAAACGTTTTAGTGTGAATGCTGCATAATGCGAGCTCTCTCGAAAGTTTGCTAAAAACACTTAGCCTCTGAATTCTTCTTTTTTTAGTCTTAACGTTACATATATTCTAGGCAGAAGTAAAAAGGGTTTTCTGTTCTCTCCTAGTTGAATAGTAGTATCTTGTACATATATTACAATCGTATAAATAATTTTGCGTCCTGTTTCCAACTGTTGAGTAGTCGTTAAAAATTTGAAATTTCTCTATTTATGTTTAGTTATTTCATCTAATTTATAGACGCTTTAACATTAAGATCACATCACATATTATTGTATAGCTGGCTTAACTTGGCAGAGAGAGAGAGAGAGAGAGAGAGAGAGAGAGAGAGAGAGAGATGGAGATACAAGGGTAAATCGTTGACCAGGTTAGTCAAGATACAAAAGAAAGAAATCACCCTGTTGTCAGTTTTCCTCTTCCCCCTTCCCCTATTAACATCTGGTGAAGAAAAACCGAAAACACTGGTGCGAATGAGATAGGTGAGTACAGTTGTCTCATTCGAGAAATGCCTCGTAAAGTTAAACCAGAGAGACTATAGCATATTTAGATTAGTTATGAGTCATGTAAAATTGAAAATAAAATTATTTTCACCTCACCTCATATCTTGTCTTCTAATTATACGGTTTCTAATAGACCGTAACCTTAGTAGTTATATCTTCAGTAAATACAAAACCGATGGTCTGTCGCCTAGAAGCACGCTTCTTATTCCATCTGTTGACGGTCCGATGAACCTCCCAATAAAATCAACTTCCCTGGGAACTTCAAAATTAAATTTATTTAATTTAATTTAATTTATTTATCTATTTATTTTAATATATATGTTTCCCCCAAACAGTCAGCTCCTTGCGGGTTTCTATTTGTTTTATTAAACTAGCATTTCTTTCAATTTGATGCTTTTCTGTCCAGCACGAGCGGCTACTCCCGATTTTCCCAATTCCTCATTTTTTGACATTCCTAAGGCGTTTCTTCTCTCTGTTTTTAAATATATTTTGTTTTCCCTATGTAAATTTTATCACAATATCCGCATTTCATCTGATTACTTTTCGTGGCACTTGTTTTACATGAGAGGGAAACCCGAGAAAATCTCACCCACGAAACATGTCCCGACCCAGACCCCTGCTTCTGAAACAAACAAAGTTGCCCCTAGACTATAGACGTTGATACCCAGGCATATTTTACGTTAGCAACTATACAGCATGTTACCTAAATGAGTGCAGATTTTTCGTGTGGTGGTAGGGAACATCCATACAAGTATTTTAACACAATTTACCTTGGGTTGGAAACGCATTGTTGTGGGTCTACAGAATAAAACAGCATTTAAAATTGTTGAACACATTGTTGTTTATATATTAATTTCAAGAAAATGGAAGGTATTACGTGTTTTTTACAGTAATTGTTAGAAATGGCGACCATTGACCTGGATGCACAGCTCGGCGCGTCTCACCTCGAACTGATGAACTCTAAGGGTCGGTTTCTCCAACAGAGGTAACTGTATTACGCCAGTTTCCCTGTGTATAATGCATAGCTTAAACTGGCGTAATACAGTTACATGTTGGTGAAATCGGCCCCAAGAATGATATGTGAATGCTCCCTAATTTCCGCAGCCGCTGCCACGATCCTTGCTACAAGCTCTGTAGCTATGCATCCTGGTCAATGGTCATCCATTTCCAACAATTAGAGAGAAATAACATGTAATACCTTCCACTTTTTCTTAGAATTAATAAATAAACAACAATGTGTTCAACAATTATAAATGCTGTTTTATTCTGTAGACCCACAACAATGCGTTTCCGACCCAAGGTTCATTGTGTTAAAATACTTGTATGGATGTTTCCTACCACCACACGAACAATCGGCACTCATTTCGTTAACATCCTGTAATTTATTGCCGTCCCTATTGTAATTATGATTGTCTACAATGTATGGTTCTCAATTAACTTACAGTGCGCCTTGCGTACGATCATTAGGGTTTCTATTCTGAATTCATGTTAAATCATCTATTATTATTTTACAGCTCTATTTCTGACAGCTAAAAATAATATTTTATGTTTAGGTTGGTTTATGGGAACTTAAAATCTTCATGCAATATCATCACTTATACATATTGTGAGTTTATATCTGTGATACTAAGCACATACACTTAAGCATAATTTGATGCATGTTCGCGATTAAGATAGGACGATGTTATATGTTTCATAGCGGTTTACTACTGTTCTAACATGTACAAGACGTTTACATGCAGCCCACTCAAACACAAATTAAACTTTACTTCATGCCATGGTTAACAAGATACAACTTTGAATTCCACTACCAACAACTAAACTTATTCTTTGCCACTATCCAACCTGGAGGTCACGTAATCTAAGGTAGATCATATTAAATTTCTATTATATCATCATAATTTGACGGCCTTATTCATCAGCCGGATATACGTCATTATGCAAGTTTCGATAAAAGTACGTTTTTGTGCGATAGTGCGTTTTGTTGTATTTACAGCTAGTGGAGACCATGAGTGAAAGAGCCCCCCCCCTCGTCATCTTCCTACATTTCGGGATTGTTAACTGAATACATACATTGTAATAAAATAGCTATACTGCAATATTAAATATTAAAAACGCGTGTTGAAGTAAAACCACTGCCCTCAATGTATACTACATACCGGTACAATGTAAAGGGTCTATACAAACAATATCCAAAAATAGTGGTAATATACATTATACGAAACAAATCACTGCATTTTAAATTAACTGAACGATTTTTGAAACAAATGACAAATCAATAAATACGTACTTGCCGCCCATTTATTACTAAAATTGGTGTCACGGACTGCTGTAGTTTCAACTAATAAACATTGCCCCACACTGTTGCCGTTAATGAATTGTTTATAATGAACGGAAACATTTTCAACAAAGATATTATTTTACTATTATTTATTTTTTTAAAAACACCATTGCACAAAATATAAGGTACAACGCACGTTTGTAAAGTGTTTTACAAAATCTCGAAAATTAGAAAACGAGTGTCCAACACAGATATTATTTTACTATTATTTATTATTTTAAAAACACCATCGCACAAAAAATAAGGCACAACGCACGTTTGTAAAGTGTTTTACAGAATCTCGAAAATTAAAAACCTCGCTATCGCTCGGTTTTTAAACATTTTCCTCACTTCTGTAAAACCCACTTCCCAACCTCGCATAGTAATATACTATTAAAGTTTTAAGTCAATCTTCACTATTTATTGTAGTACCAAACTAACAATACGGGATATTATGTTATTTTCCTTTTTTTTATGCATCAACAACCTAAGAGCGGGGCATTTGGCGCTTAGCTGCATGATTCAAAATTTAGATTACCATTCATGAAGATCTGGTTTCATAGCTGTTTGTTGTAAAACATAGAATCTCTGATAGGACTGACGGTGTTTATATTGTTTAATAATAAGGCTATATTTAAAGATTTGGCGCTAAAATTGTGCGTACATTTAATTCACTTCGTGAGTCGTGAATTTATCGATAATTTGGAAATCACACGTGGCATTACTTATTATAACATTTTTTGTATGTGAGAATTCTTGGCCAGTCTTAACAACGCTTCTAATTAAAAACGATTATGTTTACGCTAATAAAAAATGTGTTGATTATTACAGTAATTATAATGAATTTTACAACTAGTAAACATGCCTATAGTACTTATATGTGAAGGAAGGAGTCATAAATTTTATAAGAATATATAATTAGGTATTCTTCTTTAATAAATCGACTCTTATAAATATGTATGTTATTGCGGTCATTAAACCACTCTTCTCTTTAATACAAAAAAGGGGGCAACTTTTAATTCCTAGTACAAATTAATAATTATGACTTTGTTTATGAGTCCACCCACGCATGATTAAGTGTGTAGATAAATATAAGAGTTCAGAAGTTGCCTGGGAACTTTGTCTTTACTGCACCATTTCTTATTTGCTTTTCCTCTTCTGAAATTCCACTTATTCTTTTTTTGTTTCTTTTGTAATTATAATCTACTAAACCAGCATTTCTTTCAGATTCCACTTTTTTTCATTAGATTTAATAATATCGTTAGTTATTAAGATTCATAAATTCTTTGTAGAGGTTCAAATAATTTATATTTTTTTAGTACTTGAATGTCTACATTTTTAATAACTTATCAATATTACTGAGAACAATTATAAAACAATTTGTAAGACAATATGAAGTCTTTGCGGTAGTTTTTCTTCTCTACTTAAAGATTTTCCCTCGCTAACTTCCGCTTCGTTTTTTTTATTTTCATAACTTAATGGTACTTTTGTTAATATGTTTATTTTTTATTTTCTCTTTTTCGTGGTCTTTCGAGTTACTTACTCTCGCCGTAACATTATTAAAGTTTTTTCTATTTCTTTTTCATTATATTTGTACATTTTCGCATTTTTTAATGTTTTTAGTCTACCTTTATATTTCATTCTCTCGAATTATGTATTTATTTTTCTTTAGTTTTACATTTTTAATTCATTTGAATCCATATTTTATTTAATATTGTTAGGCTTCTCTTCTGTAATATTTACTATTGTTTTCACAGAGGAAATAAACTTATTTTTAATTATTATTCGAATTATTATTATTATTATTATTATTATTATTATTATTATTATTATTATTACTATTTGGGGAGCCAAATGGCGTATAGTTGAACCTACCCTAATTTATTGTTCAAATCTACAAAAATGGAATGTATCCTGCCTAGTTTGCGCTCTAATATACCTGCTAACCCGTGACTAAGCACCATTTGCACAAAGAAAATTGACATGTTTTACTATAAAATATTGCAACCCTCCACCACTGACGTCAATATAGGATGAGTCTGGGTTTTAAGTGTTTGACTAGTTTGTTGGAAAACGCAATATATGTGTTCACCATTACAGTTCAGGAATATGATAAATCTGTTCTTTTGAAGTCTCAACAGGGGTTTCGTACACGAGGTATTTAATCAGCCTCATCCAAGATAAATAGTATAATTTTATTTATAAGAATACTTTTTTTGTGTAATTTTCCTTGGATGTGATGTAGAGGAAGATCAGAATGGTCAACATATGGAGTTATTTCTGACAAAAAAAATGCATGGTATCTTTCTTCGAGTAAGGCCCGAACATGCTGAATGCTCAGAGAATGGGCTCCTAAAATCATACACAATTCATATAGTCCATATAACTAACTAACTAACTAACTAACTTACTAACTCACTGACACTATCGAACCCCTAGATTTATGGCCGCGCGACCATAAGCTCTCCATACATCCCTATCCTGAGCTAATGTTTTACATTCGTCCCCTGTATAATTTTCTTCCCACAAATCATAGTTAATGTTTTTCTTCCACCTCATTCTTGGTCTACCAACTAGGCGTTTTCCCTCTGGTTTTCCTACAAGAGGATTCCATGCACGTCTTTTATTCCCTATTCGTTCCACATGTCCTGCTCATCGCAGTCTACGAGACTTAACGGTTCTCATTATATACGGCTTCCTATAAAGGCCATGTAGTTTACTGTTATGTAAGTCTTCTCCATTCACCCGTCTGTTCATCTCTCTTTGCTTAAAACATTTTCCTAAGAACTTTATTCTCAAATACTCGTAATCTACTTTCCTCCCTTTAAGTAAGAGTCCAGGTTTCGCATCCATATAGCTGGTAGAATAACAGTTTTATATATTTTCAGTTTAACGTTTTTTTAAAGAAGTTGGGACGTCAGGAGTCTGTAATGCAATATAACACACATTTCCAGAATTGAGCCTATGTTTAATTTCCTTCTGCATCTCATTCCTATTTGTAATTATTGTTCCTAGATATTTGTACATAATCCATATAGCGAATTAAAAATACTTTCGGATCTTGACCAGTAATATTGTCCTTCAGAAGCTGTAAACGAACTAATTACATCCCCTATATTTGTTGAATGAGGAGTTTCAACCACAATTACATTGTCATCTAGTATGGTGCAGTTACCTTATTAAGCAGTACTCGTGAGCAGTAAACATTTTCCTCTCCTCATGTTCATTAATTCATTCTCTTCATGTTGATGTATTCATCATAGTTATTCCTGTGACACATGTTGATATTTCGATCAAAATTACATTCATATTATAGTAATTGAGATGGATTTAGATTGGATTATCAAATGCAGCTATTACTTCCTTTAGACCTTCACATACCCTACATGAAAGTAGCGGCTATACTTATCGTTATTATCCTAAATAACGGCAAGTGGAGCAATAAGTATCGTTATTAAATAACGACAAGTTTGTCTATGAGTATCGTTAATAAATAACAATGCGTATAACGGGAAATTTAACCACTAAATTTGCTAGTCGTAAAACAGTAAATGTGCCGAAAGGTGTATCTGGATTGATTTAGATTTTCTGAGCTCAAGGCTTTCATTAACATTGTAATACCATTAATTCTTAATAATTCTACATAACTTAATTAATGCATAAGTTTATTGTAATATTATTGTGTTTTCTTTTTTTTTGCTTTATGTTATATTATTACCAAACATTACTTTGTTTAACGGACTGTCAACAGCCGTACGGCTTACTGCCTGTGCGGCCCATATTTGTAAATAGCATAATATGTATATACCTTTATCTAATAAGGTCCTACTACTCCTACTACTACTACTACTACTACAATATTAAAGCATCATGCTCACTCTGGTTCCGAGAATCGCGGGTTTAATTAATTTTTAAGGGCGTAAAAACTAGGTATGACTTCCTTTGGAAGGAAGCAAATCGGGGCGTTATAGTATCGTGGATTTAAAGGTAAAGTGATCCCACTACAGGCCTCAGGAGGCCCTTGGGGTAGTAGGAGGTTAAGGCTCCCACTTTTTCTTGACAATCGGCAGTTGATGTCAGCCGGGTTGTCAACCCTGCGTAACGGCCGCCTTTACCCCAGAACAAGCATCTTGTACTCATTTCAGTTAGAGGCTGAGTCGACCCCAGGGCCATAGTGCTGCCAGAAGGTTTGGGTCAGTTTAAAAATCCTGACCCCACCGGGACTCGAACCCTCGACCTTCCGGCTTGTAGCGCAGTGCGTTAACCACTACGCTACGGCGTGCCCCCAGTATCGTGGATTTACAATAGTAAAATAATGAAATCACTAGTAACGGATCTCTGAGTAAAATTTCAAAGGCCCTTTCTCTCCCAAATTTGGATTGCGACGATATGAAACTATTAAGAGCGGTGTTAAAATAAAAATATGTGCCTAAAATAAGTATACAATTTTAGGTTGTCTCGTAAATAATGCCAGTTTTATTATAAAATCTTCACAATCTAGAATAATTATTTTATATATCCAACACCAGAAATTAGAATTTGATATGGTACCTTATATTTCTGGATTTGGAGTTTATTTTTTTTTATGATTGTTTGGTGGAATTTTGAATATCTGATTCACTGAAAGTTTGTTCCAAACGGGCGTTCAGTCGTTGCCGTTTTTATTCTCAACAACTGGAACGAGTTCACTAAATTTTGAGAGTCGCTGATTCAATCCCAACCGGACCCCATACTGTACGAACAACAATGACAAAAATTCAGAAATTGGGAGGAATCGGAATTGTTACAATGTCAAGCATATAAGCTTGATCTTGCGCCTTCAGATTACCATTTGTTTCGATCCATTACCCATTTCGAGAGTAAAATTTCGATAACATTGAAATCATTTAATCTGCGAACTCTTCTTATTAAAACCCCAGAGACTTCTTCCGTCGCGCGATAATAAACCTTGCTGAAAGATGGCTCAAAGCATTAGAATCTATCGGTCTCTAGTTTGAAGGACAGATTAATTTCTTGTCAGAAAACATTCCAAATAAAATTTTGTTTAAAAAATGCATTACTTATGAGACAGTATATGAATAAGTTGATTTGAATGAAATTAATTATTTTATTGTTATATTTTTCTGCTTTTAATTGAAAAATGTATCATGTGGTCAGTCATTGTGAAGAGCTAAGACACCCGTCACTATACATCTAAATCGTGTGTAGTTTTGAGTGCTTCCTCCTTGTATACAAGAAAATGGCTCTAAACATTGGCTTATATCGCTCTTGGTGTGAAGTAAGTCCTGTAAATGTAGGAGGATGAAATTAATAACAATATATAACAAATAAAAAGTGGCAGATAAAATTGAATAGCTCAGTCGCAACTGTATAAAATATGCTACTGTTAGAAGATCTCTGAGGCATTGCATAAGGCAGCTGATACGTTGGAATTGTTGCTTTGGGACATATAAATCAAAATCTGTTTAATTGTATAATTGGTATAATAACTGCATTGCCTTCATGAAGTAGCTACGTTAATATCAATGTACGCCCTTCTGTGAATTAATAAAGCTTTGGCATATAATTTAATACAAGAAACGACATGCATTAAGATGGTAAATTTGTACTAGTAAATTTGCATTCCTTGCTTTACATTTCCTTTCTTTATCGTGTCAACTTTAATCTCTTGGCAAGGAAGACATTTTGTACCCTGATAATTGGATCTGGAATCACTGTAGATTTGTAAACAGAATACATATTTTAATGTTATTTTTTTTACACAGGCTAGGAATGACTTTGTCGGCCGTGGTGGGCTAGTGGTTATGTTCCTTGCCTCTAGTTTGAGAGACGCGTGTTAAACCACGGCCGTGGTTGATAGATTTTTAGGATGGAGAAATCCAAGGAACAAGGGACTTATGCCGTGGATCCCAATTTCTCGTGTCAGTTATTTGAATGTTGCGGACCGCACTGAAAACGCTATCATACATAATTATTATTATTGAATATATTGTGTAATTCTACAAACATTTAAATACATTCTACTCGTTTGTTTTCTTCTGTTTTATTAAATATATATATTTTTTTTTCGAATACCCCAGGTTTGTCTTTTGACATTCATGATTTCTCTCCTGGCATGGCGTACTTGTAACCCACTTCTGAGGTTGGGGCGCCTGGAAGGCGGGGTTACGTTGCCCCGATGATATGATGGGTGATGATGATGATAATGGTGCGCCAGGAGAGTCCCTAATCCTAAGCATAGCCTAAGATGAATATGAATGATGATGATTGCGATGGCTATATGATTTCGGGGACCGTTTGTGCCTTAAAGTTTTCCTGACATTTATCTTACAGGTGAGGAAAACCCGCGATAAAACCCTCACCCAGAAAAACTGTCCCGACCGTGGATCGAACTCGGGCCCGCTGCGTGACAAGGCAGCACGCTACTCCGAGACCACAGCGGTGGACTTATTAAAAATATTAAATAAAATAAACTAATATATGTATCCTATAGGATACATTGACAATTTAAGGGTTAACCACCACGAAAAAAAAAATATATAAGACTATGGCTGAGAGTATTGTAGACATGAGGAATCTGGTGGTCAAGCTGTAGAAACATAGACGAAAAACCTTAGCAATATTAGATCTTAGAAGCAACGAAGACGCTGGCGAAGAAGTGTAATCAAAATGTCTTTCGGATTTTGGGACCCAAATTTGTGATTTTATACTAAAAATGCTACGGTAGTTTATTTGGAAGTAACTTTGCAGTGTTCATTAACTCTTCCAAACTTAGTGAATTCTATAGTGAACAGGATTAAAAAATCAAATTCAGATTTTTAGAGGAATTATAAGTATACACAATTATCGACAAAAGTCCAAAATTGTAAATTACTGTGGATACATCACGTGAACAGAATTCCACGCAATAGATTCTCTATATTACTTTAGAATTACACTCCATCAGATATAAGAAAACAAGGAAGTCGATTGAAAAGACTCCTTGGCATCTGATTTGATATGAGAATAGGTCACCAATGACATAACTCCTGGAACCTACATGATGTTGATGATTAAAGAGTCGGTTTTTCCTTATAACTTATTTATCATATGTGAATTTACTATTGCTTCAATTAAAAGAAAAATATTTGTGTCTGTAATTATCTCTGTAAAAAAAATAAAACGGCTCCTCTGCAGGCCACCGCTTTACTAGAGAATCGGCCGAGTTGTCAGCCAAATTGTCAGCCTTACGTGCCGGCCAGAACAAGCATCTAGTTCTCATTAACATTAGGAGATGAGTCTTCTCCAGGGGCTTGGTGCCGCCAGTAGATTTAGGTCAGTTTAAAAATCCTAACCCAACCGGGACTTAAACTCCACGACCTTCCGGCGGTTAGCTTACTGCCTTAACCACCTATACTACTATGCGACTTACTGCCGTTATCTCTGTGAAGTGCTTTAATTTAATTCGTGGGTATACATCCCTTATGGGCCAAAATATCCCCAGTTAAGAAAAATGATAAACCAAAAAAACTTATTCAAAAGCAACAAATTTGCATATTAAGTGAATATATTTTGTTTTTTTGAAAATAAATAAAAAGTTTGATCAATAAGGGCTAAGTCTCAGCCAAATTTTCACCCCTAGAAAGGAGAGGACGTGGGTGCTCTATATCTAAAAATCTAGATTACAGTGTAGGCATGTAATATCGTGTCGACATGCTGTAAATTTAACATAGTTCAACAAATCCGTAGTTACACGTGAATCTATAGCATGCATTTAGTAAGCTGAAATGCATTTCGTTGCATGATATGCCAACTACTATTTCTATTAAATTCATGCGAATTATTGAATTCAATTCTA